>LJIJ01000096.1:0-309603 GCA_001718145.1 Orchesella cincta | reverse complement strand
GATACATCATTGAGAATTGAAGGAAAGCTACGCTAGACACAAGTGCAATGAAAAACATGCTTTGGAGTTTGATTGAAGTTGTCACATGTTTCCAATATGTGTGCAGACTATAGACCATCTGAAAAATGGCAAATACAGTGAAAGTTGTATTGAAGATTAGAACTTTCAACTTTCGTCCCCATTTGAGTGAGATAAGGGTGCTAGATTCCTTGCTCCATGTGAATGGGAGGCACTGGTAAAAGTTCCCGATTCGTACAATTCTTATGAAAATTAGGATGAGATTTTGTGCCAGTAACATCTTGTCGGTATTCGGGGGAGCCAACAGCCAACTGATTCAATGCTCCAGCACTTCAATGATAGAATGTCAAAATTTTTAATAACCTTGTCGTGTTATATTTTTCAGTAAATCTGAATTCAGTTCAAGGATTAATGAGCCAGAACGGGACTTGTTTGTTTGTTGGTGCAAATTTGCATACTAGAATAGGAAATACTAAATACTGACGGTGCTATGAACTCGGAGAAAGTTGGCTTACAACGCTTCAAATTACCAAGTTTTAGTCCATTTAGGAATTACATAGGTTTAAATTATATAATTTAAAAAACATTATAATTAATCAAAACAATTTTTAATAATAAATTTTGTTGTATCTTAAACGAATTATGTCATACAATAGTTTGTTAACTTTTGGAGCGAAAGCTGTCGTAGTTGAGCTTCACTTATTTATCAAATACAAAGCAAACCGGAATTGATTTGATGAAAGTATGACAAACACCGGTTAAATGATTTGAGCGAATTACGAAGAATGAAGCATGATCGCTTTCCCTGCTGAAGTCACTTGGCAAATGACAGAATTCACAAGAAATAATATACGGACTTAGGAATATTTATTTTAACATGTAATTGATGACCTCTAGATCTTTTGATAGCCATGAATGACAACTGCCTTGACTTTATATCCGTTAATTCGTAACTCTCCGTTATAAAATTCACGACCAAATACATATTTCCTGTGGTGAGATAAGCATTTGACTTGTCCTGCTCAAACTACCAGTCATGATCATGATAAGTACCAACCATACAATTTCATTCAATCCATTAAAAATTCATTGTGTCCCATGCTTATTGTCTTTTTTAAATACCGTCAGGGGTTGAGGGGTTTAAGAGAAAGCATTTTCGTGCATCATTGTTTGACTTGAAGCATGGATTCCGTAATTAAGACAATTAAAATCTTATCGTAATATTGAGTAAATATTGACAGATTATGAGAATGATAAATTACAAATTTGAATAGGAAAGATGGTATGATAACGTTTTAGTAATGCGCATGCAACCGGCATTATTAACCACTCTCACAGCCAGGAGAAAATAAGCATTCAATCACCCTGAAACGTATCTACGCGTTATTTGTGAAAAGTGGTGATGTGGCGATAATTAATTATATCATTTAATTGATTTTAGACTTGTTATTAGCTTACAGCACAAACAAAGCATTAATATGGCTCGTCAAGGCACGTGTGATTAAATCTGAAGACAGTCGTGCGATACTGCACGTTCGGCATTAGTATCTTTATATCTTTTACAAGTTCACATGTTCATGCCAGAACGTGCTACTGTTACTGCCATATTCAACTGGTAACTTCTGGTAATATCAATAGAGATATAAAATGTGGTAATCATTTTACCCTACCCAACATATTTCATGTTGGTTGAGGCTGTAGTTTTTATGGCAAATTAATTTCCAATGTTTCTGTCGAGTGGGCTAACTTATTTATCGGATCAACTATGAATGGGACTATCATCTTTGCTTGGAACGACTGCAGATGATCTATATTGATAAAATAGCAAAACGATGTAAATGGTGTAAACTAGTAATAAGTAGTAAACTAATCGTAGGCGTACGGAATTTTGGTGCAAGAGAAAACGCAATATACCAACTGGGGAAAGCATTATTTTTTTATTTTATGTTTCTTTTTATTCTTCATTGATTGCATGTCTCGCTTGGTTAGTTTTTGTTATTATTATTATACAATTTTGGATAGTACATCAAACTACTTTTGAATTTTGCTATGTCATTCACAACTTTAGTCGTAATGCCAGAACTTGTTTTTCTTCCTCTGGAAGACACAGAGGAGTCATCCCTCATTTTCAGTGACTTTTTGGCCGCCCTCATTCTGTCGATGGTAGTTCGCCCTCCTAAACTCTGACTTCGATACACTTTTGAATTTGCTGTTTCATCCATTCGAGACTCTTTAGTTGAGGGTGGTATGATTTGAGTAGGACTTTCTGCTTTCTCGTGAGTTTTTGTTTGAGGACTTGTGTGATCCACTGTGCCAACCACTTGGATGCTCAACTTTCGGTAGGTGAATGGATTCTGGAGTAAATTGGATGCAAATAAATTTTGAATCACGGGAAAAGGCAGTTCCAGTTTCGGTTTCCCTGTAATGTAATACATAATCCCAGTCAAGCAACATATCAACGCAATTATTAATAAGCTAATAGTTTACTTACCCAAGCTAAACTCCTCGAAAGATTCTTGGTCTGCTAAATTGGTTACAAAGAAGTCAATCAGAAACTTGTCGATACACTCGTTGCAGTATTCAGTCGTAAAGTTCTTAGGCTGAGTAACAAGCTCCACAATAATAGAGCTAACACCGAATGTCACCTCAGCATAAATTATGATGATATAGCCAAGCTGTTGCTCTGTCCTGCGTACACATTTTTCAGATTGAAACCAAACTAGAGAAACGTTTTTTAAACCCTTACAATTTTTATTTACACATCAACCCACCTCAATTGATAAAAAGCAGCATCACTCATGGTCTGTGTGAAAAACTTTACAACCGTCTCTTCAACAGGCGTTAGCTGTCCAAATTGGTAACTGTTAATTACGACGGATGTATGAATATGGGGATTTTGGGTATGCACCCTTATCACGCGCTCTCCTAGTGGAAGCCTCAAGCATCGAAATACTATATATTGCCGAATGTCGATTGGGGAATAATCCAGTTTGGTCAATGCATTCGCAACTTTCTCT
The DNA here is from genome assembly GCA_001718145.1 of Orchesella cincta. NCBI lineage: Eukaryota > Metazoa > Arthropoda > Collembola > Entomobryomorpha > Orchesellidae > Orchesella > Orchesella cincta. The sequence continues at coordinate 306,568 of LJIJ01000096.1, read as the reverse complement.
CCTTGGGATTTTGTGACGTAGCCGTAAAGATGACCTTGAATGTACATCTTTATCTTAAATGAGCTGACGAACGTAATGAAACTATTGAATGTTAGACCTCCTGCAAAATTACAAGAGGATCTTCATCAACCTTCGAACTAGTAGAAATTATTTTTTTTCTTCGTTATATTTTTTACTGACGTTCAGCATGTCGCTTATGATCAAAGATGAGCTCGTGATTATTAGTCCATAAATAATAGAATAGATCCCAGGCTAAAAATCGATTGTCGAGTATCGTATTATCCAAACTTTCAATAAAGGCAGTTCTCACAACTTCAAATTGAATGGGGTCCAAAATATTTTCAAAGTTATTAAACAACTCCAGCACCTGCTCCACTAGCGAAGGTAGCATTGTATGCGGGCCAGCAAGCATTATATGCAGCTCTCCTTGAGAAATTTCCGTCTCCAGTTGGAGATCCGCATTGCTCGCGTGATAGAACTTGGTTTTGAAAATTTCATTGAACAAACGCGACCAAATTATCATCTTCGTAGCGTTTCCTTCCGGTGCCCCTACATAAGAAGCAATAGGAGAGCCAATCCAAAAGGTGTATTTTGCTTGTGGTAAAACTCCTCTGGCAACTCTCATCTTGCGACCAACATATTGAACTACAAGCTTCCCTTTGATTTTCAACATGGTTCCTTTTTTCAGCATGTCTTCTTCTCTCGATCGACTACACTTTGTTCCAAGAAGTAGTGAGTTGGGAACCGGAAGTGTGAATTTGGTTGCGTATTCATCCTTTGTACGACGCATTTTTTCCTCCAATTCTGTTGGAAAATGGAAGGCTGCGAATGTAGTGTTGTAAAACTCCTCCATATTATTATTTCTGAGGTATTCAACAGCGCGGTAGTTTTTTGAGAAGATGATAACATTTGCTGTCTCCACCTTCAAACTTTCTGTATACCTTTGTATTGTCTTGTCATCAAATTCTGCCGTAAGCCCTGGAGAAATTAGACACCACTTTGGTGGGATATATTGCATCCAACGAGCACAACTTTCACCAACGTTAAATGAGGTTTCGGCAGCTTGATAATGAAATGAATCTAGTTGCTGTTTCTGAAGCTCCTGAAAAAAGGATTTCTGAGGTCCATTATTGATCAGCATTTGAATGTAGCCGAATATAGCTTGTAGAATATTATCTTGTCTCTTGAATCCCTTTTCAGTCATATCAACAGAAATGGAAAATACAGAGGTGAAATGGTTTTTAGTCACGTCAGACTCCCAACAACCAGCCTCCACATTTGTTGCGAGACCTTGGGTGGTCAAATATCGGAATAGGCCACCCTCACTTTTGTGGGCAATTATGGCTCCCAGATACTGAACAGTTTAGGGTGAAACGCCCAAATTAAATTCGGATTATTAAGTGAAAGTTTGAAGTTCTGCTATAGAATTTGAGGAAGCCATACCTCCAATGGTTTTACTCGAAGATTTTTCCATGCTTTAGCTTCCACGGCCCAGTGAAGGGATAAAAATTCCGAGTGGTAAACTGACGGCACATGATAAATCTGATGAAACCTGTTCATTTCAAATGGGGAGCTGATCAACAGATGTTTATTAATATGAGGAAGTGCAGCAGAAGCAATCTTCCCAAAACTGGAAATTGCTAGACGTTCCAAGTAGTCAAGTGGAAAAGGTGCCTCAAGTGCTACAGTCATTCTACTTGGATTATAGTAAATGCGTCTCCACTCCACAAGTTTCCGGTAAAAGTTTGGCACTGTTAGGGTGCTCATGTTCCCACTGTCCATCTTTCTCATCACATGTCCATTTTTTGCTAAGGAGCCCACTAACTGAAAATATTTTGGGGTGTCATCTTGTCGTAAGCTGTACTCGGAGTCTAGCGCTTCAAGTTCGGCTGCCACCAAAGAATTTGGAAACAACGGGAAGCCAACCATATCGCCTAGAATTTCTACAGCTAATGGGAATAGTCTGAAAGAAGCAGAAGTAACGAATGTTGTCATCATTCCGCTTGTGTAAGCATTCACGTAGCCTTCATATGGCAGCACGAGTTTGAATAGTTGGTTTGGTTCAGGAAACTTATTCGATCCTAATTGGAATAATGCGCAAAATAATTAAAATTGTGAAAAATTAAGCATACATTTTATATATTGCTAAGCGTAAGGTAGCTCACTAACCCAAAAACACAGCATGCTCACAGAAATGAGCTAACCTGATTAAACAAAAAACAATTATTCGTTTTAATGTTAATGAGAAAACATAGTTTTCAGATGTACCTAGAGTTTCGATTAAGATATTTTGGGCTGTAATAAAACATTGAAGAAGGCTGCGAATAATCTATGATGAGCTGAAATTACTGCTAATCGGGGTAAAGTGAGACATTGACATTTCGGTATACAAAAATACACTTTGGATCATCATAAGAATTAAGTGAAAAATCGAAACTCAAGATTAGCATTTACTTCAACATCATTTCTTTCAAAAACTACAGTTTGTCATGCACATACCCTGGTTGATCTTCAGGATCGTCAAAATATCCGGTCCCTATATTTCAAAGCAATTGTATAATATAGGTATTCCTTTGAAGACGTTGGTTATTAAACAATGAAAATTACCGATAACAAGGTAAACAGTTCCATCAAGGTCAGAATTATACGGCGAAGTAAGTTGAGGTCGATTACTTCTTGGCGCCTAGAGCCCGCAGGGTATGGATGAATACAATGAAGCCCCTCTGAATAGCTGGGAGGCTGAGGATAATGTTGGAAGCCTGATACCGTTTCATCTATAAAATCTCCATCACAAGTTTCAAAATGTGTACTACTACGATTTTCTATAATAATATCTGCTTCGCCGTTGCTGTCCAGCTTATGCATTTCTCCAGCCAATGAATCTACAGCAGCCCTGTCTTTATCTTCGTGTAGCTTGACTGATGACTGTTCGAATCTAGATCTACTTTTAGCTTCTGAAATATGCTTAAAGCGATCTGCCCTTTTCTGCAATTCATTGAAAATGGTATTTTGATAAGTTATCAAATCGTCAGGATTACTCGGTCGCTCGATTGCGTTGCGAAACTGATTAAGATTGTCATCGAAAGAAACTTTTTTCTCTTCGCTTTGCCTGGGTTGATTTTGATTAGCACTGCAACATGTATGTTTGATGTTGGCTACTATATCTTTCAAAATACTTCTTTTAGCTTCTTCTTCCTTGCTACCCTTCCCACAACAAGGTTTTCTCTCATCACATGGGCAAGCGCATTTTACTTTCGCTGCTGGGTTGTTATACCCGAGATACGTTTTATTGAAATCTGCCAATTCTGGAACTTGACATGGTGTCTTTGTTGCATCTGTCTCACCGTCTTGTCTTTCAACGTTGAAGGTGGATATGAGCATGACACGAACACCATTTCCAAGCGTTATTGCTTTGTATAAGCGTTGATCTAGGGGTGATTTGATTATGTCCTGACATGACTCTGTGTTTGTGCTTGGGATAGGGACTGGGGTACTAGACTTTTTTGATTTTGAATGGTCCGAAGATTCCGGACATCTGCGGGGTCTGCAACATTTCATGCAGGGTTGAAAACTTTTTACGGGTTGCCGATTTTGGGACATTTTGGTGGGCGGGGACATATACTATAATTGCTTTGGTCTTATTTTAGGAAGCTTTGTACGATTCGTAAGGACTTAAATCAGACAAAAATGTGTTTTGTGCCATTTGAAGGTGTAGATATAAGATCTTATCAACATCATAGCAACTACTAGGCTTATTCCGAAGTGATCTGAAACAAATTTTGTATGCCTACACCCACAAGTTACTGCAGGGAAAGAAGCTTAAACCGGGTGAATCCCGTCGTTTCAAACAAACAATCAGTTTGTGAGAAGCATGAAGCCAGAGTATCATTGCCAATGAGATAAATAATAAATTCTTTCTTTAAACCATCGTCAAGTTTTTTAAACTTTAGCTGTATTTATTTTGGAGACGGTTAAATCATGAGCAAACTACCAAAGACCAAAACGCTTGAATAAATTTTACTATTTGCGGAATGAGTCCTCCAGTCACCAGAGATCATGATCATGACATCATACTCCCAGATATTATAGTTGACTCAGCCTTACTCTTCATCCGACAAAAAATTATCGCACAAGGTCGTGACGAAATATTGCTTCCTCCGACAACCCATGAATTTTCAGAAAAAAAACTTGGGATCACTTGGAATGGTGTACTGATCCTGACAAATGGCAAGTTTGTAGGTCTGCAAACTATTCGAAGGGTTGGAGATGCAAAGTTAAGCATTATTGACGTAAGTCAGCCTCGTGTATGTGTATAGCATAATTGAAAATTATATAGATTTAGCAACGAAAAGTTCAAAACAAATATTTGCTTTGTAGGGTTCTGACGAAGTGGCAGTCAATATTGATTTAAGTTTGACAGATCCCACATTCACGAATGACTTTCACCTGACATTTATGGGCAGAGAAAAGGATGGCTCTGTAGTAGGAACGGCGGAACTAATTTTATTTAATCTAATTTTTGCAGTCCATCTCAGCACTCGGCGAATGAGAATGATCGATTTTAAATTCAAGGACATTAGTTCCATTAGTGCAGAAGTTTATGGGCTCGGCACAATATTGAGTTTTCTTACCAGTAAAGTAAGCAACATTTGAAATCCAATAATTTAACCAAAAGTTTGTTCCTTTTCAGGAACACCTTAAACTACTTTTCAAATTATTACATACTTTCCAGATTATGCAAATCATACTCAACCAAAAGAAAAAGGATATAGCACATACAGTTGAAGCAAAGTTGAAAAGCATTTTAGCTGACCTTTTTGCCAAACGCTCAATGCCTGCACCAATTGTTGCTGGAGCAGTAGGTATGTTGGAAGCAGATGCGAGTCATTAGAGCTCGTGGGATCAGTGCCAATGTGATTGTTATAAATTCTTTTTATATTGAGGAAGACTTGAAAATGTATAATAGACAAATATAAGTAACCGTTCATTAAACATCCATATTCTTGTTAAGTTTATTGCATTACGTAATTATTGCTTTAAAATTTCATGTTTATAATGCTGCGGCAGAGGTTAAATTAAAATGAGAGCATGTCCATATCCCAAAATATATTTGTAATTTAGTGACATACGCATGTGCTTTTGTTATCAACGCATCGATAGTTAATGCATAAATATTATACTATAGTATGTACATGGAATAATATCTGCAATCGAGCAAGAACCGATGGATTTGATTTTAATCATTGTGATCGCTTTATAGTCCGCGATTAGTAAGTGAATATTTATGTCAGGGTCATTCAACTCCAGTTAACATTGTACCTACAACCATACATTAACATGCAAGAGTACTCATGAATCTTTGGAACCACACATTTTATTTTAGTATTACCAATGCCAGATTTTGTGATTCTTCTTATCATAATATGCATACGCTAATAGAATGTGCATTACAAGATTACAACAGTTTTGTAAGAGGAAAACCGGCTATTAAGCACGTGTGTGTGTTCGCCTAAAAATATGAGCAACACCAGAACCAAATTACTAAGAACTTGTAAGAACCAAATAGTTCATTTTATGAAGTAGCAGTAGCACTCCAATCCAAATACATGCTTCGTACCCTTACTTTCTACATTCAAGTTATATGTATAATACATACGCACTGTAGTTTCGCATGGACCCATCCGATTTCTCCCTTCCCTTCCATGACAGACTAGTTCAGTTTACGGGTATTATTGCATATGTGGCAGTGTTACTGATATGAAGCATGTTTTACCAACACCTGATTCAACATTCCACACAACACGTTTTTGACGTTGTTTTGAATTCGGTGTTTGATGATATTAGCCATTGTCATAATCTACATTACAGCATAATAAGTCAAAACTGAAAGCTTGAAGTTAATTTCATACTTCAGAAGATTTTGGGAAGCAAAGAATGTTAAAAGGTTGCCTGTGACCGTTTCATAGTTTGTCTAACTGTCACTAATCTGTTATTGCTCCCACAAACAAAGCACAAGTGTCAAATCTTTGTTGCGTTCTACCAACGTAGAATTGAGACTACACGAATGGTGAAACTTGTGTGCTTGTATGTTGCTAAGCCGAATGCTTATCCTTGATTTGTGACATATGATAAAGATGAACATAGAATGATTAGATCAGAAGCGAATGTGACTATCATGAAAAACGACATTTGTGTGATTGTTTTGCCAATCGTATTGTGGCATTTACAACTTGCTTATGAACATCCTCCAACGAGTTAACTAATGATTTTTTTGACTGATGATCATGTAAGTTAAGTTAGGTCCTGTGGGGTTAGTATAAATGGTTCAACATCTTCCGTGAAAGCTTACAAATTAAAGACAGTATGGAAACAGAAGCTGAGGGATCAATATCTTCAGAACCACCAACAGCTAGTCGATCGCTAATAACTTTGATAACGCAATGGACACCGCCAATTTGGCTGGAAAAGTTGGCAATCAGCTTTGCAGTTCCGATTTTAATATGGATGGTGACATTTCTTTGGGTAGGAGAAGATGGGCTACCAGGTGGTCAAATATTCGCATTGCTGGTTCTAATTTTCTTTGGAATCGCCACAGGTATTCTATATTTCAGCACAAAGTGTAAACCTAAAAGTTTAATATGCAAAATAATAGACAACTTCATTTTTTATGAACGATTGCAACAGGTTATGCGATGGAGTTGATTAGGTTTCCCCCTCTATTGGGAATGCTTATGGTTGGAATGGCGATTAGAAATGTGCCTGGAATAAAGTTTGCAGTTGATCTGACAGGGGATGTATCCTCCACTTTGAGACAAACAGCACTTGTAGTCATTTTAATCAGAGCTGGTCTAGGGCTGGACCCTACTGCTTTGGCCAAATTATCCGCAGTCGTTATAAAATTGGCGTTCGGGCCTTGTCTAATGGAAGCTGCCACGATTGGGATCGCAACACATTTTATATTGGATTTTCCATGGGCTTGGGGATTTCTTATGGGGTAATGAAGCCAATATTATATTGACTCTTTCTAAAAACTTTATATCAAACAGTATAACACAAAAGAAATTCGTTCTATAGATTTATAATTGCAGCCGTTTCGCCCGCAGTCATAGTTCCATGCTTGCTAAACCTTCGGGATCAAGGCTACGGGGTAGCCAAAGGAATACCCACGATTGTAATTGCTGCTGCTAGTGTAGATGACATTCTTGCCATATCTGCATTTGGTGTCGCACTGGGGTTCGCTTTGAACCAGGATGAAAGTTTAGCCATGACTATTATTCAGGGACCCATTGAGCTTGTTTTAGGAATTTCTTTTGGAATTTTCTGGGGTCTTGGACTCGGAATATTTTTAAGTCAATCGGAAGATGTAAGTTTCTACTTATTCAAAACGCATGGGTTTAAAGAAACCTGTAATGTTGGTAAAATGAATGTTTATTTTATTTTTTTATTCTTATGTAGACAAACAAGGACTCGACCATTTTTAGACTTGTATTTTTACTGTTTGGAGGTTGTTTGTCAGTTTTTGGGTTTCAGTATATAAAATTTGCTGGATCAGGAGCATTGGGTTGTTTAACTGCGGCGTTTGTAGCAGCTACGTTATGGCGTCGTAAGGGCGTCCTAGCTGACAACGTAATTTACAGTTGCAGCATAATATATGCATTTTGTTAAAATTTTTAAATTGTAAATTGCAACATGCGTCTCTTCTACTAGGATAATCTGAACTGGAGTTTCCAGAAACTGTGGTTTGTTTTCCAACCACTTCTTTTTGGATTAATTGGCTGTGAAATTGACTTTTCAACTTTAGATCCAAACATTGTGCTACTGGGATTAATATGCTTAGTTATTGGACTGTCTGTAAGAAAAGAAAATATAATTAGTGTGATCTTGTTTAAGAAAATATTCGCTTAAATCCAAAAACAATAATAATAGCGATGTGAAATTATTACTCTGGTCTAGATCCGAATAACCACATCGTTTTATATGGTGGCACGAGCAGGTTTAACAGTCAAAGAACGACTTTTTATTGCAATGGCGTGGCTTCCAAAAGCAACGGTGCAGGTATTCAATCTTATAATTTAGAAGGCTGTATGGATTATGAAATGTTGAATATCTTTGTGTGCAATCTTAGGCTGCAATAGGACCAGTGGCATATGATCTTGCTAGACAACAAAATGCTGGAGCGTCTGCAGAAAAACTTGGACTTGAAGTATTAACCATCGCCGTTCTGGCCATATTAGTAACAGCGCCAATTGGTGCCATTGCGATAATGCTCTTTGGACCCAAACTGCTTTCTAAAGACTCGGAAGTTATTTCTGGGGAAAGTGCAAATTTAACGGCGGATAAATTTGAGACTGAATCAAAAAATGAGGAAGAAGCAGTGAGTTCCAACAATGGAGAAGGAGACTTGAAAAATAAAAGTACAGCTATAAAATTGACGTCAATTAGTATTCAAGTTCCGCTCAATGATGATAACTAACGTTTAAAGAACGCCAAATTGACTAATCCGCAATCTCAGTATAGTATTATTGTTGTTAATGTCTAATTATTCTCTTATTGGACTCACAACCGATATTCAGTTGATGTTTGAATGTTAATGATTGTGATTTTGATGTTCAGTTGTTTTATGGGCAATTGTTTTTGCTCAAAAGTATTTTATTATAACGTGACATTGTCAATAAAATGTAAAACAAATTCAGTATGATATTATTCTAAATTCAACCGCATATTCCTGTGAACTATATAGTTTATAGCTTAAAACTAACAATAAACCATAAGGTAAACCTACTTCTTCGCTTAAAACGGGCTCATTACAGTCTTTAAAAAAGAAAATACCAAGAAAGTATAGTATAAAATACCGACTACAACAGATTAATTACATGCTCATGTTACCGGTGAAAGCATTGTTAAATATACACTTTCACCTCATTCCATCAGAAAGTCGTTGTCAGCTAAAAAAAGTGAAATTTGTAAATTACCAATAAATGCTTATTCATCTGGAGGGTTCGTAACGTAAGGATAGTCTGCTTCTGGAGGATATGTAACTGCCGGATAGTCTTTGGGAGTGGTGTTAGATGTATAATTTTCCTTTGGGGGGTATTCAGTTTCCGAACTAGAAGTGGTTGGAGGGTAGGTAGTTGCCGGAGAATTGGTTGTATACGTTGCATTGGAACTAGTTGGAGGATACTCCGTTGTTGAGGGGTAATTCGAACTGGGGTAAGCTGTAGTACTGTAAGAAGAATGATCAGTTGTAGAAGGATATTCGTCTTTGGAAGCGTAGGTTGTTGAGGTGCTATCTTCATCGGACGGATATATAGTTGAGGGATTGGAAGAATATGTTGTCGAACTATACTCATCAGTAGAAGGGTTAATAGTTGAAGAGTAAGTTGACGCATTATCTTCCATGGAAGGGTAAGTACTGGCAGAATAGTCTTTGGTGGTGGGAGAGTATGCTGAGGTTGTTGACGGGTATTTTTCGTTTGTTGAGTCAGTTGTCGTATAATCTTTGCTTGGGGGATAAGTTTGTTGAGTAGAATATTCATCTTTTGAAGGATTGGAAGTAGTTGAATAATCTTTTTCAGGGATTGCAGCTGTGGACGTGTATACTTCATTTGCCGAGTAAGTTGTTGTTGGGTACGCTGTTGAGGGATACTCCTCCTTGGAACTGGAAGTTGTTGAGGGATATTCCTCTTTAGAATTAGAAGTTGTTGAGGAATACTCGTCATTGGAAGCGGGAGTTGTTGATGGATATTCCTCTTTAGAACCGGAAGTTGTTGAGGGATATTCCTCTTTAGACCCTGAAGTTGTTGAGGGATATTCCACGTTGGAAGCGGAGGTTGTTGAGGGGTATTCCTCTTTAGAACCTGAAGTTGTTGAGGGATATTGTTCCATAGAATGTGAAGTTGTAGAAGCATAATCTTCTGATGGAGAAGAAGTTGTTCCAGGATTAGTTGTAGATGGATATTCCTTATTTGGAGAGTAAGTAGTTGAAGAATATTCGTTTGTGGGGGAATAAGTCGTGGAAAGATACTCTTCGTTATTAATTAAAGTCGTTGATTGATATTGTTCGTTTGGATAGGATGTTGTTGCAGAGTAAGTTGTTGATTGGTATTCTTCTTTTGCAGCAGCTTCAGTCGTGGATGGATATTCTTCTTTTGGAGTTGTTGCAGCGTAAGTCGTGGAGGAATATTCATCTTTCTGAGTTGTTGCTGCGTAAGTCGTGGAGGAATATTCTTCTTTTGGAGTTGTTGCAGAGTAAGTTGTTGAGGGGTATTCTTCCTTTGGAGTTTGTTGCTGCGTAAGTCGTGAAGGAATATTCTTCTTTTGGAGTGTTGCATAAGTTGTTGAGGGGTATTCATCTTTGGAGTTGTAGCGCGTAAGTAGTTGAGGGGTATTCGGAGTTGTAAGTCGTTGAGGAATTTCATCTTTTTGAGTTGTTGCTGCGTAGTTTGAGCTCTTTTGAGTTGTAGTTTGTTGAGGGGTATTCTTCCTTTGGAGTTGTAGCAGCCTCAGTAGTTGAGGGGGTATTCATTTTTTGGAGTTTGTTGCTGGTAGTTTTGAGGGTATTCTTCTTTTGGAGTTGTAGCAGCCTCAGTAGTTGAGGGATATTCTTCTTTTGGAGTTGTTGCAGCGTAAGTCGTGGAGGAATATTCATCTTTTTGGAGTTGTTGCTGCATAAGTTGTTGAGGGGTATTCATCTTTTGGAGTTGTAGCAGCCTCAGTAGTTGAGGGGTATTCATTTTTTGGAGTTGTTGCAGCATCAGTAGTTGAGGGCCGGAGTTGTAGCAGCCTCAGTAGTTGAGGGGTATTCATTTTTTGGAGTTGTTGCTGCATAAGTCGTTGATGAATAGCTCTCCGTTGTTGATGGATAGTTCTCCGTAGCCGTAGCAGTTGTTGATGAGTATTCCTCGTTTGGAAGGCTGGTTGTTGAAGTAGATTCATCTTTAGTCGGGTAAGTGGTTTGTGGGTTGTCATCATTTGGAGAAACTGTTGAGGGATAGTTTTCTGGCGGATTCGTAACAGTTGGATATTCCCCTTCCGGTGGATTTGTAATACTTGGATATTCTTTAATATTTGAAGTTGTTGAAGCATAATCTTCTTTCGGACTTTCGGTAGTTGCAGGATACTCCTCTTGTGGAGATGATGGGACATTCTTATCAGTGCTTCGTTCATACTTATTTTTATCATAAGCTGCAGAGCAATTAAAGTACTGCATTTTTTCTTTAGTTTCGACAGTATCAGGAGCTCTACTCTTCACTGCCTCTACTTTGAAATGTTCATCTTTAGTCTGGAGCAACTGCATCTCTTTTGCGATACCTTCTGGTGTTGAACAACGTCTAAAAGTTTGGGAAAACGGCTGACCCTCAGGACAATACGCAAGAATTCCATGAAACAAATTATTTTCTGCTGGAAGACACAGAAGATATTGTTGATCACTATCAATATAATGAATCCCGTGGTAGTAACACCTCCTCGTATAAAGTTCACTCGCTACAGTTAGATGCTGAAAAGCTGGGTGAAATTGCAGTTGAGTTGGGCGATATCGCCCATCCAAACTTTGGTCAACTGTGCTTCCATCGGTAACTCGACTTGCGTAAGGATTCTGTGGAATTGTTTCTTCCTGAGGAATTTGTGGAGCATACGGTGAAACATGCGTAGCCACTGCTGGAGCCTGAGGCTCGGGAGGTGGTGCAGTTAAATAGAGTTGCCCATTTATATTTGTGTATTGTGGCAATGCTGGTGGTTGGGGTTGTGGAGGTGGTGGTTCTTCAACAGGTGTTGGTGGTGAGTAGTCACTTTCATTAGCAGCCGCATGAGTTTCCTGAACCTGCAAGTAGTTCGGGTATGATTCTTGGTTTGGGGCAGGTTGAGATTCTTGGTAGTACAACGGTGATTGTGGAGCATTTTGATTTTGATAAAGCTGTTGTTGCTGTTGCTCCCGATTTTGATAAATCTGTTGTTGTTGTTGCTGCTGCTGAAACGGAATCATAATAACAGTATGTATGATTTAGTTGCACTTATGAGGCAATAAGTACTTAAATTATAATTTAAGGTTGAAAATTATTACTTGTTGCTGTTGCTGCTGTTGTTGAGGAATTTTTGCAGAACTGTAAGGGTATGTATTCAAGTATGAGGGACTGGCTGCCGAATTTTGCAGATAAGACGGTGGCAAGAACTGCTGCTGCGGTTGTTGTTGTTGCTGTTGTTGCCGGTTGGGAATTTGTTGATAATTCTACACACAATCGATGGTAATTTAACTAATTTCAGGTACTGAAAAATACACTTACTTCATGTAAAAAGTTTTTGAATTAACTTACATTGTAGGGCCATGTTGAGAGGTATGGATTTGTGAAGCTCTGCTGAGGTCGTAACTGAGATCATTCAATTGAGACAGCTTATTAACCGTTTTATGCTAGCATTTTAAAATAAGTACTGGAAAATTTAGATAATGAATTACTTACTAAAAAAGCTGGAGAACGAACTTTTCGTGGATTGTGATTCGATGTGCCCCTGAGGTGGTACGCATAGGTGCAGTGCTAATAAAATAAAAAGCAACGCCTTATAAAATCTCATTTCAGTAGGTTTAGAAAATTACTGCATTTAGTGAAAAGTTACCTGTATGAATAAAATGGTGATTAGTGAAAGAATGAAATTTCCAAACCACGCCATTTTAAATGGCAGTAGTTGCACTTTGCTTCGTAAACTTTTGTCTGTTCCTGTTTTAATTAACTTCACATTAACTTTTATACGCAGAAGTACTCACTCAAAAGATTGCAAGATTATTTTTGTTAAATTTTAAGAGTAACGTTCAATTTGTAACTAGCTTCACCAGAACTTTATATGAGTCAAGAAACCTGAGACAGAAACATTTTTCGGACTTTCGATTTCACTTTACGCAAACACAAAGCAAGTGATATACTGATACTGACAGAGATACAGTGGCAACTTTACTGATCTCAACATATCGGAAGTTACTCAGCAGAATGCATTCTCCAAGCATAATGATAAACATAGGAATTCAGAAGTCGTAATTGATGATTGGTCGCTGACTCCTCACCACATAATATATAATGATCATGATCCAAGCGAGATATGAAATTAAGCAAGCGTGAATACCACGAATGACAATCAGTGTCGTTTTCATGAATCATGACTTGACCTGAGAACATCATTCAATTGAATAGTATGTATAGCAGGAAGCATTGTTTCACTCGTGGCATTCTGCAGTTTTTTAAATACGCGATTATGCAGTGTAGTCAATGGTCAGTTCTCTCCAGCTCTTTATTGCTCATTGCCTGACCTAAATACTTGTAATGCTTTGAGAATTACCTAACCGAAGACAGTATCAGCATAGATTTGCAACGTTTTCCTGGCGTCCACTTTAGCTTCTTCGGCACGGTCTGAGAATTTGATTCGTAATATGACTGAATTCTACGAATGAAGACATTATACGGCCATACGATAAAAGGTTAATGCATATCAGGTCTCAGCATCCATAATTTAAAAGCTGTGCAGTGATTCATTTGTATCATTATGTATACATCTGCATGCTAAAGTCGAACCATCTTGTTCGCGCATGCAGATTTTGTCGCGTTTATTACAACTCAAATGCATCATCATCATAATAATATTGACATTTTACACGATGAATCGAAACATATTATCATTTCAAAATGACAATAAGCTTGCATGATCAAGGGCAAACACGAAGATAAAAAATGTAGCAATGAAATTTCCAAAATGTTTGGATAAAAGGATATGGGATACGAAGAAATCGCCCATTATTGCTGTTTATGAAACGATCACCAGGCTGGAAACTTCATGCTTTTTGAATTATTATAACCATTATTATTAGGACATTAGCAAAAATCTTCCTGCTGCACCCTCAAATAAATTCAATCATGCGCAGATCCAAACTTCAAACACGCAGCGCTGCGATCATATGTATCAGTAGGTCAGCAACTAGCAGTAGCATCTTCATTTCTCCCAATCAAATTACATACCTGAAGCAAGGTCAAACTCAAGTTTAAAATTATCAAAATTAATACTTCGTAGCAGGATGTGAAGCGTGTGTTTATAATATTTCGGCTTACTATGTCATAAAAATGCACGTAATAAGAGCTTGGCTTACAATTGCAATGCATTATCGTATAGTGTGATGTGTCATAGTTTGGGGGAAGATGAAACAATAAAAACCTAAAGTTGAAGACGTGAGCAAATCATTAGCCAGCACATTTTCCTCGGTAATTTGGATGACGCATTTAATTATACTTGATGGAATCAACACAACATAAAATCGATGGACAGAAGTGACATGGAGGAACGTTAAAATTTTGTACTAAAATTATATAAAATGCGTCGCATTTAACGAATGAACTGGAGACTTCTAGTAATTTATCTAATGCCATCCTTGGCATTGCACTTGATGGGACATTGCCAATTTTCGGCCTTCAACTATTTACTTGCAAATATACAGAATCATGCATGTTGTTAAAAACGCGTTATAAATTTTTTAAACATGAAGCTATTCGACCATGCATGGAATCTAGATTTTAATTAATCAATATTTCTACTACTACTAATCCATTTTTTGGTATTATTTTATATTCTGCTAAATTTGAAATAAATCATCTTGCACACTTACCCTCACTTACACTACAATTTCAACGTGGAAAACACCGGAAAACCATAGACCTGTAGTCTGATACAAATTAATTGTTGCTTCATATAAAACTTATTGACTTCTATCTGGCACATAGCAATATTTTTTGTGTATAACAGTACCCCATCAATATAAATTACTGTGTAAATCTGATTGTGCAGAGTGCAGGCAGAAGTGGTTTTCAATTAATTTATCGAACTTTGTGGCATTTTGTAAAAAAAAACATCGATAGAGTTATTTATCGCGTTAGAAAACAAAAATTCAATTTTACTGATTGCCGGTTGGATTGCACCAAACCGGACGCAGGGTTTTTTTTCTAAGTTTTTTTCAACTTTTTTTCCAAATTTAAAAATTTTATGTTTTTTAAGGTTTGGTTACGCTGTTGTTATGTTAGCTAACACTAACCAAAGCGCTACCCAACCGTAAAAAAACATTAAAAATTTTTAAATTTTGGAAAAAACTTACAAAATTTCAAATATTTTTTCTCATCAAAAAGCTAGTGTAAAACGATAGAGATATCTTGAAACGTCAGAAATGCAATAAAAAATTTGTAAGTTTGAAAAAAAAGAACTTAGAAAAAAAAGAAACCTGGCGTTGCCGGTCTTGCTGGCAACTCCAACCTGATTGCCTATCCTGATCCAAATGAATAAAACTGCTTGACACCTTTTTTGTGTGCATTCTTTTTGGCAAAGTGGTTCATTTTCAATTGAAAATTTAATGAACAATTTTATACATGTATTTTGTATTGTATTATTATTATTGTATGTATTACTATTCTTCCTAGCTTTTCGTGAACTTGTACTTGCGGGCGACCAAATAATTGATGTCTCTGCATATTAACAAGCTAATGACTCAAGCAATCATCAGCACATTTTACACGGTTTGGTGATACTAAACGTCGAATTGTCGTTTCCTTCCGACGAAAGCTTTTACACACAGTTCTTTTTAATATAGATTGCTTAGGATGGTTATGTCATGCTCATGCGAAAGGTCAGAGGATATTAATCTATGTAGGCAATGTAATGCCATAAAATGTATGCTGATCGTCAGATCAGATAATGATAAAAACATTTAAATATTGTAAATATGAAAATCGCTACTTTTACAAATTACATTGTTCAACCTTAAAATGTCTTGTCTTTTCTGAGCTTTGCTATAAACAACTTGGATACCGGGACAGTTGGGGCTAAACCGGATATCAAACAAAACCTCGTATCAACTTCAGCAGTAAAACCATCATTTCCAAAATGGCGCTTCCCATTTTCCCAGCTCACGTCCATGTTTATTTGCTAACTATGATACGTTTTGGATACTACACGTTGACTATTCCTTTCTCGGTGGCTTTCTGTCAGCAAACAAAGCTGTATGTTAAAAAGACGTTTCGTTTGCAGCAGGTAGTATTAACTTAAAATGGTCACTCTTTTAAATAAATTCCAAATTAACTTTTTATTCTGTTGTTTTAAACTGCATTAAGGTTTATTGTACTCTGCTTTTTGCTATACAACTGACATACACATCTGCAGTTATCCGATCAGGAGTCGAATACGCACAAATGAGTGCTCACCCAACTGTAATATTTTATCAGTTTTCTAAATTCGGTCGACTCGCCATGATTGCAACTTATTTAGGAACTTGGTGGATAAATTCTGACAGTGTGGTTGATCTCTTGAACTACTTCATTCTTCATAACACCATTAGGAAAGCAAACTATTATGGACATGAAGTTAGCATTATTCTAATTACATTACAAATAGCTTGATTTGATTTGATTTGATTTTGGACCAAAAATTAGTATTTATTTAATGTTACAGAAGCCTAGATTTTTTCATAATGTCTTGGCCATTTCTTTCTGTGGACTGTCCATTGTCGTAACTGGATTGATTTGCCTAGCGTGCGGATACTTTCAATGGAACAACTTTGAATCTGGATTGCAGTTACATGTTTGTGAAGTCGTAATGAATCAGTTTTTGGGTTATTCATGCAAGGATAAGAATCAAAATGTCATACCTTTGCCTGTCACTCCTGGTTTAACGGTTGTATATGCCTTGTCACTAGCAATATGGTTGTTTCACTACTTCCTTTATACTTGGATTTACTTATCAATGCTTTTCCAATGTATTATGCTACTCCTCTGCACAAATTCTGTGACAGTTCTGACCAACTCAATCAATTTTAATGCGTTTGATTTGCGAGCTGCAAGTGACATAGTCATTAGAAGTGTAAGTATATTGACACTTACATTATGTAAACTTACTTCAGCAATTTTTTAATTGCTTTCACATTTTAACATAGGTAATGGAACTACGTAGAGTTTTCCAAAAATTCAATAAAATATTCGGGGCCAATACACTCTTTGGATTGATCGGAATGCTGCCGGAGGCGACTGAAACATTAGTATGCGTGTTTGGTTTCCGGTTAAGAGGGATTGAAAAAAGCGTCATGTGGTTAAAAATCGTATCTCCATTCATTGTTGTTTTGATGAGCATATTTATTTATGAAAAGGTAAATTTCTAATTAAAAGTAACTGCATAGCATTGTATGGTATATTACTAAAGTATATTTTGTTCCTTCATAGCTTCACAAAGTAGGTGAAGATTTGAATTCCATGGTCAAAGTTGAGCTCCAAAGCTCAAAACGACGGAGACAAATGATTTGTTACGAAATAAAAAATGATCAAATTGGAATGGCAGGACGAGGGTTCTTTGCGGTTAATGCTGCGTTTTTAGGTGGTGTAAGTGTTGAGTTGTCTTTCATTCTTTAAGTATCATTATATCAAATTAATTTCGTCACTAATGCTTGATGCATTTTGAAACAGGCAATCATTGGAGTGCTCTCCCACACCACGATTATCGTTCAATTCAATCAACAACATCAATATGACTATGACCCGTAATATCCACAAAACAAGTCAATACATTAAAAATATTGTTCTTCGTTGAGTAATTTTTATTTACAATATTGTATTGACCATCGACTTTGAATTATTTTACATTTTAAAGTAACATCCAAACCGCTTATATTCCATCATGAGACAATTTTAATTCAGTTAAACTCATGAGAAGAGATATGAATTTTAAAATACGAAACGAAATCATGGTCGTAGAAATATTACAGCAAAATAAAAAATCTAAATTATTTTGGAACAAAACTTTTGAGCCTGCTTTCCCAGATCGGGCAATGGTTTACCTAAGCGCATTTCTAGACGTTGGTTATTTCCTTTGTTTTATTCCGTTCCGTGTGACTTACGATTGGAGGAATGGAGAATACATATACAAGGTTACATCCATTCAAAAGGTAGCTGAGTCTGTTTAAATTGATTTTCAATGAAATCTGTATAAAACAATTTATATATTAATATGAATTATTCTGTTTAGATTTGCTGTGCTCTTAATACCATCGTCCAGTGGGTACACTGTGCATTCGTTTTTATAAACACGGTTACAACAGCTCGTCTTCTGAAACACAGAGAACCAGCCCAGATTTTCTATATTGGCACCTCTGCAGGCTTTCTCCTCATTCTCACAGCTTTCGTATTGAGATTTTGGTCGAGTCCACAAGGGATAACTGACCTGCTAAATTACATTTTGCGTAATACCCCTTGGTGGACCGCAAATGGTGGTCCTCAGCAGCAGCAGAGATTAGAGACAGCGAATCCATTTTATAGCATTTGCTTTTCACGATTCATCACACTGTCCATGATACTTATCAGCTCAAGTATTCCGGTTATAGTTATCATGGCTGAGCAACATGGACTAACTTCAGAAACGTTCCTGAAAACAATGTTATGCAAAATAATTACAAAAGGATCACCCCGCTGGTCACTTTGTGTCGACAACATTTATTGGGAAACAGGATGGATGAAATTGCTTGGTGGACTAAGCATATGCATAATGTGGATTACACAACAAATGACTGCTATGTTTATTTTCTTGTCGCTTTCAGTTATATGCACATTAATAGACTGTTGTAAAAGCTTGATTGCTCGTCTTCATGTTCACAGTGATGCTCTTGATAAACCAACTATGCAAATGGTATTATATCTTAACTACTATAATCTACATTTTAAAAGTATTAATCAGGACTAACATAAGCTGTAACGAAGTCGCAATATTTAAAAAAGCGTTTGTCGCAAGGGATGAAACTACGCCAGTTATTCAAAGTCTGCAACGACCTCTTTGGGCTTCACTTTCTCTTTATACTGATCGGAATAATGCCAGAACAAGCTATTGGACTAGTCCACCTTTTTGAGGGCAGACCAAGGTCAACCTACATAAAATTGCTGGAGTTGCTGGTTACAGTATGTCCTTTAACCGTAGCAGTGCTATCAGCAATCGTTGTGTCAAAGGTAAAAATCAGCAAGTTAAAAATTCAAGTCGAAGAGGAATTGATTTTATACATTTCCTTTTACATACACATTAGACAGCAAAGATACGCGACTGGTTAATGCCAGCCGTTATGAAAGGGGAAGTAAAGCTAAAAGGAAAAATTCTCTGCTATGAAATCACATCTCATCAAGTTGGTATAAGCGCCCATGGATTCTTTATAATTGACTATGCATTCCTTACAAGTGTAAGCAAAACAATTATTTAAAATCTCAATGTGCCCCTTGTTTATCCACATTCTCAATCATGATTGACCATACTTTTTCTGTAGATGGTAACATCCGCTTTGGTTCATGCAACCATTGTAATACAGTTTCAACAGTCAAGTAGTTTTGATTCGGGCAAACTTGCAGTTGCAACTGGAACAAATCTACACCAAACCCCATCATCGACTTTGTATTGATTTATTTAAAGTGTTGTTTATTTATTATTTTTCAGATCGTTCTTTACTCATTTGTTAAAAAATTATTGGTATTCCAAGGTTTCAAAGAATAAAAACGTAACATCGTTTTTTGTTTCATTGTCACAATTGAACCTTGTCATAAATTAATATAAAACGCTTCAGTTTATCCTTGTCAGTGTCACCTTGAATCTAAGTAAGTAATTTGTCATGGTTTGTAGTCAAATCGATCCTAAATCCATCATCTATCAAGTAGAAAGCCATTACTAATCAAACTTCAACAACTTGTGTGGTAAAAAGTACTTTGCATTGTTATATTACCTTTGCTTAACCCGAATTTACAATCCACGCTATTTTACTATCAACATCAACTACTCAAAACTGCAATGACACACTTATTATATTAGTTTCATGAAAATATGGCAATTTTCTCGTGTCGACAACTATTCGTAAATATTATTTTTACAACCAATTACATATTATAGACAAACCATGGAATTAAGCCCAACCACAAGGAGAATAATGACAAACCATTTACTGCGTAGATTCGTTGCAACCTTTCCAACTCAAATATTTTATCATATTTAAACATCACAGCAGTGTAGTAGTATAATCAGCATATTTATACTGTACAACCTACTTTCTATACGGAAATGTGAAAACGAAAGAACTAATAAAAATATGTGTATCCATTCAATACAGAACACAAAACACCTGAAATAATTAAAGATTGTGAAACACAATAAAAAACTAGCAAGCAGCTAGCCAGCAATAAAAAACTATGCACCTAAATAGAACTGACAATTCCCGTACAATATTCATATATCCCTAACTATTGAGATAAGATAACAAAAAATAGCACAAGGCTGGTTGATATTTGCTAGCAAAACAAAACATCTATCAGCAATCTTGGTAAATATATAAACCTATTTGTAATGTAAAAGACAGTAAATGTCAGTCGAGGTCTGTCCTGTAGGAAAAACTTATAATTTAGCAAAGTATTTTTCCTTCCTCTCAATAAAATGGTGTTCCTCTTGCTGTATATATAAATTATTGACTATGAACATAACATAACCTACAAATTCAATTTGTAATACAAGTTGACAGTTGAGTATCTTATTAATTTTATGCTATGAAACAATATTCCTTATTTCTTCTTGCTGAGGGCCAGCCCCGCTTTGGAATTCGTTTCGCGATTAAGCACCTTGCATATAAAGTCTGATGCGGCTAGGAGTTTCCGTAAGTCTATCCCTGTTTCTATATGCATTCCTTGGAGCATGTAAACTACGTCTTCGGTCGCTACATTCCCACTTGCACCTTTTGCATAAGGACATCCACCCAGCCCAGCAACGGAAGAGTCAACAACGCTGACACCCATCTAGCAAATACAAAGATAATGTTTGTTTTATTTTTGGATGTGATGAAGTTAGCACGTGATGAATTCATTTCATGAAATTACCTCCAGAGCTGTAATAATGTTCACAAGAGCCTGCCCATACGTGTCGTGACAATGAACCGCGATAGCCTCTAATGGTAACACGTTCAAAACCTCTTCCAACATTGCGCGCATTGATCCAGGTGTGCCGACTCCGATTGTATCACCCAAAGATATCTCGTAACAACCCATGTCGAACATTTGCTTTGCGACGTTTGCAACAGCTTTTGGAGAGATTGGACCTTCGTATGGACAACCGATGGCGCAAGATACGTAGCCTCTAATTTTTATGTCCTTCTCTTTTGCTACATCAACTACCTAATGACAATAAAATAGAAAAGCGATAAAATTCACGGTTTATTACAAAAACGCATCTCGTAAAATGTAATATGCAAATATTTGCAAAACTCACGTCTTGAAAGCGCTTTAATGATTCTGAGATTGAACAGTTGATGTTTTTCATGCTGAACGATTCTGATGCAGCTCCAAATATGGCTATTTCGCGAGCACCCACATCCAGCTAAAAATACGTTTTAAATCAATTAAAAAAGTCCATATACGCCATTTATGATACGATGTATATATTTGTGGCAAAATATGTATTGTATGAAAACTTACCGCTGACTGCAGGCCTTTAATGTTCGGAACTAATACGGAATAACTTATTCCAGGTCTTTTTGAGATTTTTGAGTATACTTCTGTGTTGTCTCCCATTTGAGGTACCCATTTCGGCGATACAAAACTATAATCAAATATCCCATCATAACATGAAATTCTGCTATATTTTAGCGTAGGATTTTTTTCGACTACAATTTTTAGTCTCTATTATCGTACCTGGTGACCTCAATGCTCTGCAACCCAGTCTGAGACAGTCTATTAATAAATTCAATCTTATCCAGGGCTGGGACTATACTCGGCTCATTCTGAAGTCCATCCCGGGGTCCCACCTCCACAATCCTCACCTTCCTTGGGAAATGGGGCCGTGATATCCGAAAAGGAACCTTTTTCCATTCATCCCAGTCAGTCCTTTGTTCATCATCAATCAAGCCAACCACAACCATCGCGTTGTTTCGTTTGTAGCAAGAAGATTCCCAAGAGCGAGAAGCACAAAATGCAACAGCAGCAGCAGCAATAATCGTATCAATATCAGATTTGTCAGACCCAGAAGAAGTAGAAGAACACCATGAATTTGTTAATGGTTGACTGTCACAGTCACATTCACAGCAAGAAATATCAATGCAATCCAAAGAAACTGCGGCTCCAACAAGAAATGCAATGTGCTTTCCCTGCCCACTCACAACCTCATCAGCAGCTTTCACTATTTCGGTGCAAAAAGTAGGAGCAGTAGTGCTAAAAGACAAGTGCAAGTGCGAGTGCTTCTGTGCCCTTCAAAAAGTACGGGAACAACACCGAGTTACTGAAACTGGAGCAAGTGTTCAAACTACTGTGCAAACTAAATCACATTACGAAACCGGAAACTGACAGCAAAAATCATAAAAAAGTGCAGCATCAACTCCAAATTTGTTGATATGAGGATCCTAGAAAAAACTGGCTTCTACAGATATTTCAGTCTTACACAATGAACACAAAAAACGGATCCACGTAAAACAAAAGTGGGATTTTCCTCCTAAGACTCTTCATGCGTCTGTTGGACTTGGGGACTAACAAAACTGTAGGTAAAGAAAGGAAACAATGGGATAACGAGAGCGCATGCAGTCAATACAACCACAGTGACGAAACATTTTCTTCAACTTGTATAAAAATCATACGCGATACTATAATATCAACTTAACGTTTGCCAAACAAAGCTTCTAGAACACCTATGCCTTTCTAACTAGCTTGCAAATTTTGTGTGCACAAGTTCAAAGCAAAAATATCTAAAGAGCCCTGATGACATGACGTCTGCGAAGAGACTGCCAAATCAGTTTGGGAAACGGCGAGTTTAAAGCATATCACACACATGAGTAGAGTTAGCTTAGAAGCAAGAAAAGTCCAACTGCTGCATGAGCTCTAGAGGATAAAAACGTGATTCATTATACAACAGCAGGAAAGTAAGGTAGACTAACTAAAAAATCATACTGTGAATGCTTCGCAGTTGGCACTGCAGTTCATACAGACAAATGGTGGTGTGACGGGACAAATGCTACAACGCTGAATGAATGATGCTACGCTAATGAAAATAATATGACGGGCCGCGATAGACTGATCTGATAGTTGATAATGAAGCGAATATTAAGCTGAAATTGCGTGGAAAACACAAAGGCAAACAAATACAATAACAGACAGACATGTAGAAATATATTTCAAGCAAAAAAAAGTTAAGAAAAGACCCTTTTGCGCGTGTCATCCCAGCATATATTGTAGATTTGAAGCTATAACACATGCGCAAGTACGTTAGAATGTACCTCAGTAAATTAAAGATTTGTGGATTTGGCATATAAAGTAAGGAAGGCAGTACTACAGCATTTTACATTACGTCAATTGTTATACATATACTCGTGTTGCGCAATCCTTTAACAAATCTGAGGATGACAAGTTCAACTGATTCAGGAATTTTTTCCATGTAACTTGTGTAGCATCTTGGAGCTAGCTGCGTTTGCAATTTTTGTGAGTATTTGCTTGCTGAAAATTATGATAAGAGCCGGTAAGTTTCTCTAAAGAAAGAATACCGATACATACACTACCATGAAATACATTGAAAAAATGCTTACGAATCAAATAGGAATGGTTTTTGACTTTGCGAACGTCAAAAATCCACAGTACGTTAAAGACTCAAGCAGAAAATTTTCATGGTATATTCATTTTTCTTTTTTGTTTACTGGTATTAGGAAATGTATTTGTTATTGACGCATTTCAGTCATTTCACAATGACCTAACATATCGTGACGTAACTGTCTAATGTTAATTAGGCATGCATGGGAAATGAGGGTTTCCCTTGAAGATATGCTTGTATTTCGTGTTTCTGCTCAAGTTCATGGGAATTATAGAGTGTGAATGAAATGTTGATCTCCTATCTGATTCCGCGTATGCAAACGAATGAGTTAAATGAATGAATCCAGAATAATTTCTTTGGTAAACGACATTTGCTGGGAAACGGATGAATAAAAAGTGGAAAAACAACTGCAGTGCATGCATCCTGGAAGGTAATCCTAAACTGGAAACATGGAAGTTTTTGTTGATCCCTTCTCGGTAGTTTGAATAATGGGCTTACGTGTTAGCAAACGCTTATTTTTTAGACGGAAATATAAATAACAAACTTTACAAAAAAATACAATTCATTGAAATTATAAAATATGTTGCGAAAATAAAAAATATTTATATCATTTGCCAAAATGGAATACGATTCATGAAATTTAGCAAAACTGATTACGAATGCTGCAAAACAGGATGTGAAAAGAGGTATGAATTAATATCCTTTGAATAAAAAACTCTTTTCTATACCCAATCATCTCTGACTTTTGACATTTTTCAAAGCCGATTCTGTCTGCTTTCATTTAACGCTTACGTTTTTATCATCGGATGACCTATTGCATGACCAAACTGTCTGTCAAACCCCGATTTTGTTTGTACACACGTGCTATCAATTCATTTATACTGCGAAGCACGACCACCTCAATTCAGCAGAAAGTCAATAAAATACTGTAAATTATTTGGCTACAGTTTGAGCATTTATTAATCCCGTGATCAAATGAGATGATAACAACTTGTTGTTCACTTATCGGCATCCGTATATTTCCTCATCACTTTTCCCACATTTTCAAGTGCTTGTGCAAATAACAGTTCACTTAAACCCCATTAAGCACTTATGCTCTGTAGTGGCACGGCACGAACGAAGTAGGATATTATAAAACATTTCATGGAATGCACTTCAAGAACAAGATGGACAATTAGATCATCCATTAGATTGGACATATTGGCAATTTCTGTTTTCATTTTTCAACTATCATTATTTCAAAAAATGCTTAATCGGTTCAAACTCATCTGAAGCAAATGCAAGTCATTAATAAATGCTTTCAGTGTTATAAATGTTAAATGGCCATTAAGATAAATGGTAGACCATGCGCCGACTGCATGTGCCATTTGGAGTGACGCTACTGATGACTTGCAAAAACCACTGAGATATTCCTCCCAGCATATATGTCTAATGCCTTCTTACATTAACAGTAGAAAATCAAAAGTATCATGCTCATGCCAAAGCAGAAGAAAGCAAACTACAGCCATAATCTAGGCAAACTTAATCTACGGCAATTTTCATAAAGCAAGCTAATTGAACAATAATGTTCTTTGTTTAAAGGGAATTTTGCGATGCTATTATTCATTATTCTCACCCCAGTTCCAGAAGTAGTTCCGTAAGCCCTGCAGGCATTTTTGAAAAAAAGCCAAAAATTGACTCCAGCAGTTGAATTGAACATTTGGGCTGTTGTTTTTCCTGTTGCTCTCCTTTGTCTAAAATGGCAATTGGTTTTATGCTATTAGTGCTGCTACTTGTTGGCTTTGTAAGGTTTTCCTTTGTTGATTCCACTTTTGACTTTTGTCAGCCTTCAAGTGGCCGATGAAGATGTTAATTTGGAAGATTGGAGAGAGCAATTTCTTTGCAAAAATTATAGGTATGAGAATATATGGTGACCGCTCTCAAGAGCACGATATTTGTTTAGCACAGCTTCTTGTTCTCCTCGTTCCTCATAGGATGACAATGACTCTGTAATGTAAATCACAAAATATATTATGTTGTAATTTCCCATTCTCGATTGCGTTAGCATTCCTCATCCCCATGCCTTGTTTATAATTGGGAAGATGAAAAAAATCATATGCAAAATTGATGGTCATTATTTCGTTAATGAGAAAAACACACGAGCTTGACGCTATCCACATATAGCGTGCTAATGCTAAGTGAATGGGATAAATAACTTTTTTCCGTGACGCGTTTTATAGGTGTAGCTTTTACTTAATGTTTCTTTTTTTCTGTAATAAAAATGAAGAGTTCGAAAGGTGAACACATAATTCACACCGTTATGAAAATCCCGGACCATTATGAATAATTAAAACTTTCAACAAGAACTTCGTATTAACCTTTTTTGCTTTTTCCGTTCCATGTATTATAAGAATTCATTACCAGTACTCAGGCGTCTCATGTTTCAAACTAATTCTACCGAGATATTCGGTTCATAATACTGTCAGTAGTTTGTTTAGATGTGAAATGTTTTCGATTTGGCCTTGAAACTAAATTTTAAGTAATGAAACTAACGAACCTGAAATAAACTTTCATGTTAATTGAATTTGTAGAACCTTCTAGAACATTTATCTTCGGTATAGTAGTTGCAACATGCATTTTATTATGTTGTTATACTTAATGCACTGTACTGTATAGTCACTGCAAGAATGTATGTTCATATGCATACGTTTAAAGCTAACTATATAGCTACCCTTTTGATTATATAATCGTTTGTCAAATGTTATTGGTACATTACCAGTTCTGCTGATTGTCAACCGTAAAGGTTACCATTGTTTACTGTGTTTGTCAAGTTCACTGCTTTTTTATCAAAAGCTACAAACTCCCTTCAACTGTTATTCTATTGCAATCACTAGCAGCAGCACTAAAAAACTGCGTAAACTAAATTGCGTGCAAACGTACTAAAAGAGATCTAAATTGCTGCGAGCACCCAGTGATTCATCGTATGACTCCACTCCACACACTTACGATAGCCTATGACTAATAGTTAATTAATTCAAATTACTATCTCAATCAAATACTCCACAAATGAAAAGATTTTGTCTTTCCATAAAACTGAATGCTCTTGACTGAGACGAATCAACTGCAATTGTATTTACAGAAAAAAGGCAATACCATAAGTTGATGGGCACTTAATGGCAGGGTTAGATTAGAACTAGAAGGTGTTCTATAAGCATCAGCCTTTGTGTTTGCATACTACATCAGTATCAGATAGAACAGATGCATGCCCTTACGTACATGTACGCCTCATTTCAGTGCAATGCAGCATACTTGACATTATCTTCTTGACATTTACCTACAAACATAGTGACTGCTGAAAAATGCAGTTTAAGTTACACATTGGCACAGTCACCACATGGCTTAGATATACAGTACATCATACATTCACTCGAGCTTAAAATATCAACGCATGACTCAACGGAACGGTTACATTTACTTCAAGGCACACAAATTATGTACCTATATTATACACATTCTTCTATCAGGTTGAATTTTTCTTATGTCGTGATTTTGGATGAGCTTTTGAGCTTGGCCATTCTAATTGTATCACAACACAACTGCACTAAAATGCTTGCATCCATAGTAAGTTGTAAGTGTATTTATAAGTATAGAGCACATGCGCTCGCTGTTGACAGTTAGTTACTCTATAGAGTGCATGTATCGGTTATATATGGTTATGAATCACTTTGACATGTACCTTATCCTAAAAAGGGCTAGATGTTCAAGAGAATTCCTAGTTCCCCTTTCATGCAGGCAACCCTTTACCCTTTTCATTGTACTTTCATGTGATTCCTTCCTATATCATAGCATGTTACGTTGTGTACAGCACACTAACACAGTTTCGAGTTCAAGCTAAATTGGAACTGAAACATTCGGGTCGGGTGAAGGATGACTTGAAAAGAAAAGTATTTGCATATATCCCTCAAGATCAGGGATAGCTAATTAGGATAGTTTAGGGCACATTGTGATTGCAGCAAATAGGGGATGCTATGAGTTCTTTAAAAAAGAAGTGTAAAGAATTATGCTTGAACTACATACCTTTATTAAGCGTTTATTCCATTCCAAAGTTGCACTAGTCCTTTACCGATTTTCATATGGCACAAAAAGAAATTTTGATTTCCCATTCCAGAGGCACATTAACTTCTAACTTTATATTTAGTTGAAGGCCGTCACCCCTTTGTATAAAGTGACCTTTTGAAAGAGGTTCTTTTTCTTTTTAAAGCTAATTCCAAAGTCTTTACTTGAAGCCCACTTGTCATGAACTAGGCTGGTAAGTGGGCAACAAGACACCAGAACTGAAAAGGAACTGTGTCTAGAAATCGATATATTTTCAGTGGATATCAGGTAGAAACAGTATAGTGAAAGTACAGATGATTTTGTCAGCATATAATGAAACGGCTTCTGTCTGAGCTTCCGTGTGATAGCTAGTAGCACGTGAAAGAAGAGTGTTCAGTATTTGTGGAAGGCTTACAAAGTGATAGATGCTAAAGAATAGGAAGGAACCCCGAAAATATATAAAGTAGGCAATAATAGCTGCTTGGTGACAGCAGATTATATAGGCGAAGGATGCAGATACATTGTACGTCAGAAGGAACAGTATCTAGGCATGTTGAAAGGGTTATGAGAAAAAACTCGTGGTCATATGTGGTTGTTCCATAACGTTTAGATACATATATCCAGGGAGCCAGGCAGAGCATAAAATATATGTTCATGATCATACTACATACATACGAATGGGAACAACATGAAAACTGCTTCAACCTATTCTCTTTGTATTTATTTACCATGTGTATGCTAAATGCGCGTACTAAAATCTGGAGATACAGCAGGTTATACTGGAATTGCAAACAAGTTCGGTTTTGGTCTGGAAGTAAAATCTGCATGTCTACTCTACTGCCTATATGATACAAAGAAACAGGTATGCTGGACTGGATGTGTAATACCGATGGGCGAATGACGTCGGCATTGACATTACATAGTTTTTATGCTTTCAATATTACATAACATTCTGAAATCTGATTTCCTTTCAAACGAAACAAATGAAGCAAAACTGGAAATCTCTTTTGGCTTTTCCTGTTACTGATGAAGTGATAATGAACGCTAATGAAGCGGACAGCCAAGTCAAACGACAATGTCAGGCCACATACACCTTATTCTGCAGCGTGCCTTTTTTAGGTTAACAAAGTCAACTTGAAGGAAGGCCATAAAGGACGCTACAAGAGGCATGTAAAATGCGGATATCAACACACCTTTTACTTCATATAGCATTTTATTCGAAAAAAGTTTGATAAGATAAGTATACCAATTGTGATATATATCGGTATCGCTCAACCGGCTCAACTATGATGTCTGCCGAACACTTTCATGCTTCCTTTCAACCGTTTTGATAAGTAAACACGTTAATAAACAATATATATTTATATGTTTTGTATGCTTGTGTTTGTTATCCTCTTCGTAATTAAGCCTAAGTGACACTGCACATCTCACTTATTAAGGCTTATTAAAATCAAAATAAAAGCAACGTCAAGATAATGGAACTTCTTGAATAAATAAAATAAAACGGGGATGGGCAAAATGCTTGAGAGCATCAATCATGAAAAATTACAAATTTTTGTATTTGTAATCAAATACAGTTTATGATTTGAAAATTGGTACAACCTCGTGGAAATGATAATGTTAACTGATATCTTGGCTATCACCGACCTCCGACATTTAAATCAGTCTTGTCGTTTCTCATTGGATTTGACATTTTGACAAGCCTTACCCACATGCAAGTATATATTTAGGTGGCGAACTTCTCAACGTAGGTGTTAAAAAGTATTCAAGCTCTGAAATACCAACAGTGGTCGCTAGTCAATTTTTTTAACGTAGATTTTGAGAAACCCAAGGAACTGATAAAAGAAAATGATGAATTCCGTATTTGTAGCCTTGCTGTTAATTTTTGCAGCAGTGTCTGGTAAGTTAGAATGCTGAGCTAATTGCTTCAGTTGTAACCGTTGGGGTTGCATATGTCCAGAATTTTCCTGCTCCACCTTATGAGCTTCCAATCCGTGCTTCATCATGAGCTGCAGTTCATGGTTGGACCGTCATGAATCCTTTGTGAACAACTCGCTGGCCAATGCTGGTTCCATAAACGTTCTGTTTTACGGAGACTCCATTACAGACGGATGGGACAACGCAGGAAAACCTACGTACGACCAACATTACGTTCCATTGGGTACAGCCAACTACGGCATTTCAGCTGACCGCTCTGAACATGTCTTGTGGAGAATCATTAATGGGGAAGTTCAAAATCTCCGACCTAAAGTCGCTGTATTGAAAATTGGAACGAACAACTTGGGCGCAAACAATGACTCAGATATCGCGCGTGGTATCACGGCCAACGTTCAAGAATTAAGGACTCGGTTGCCTAACATGAAAGTCTTAGTCTTGGGTGTTTTGCCAAGGACAAATGAAGCAATGACCAATCGGACCTCAAATATCAATAGCATGATTTCAAGTTTGGATAATGGAAATACGACAAGGTTCTTGGATATGAAGAATCATTTCTATCGTGGAGGAAATGATTTTGTTACTGAGCTTTATACTTCAGACTTATTACACTTGACTGCAGCTGGATATGCCAAATGGGCTGAGGTTATGAATCCATTATTTTTTGAAATGTTAGAAGACAATGAAAGTTTGATGATTGTCTAAGTTTTTAACTAGACTATACGAAAAAGTAAATCAATGAAATATTTGAATGTGTAATTTATTTATCAGTAGTAATGAACAAATTACTATATGATTATGATTCATCTTGCCAAGATGATCTTGGAACGTTGTAAAAATTAAGTTGGAAGGATGTAAAATTCTTAAAGATGCTGATAATATTTCTGAACTAATTTTGGGGCATCCTACGACTTTTAACCTTGAATTGCCAAAAAGACAACTCAACGTAACAGTTTCAGCAACGTCAACATAGTAATGTTGCAGCCTTGTTGGAATTCAATTTTAGAGCTAATTATAAATGACTATCAACTATGCATTTTCATAAAACAATAAAGATTTCATGCAATGGTGGAGCAAAAAGCTTTGCAAATATGCAGATGATTTCTGCTACCGAGCTTTACAACAATCTAGTGAATATATGCACAGAAAATTCAATTATTTCATAAACTGAGTGCTATTTTTATTATTAACTCCAATTTTAAGTGATTGTTAACAATTGTTACCCACAAAATTATTCTTATATTACACTAGAGGCTAAAGACATAACTTACCTCCGTCTCTGTATACAATTAATGTACATTTCGCAGACAGACTTTTTTATGGGTGTAAAATTAAGGCCACCGTTACGAAATATGAGCTTTGTTTTCATTTACATCACCGCTTTTGCTTCCACTTTGCTTTGACTTCCCTTTGCTGACATCAGCAGCTTCGGATTTCGTTGTGGAAGACTTTTTTGGTGGCGCAACATAAAACCGAAGTTCATTTCCTTTAGTTACTTTTTGCTGGATTTGTGCTTCTACTTCAGCAAATCCAGCTTCAATAGTTTTGAATAGTTTTTCCTGTCATACAATTAAATAAGAACCTACGATTAGACTAAAAACTATTAACTTTGGCTGCAAAAGGTCAACAGAATATAACAGAAATTTACAGATTCTTTAAAACATCCAAGATGGGTTACTCACAGCATCGCCCTTATCACCTGAATGACTAATAGCGACACGAACACGGTGTCCTTTTTCAACCCATTTCTTCATTGCGTTAATTTTGGAAACAGCGTCATGTTCCCCAATGTTACTTTTTAAGAGTGCCGTCTTCACATCCTTTATCTTGGTGGGCTTATCCTGTTCGTTTAATTTTACTGCATCTTCTGGCGAGGCTTCTAAAGTTAACCCAAAGTTAAAGCCATGTAATACAAATAGTGAGCAGTACGTTAAAAACGTTTATTTTATACTGCCTGAATTCACTTACCCTCCTCCAATACGGATATCTTCGAAACCAATTTATAAACTTCCTTTTCCGTCTTCACAGGTTTATCCCGATCGTTTTGGATGTGTACCAATTGCAGACCCTTCTTTTTAGCTATTTTATTTGCCTCGATCAACGTAACAGAAGTCAGGGAGCCCGTTTCAGACACCAGCATAATCTTAACAGTTTCTGCAGTCATTAGCTTGAATTTGCTCTTTGATTCCCGAGCCTTTTCAGCCTTCTTCACGTCCTCAACAGAAGCCGAAGTTGAATAGAAGTGTCGTCTATATAAACATGAACATATGAAATGATTTTTAACGTCACTCTACCGTTTTTAATTGACAGGTTTAAATTCAAATTAAACAAAGTTTCAAATATTTAATTTTTAACCTGTTGTAAGCCCCCATCGTACCCTTCTTCATAACTGCATTTGACGGTCCAATAAATTCAGGTGTGCCGTTGCATTTGGTAGCCTCCTCCATCAGTAGAACCCTTTGTCTGTCCAGCAAAGGGGTGGTGTAAAGTATCCCAACATTTCCAATATTTGGAAGCCTGGGCATACTTTGCATCTTCAAATATAATCTCATCAAAGTTATTGTCGACATTTTTAACAAAACACGTTACAGAATCCAAGAGATATACTCCAAATACCCCACTAACTTAAATACGATCCCTAACTAACTCAAAATAATAGCAACTCTTAGGTTATCCAAATCTTTGCCATTTTATTGCTAAAAATATCAGATCGTTGCACAATACTGTCTAGAAATCTCACTCGTTCTAATTTTATTTCGATTCCTCCAAAAAATGTTCTTGAATCAATTTATCTTCCTTGTTTACCAACTGAATTTTAGAAAAGTGCGTAGTTATTTTTATGTTGATAAGGATAGAAAGTGAACAACAAAACGTGCTTTTATACTTTTTTGTCCTTGTGTTGTGTTGTCAGATGATGTTCATGTACGCAGTCCACTCTGATATGGGGAGCCATAGAAGAGAAGGAATATGAAGGAAGGACCACACAATGTGTACAAGTTGTGCATAAACAAAAAAGTATTTGCACTCTTGTTATGCACAATTTGATATACCAAAAGCTTCAACATAACCATACAGTAGAGATTGTGATTTTAAGGTTAATATTTGGAGGTATTGTACTGCCTAGTGCCTGCGTCTATTGAGAAATCTCTGAGATTAAATGGACATGGACGTACATTTGTACATTAGTCAAGTATCTTGCTCAAAGCTCCGAACTGAGGTAATCTAGAGATTCGTAGATGCGTTTGATCTTCCAAATAAATTCGAAACATGGTGGACATTGCAATTGAAATTTTGGCGTCTTCTACCCTCATCCGAAATGGATATAAAGCGAGATATCGCATCAAATCTTGGTGGGCTCATGTGGATGTTCCACCTGAAATTACTTTTATCAAAATGCCACGACTCCCACTCATTCAGCCATATCTTGGATTGAATGGAAGGGAAACAATTGCTTTTGTGGAAGTTTGGGAGGACAACACATATCCAGATAAGGACAGAAAGTTTTTGGGAATGTCAACTTGCCATATTGATAAGCAGCTGAAGGATCCTAATTTAAATCCTGCCGTTGAGGTAATTTGATGATATGCGTTCAAATTTTCTCTTGGTGAAATATGACAGAATGTTGGTAAAATTAAACAATGATTTTTTTACGCAGTGGCTGGATGTCTATGATCCGATTGAAGGCGTTAAAAGGGGAAAGCTGCTACTGAAGATTGATGCAAAATTCATAGATAACGGCAACAAAGATGACGATGCACCTGTCAAAATTCCTCAGTCGCGTCTGAACTATGATCAGTTAAGCCCAAGGTTTCAGGAAAGCAACGAAAGTCCAACAAAACATAGCGTTTGCTCGAGAAAGTCAGAAACTTCAGCTTTTAGCGTTGGCTCTGCTATATCTGTGCGTTCATTTGATCAGGGTATCCAGACGGATTTGTCAGTACCTATGTTGTTACCTGATATTTCAAGGTACACTGCGGCTTTGAGATCATACTCCAATTCGGATGAAATCTCCAGATATTCCCCCAAAGAGCGTCATTTGCCAAGACAAACTAGCCAATCGTGTTCAGAAGCGTCATCGGTTATAGTAGATCCATTGCAAGTGGCAGAGAGACTATTATTAAAAGGTGGAGCGAGCAAACCTCGCGACAAAACTGGCCAAAATTCACCACGGACCTCTACAACTGCATTTCGAAGAAACTGTTTAGTGAAGCAGAACCTTGTTGAACAAGAACAACGATCTCCAAGTCAAAATAATGAGATTCAATCTAGAAGGCGAGGCAACTCCAAAGAGTATAATTTAGAATCTGTCGATGATGTAATTGATCTTCTGAGGAATGGAGTGGACTCTGTTTTCATTTCATCTCCTACACCTAATAGCTTAAATTCTGAACAAAAGGGTATTGGTTGTGAAAGAAGAGGATCAGCTTCGGAATATAATGCTAAACCAATAGCCAAACCCAGAAATATTAGCCCCAGTGCAAAACCTCCATTGCCAGTGTATACCCGGCATGATGGAAATAATAATAATAATAACGATAATAAAGGAAAACCGGTCGATCTTGTTCGGATAACGGCTCCACAAAGTATGTATAATTTGGAAAGGAACAGAATATTATCCGGAAATGCTTCCCGTGATGTTGGACACCACCATCAACAAAACTTTGAGCTCTTGAACACAAACAATCAGATTGAAGATAACAGCGAACAATCAAGGTTTAGGGAGGTTCATTATGATGGCGAAAAGGCTAAAGAGCAAGCAACTATAATGTTAAAGACAAAAACAGCTCAACCAACTACACAATCAGTGGCCAACCCACCCATAACAAGAAGAAGAATTGCTGCTGCCATTTTCAACGATTAATTAAGGTAGATTAGTTCAGTGATTTTTAACATTGCAACGAACAATTTTCAATAGTACAAAGCAAACTTCCATGCAAAGCAAGTTGTCATTTTAATAACTTTTAAAGTTTGTCTTATAATTCTTTTTAACCACGAACTATTTATGTAATGGTAATTTTTCATTAAAAAAGAGTTTTCCAGTGATATACCTAGCCATGTGTTATAATATTAGAATACTTGTCGAGACTTTTAATGTAATTTTATACGATGTATGCATGGTTGATGGTGTAGTCTTTCAATTAAGGAATCAAAACGGTTCTTTCAGTAATCGTAATTACACCAACAAAAATAAAGGCATTTTAATACATAAAAAAGACTACAATTTATTGCGAACGTTTATTTACAATTATACAAAGTGAATACCTTCTTTGTTAAACTCAACAAGTAATTTAATAAAATCATCAACATCCAGACTCCGAGCTCTCTTATCATTAAATTTCATGCCGGTCAAAACTTTCTCTACTTTGTCCAATACAAGTTTTTCCAACTGTCGAAAGTCCAAGCATCCACCTTGTGCGATCTCATTGTTAGATGAACTTGGCGGATTAATCAAAACTATTGGGATGTGACCCGCTTGCTGGTTTTGGGAAGGAGTGGCAGAAACACTGGACTGAATCAAATTCGGGTTTGTTGCTGCATAATTCCGAGCTAAACTTGCTATTACTGCAGCCGTTTTAAAGTTAGCAAGCAGAGTTTTGTTTTTCCTGGAAAACGCTATTCTGGTCAGAGCATCCCATTCTCCAAAATTCAGTGGTGGAGGTGGAACCCGGGGTTCAATTCGGATGACAGAAGAGTCTACCTTTGGCGGAGGTCTAAAATTATTTTTGCCAACCTGAAATGAAAAGTATCAAAATATTAAAATTACAACCCGAACTCTAAACTTTCAGAAACTAACAGTAAAACTTATTGCTATTGTTAATTTACCTTTATTAAATGCTCCACTTTGGAAAGAAGCTGAGTATTTATCGACAGTCTGCAATATAACTTATCTCCAGGCTGGGCTACAAGTCTTTGGGCAAACTCCCTTTGGACCATCAGTATTGCACAACGGAATGCTGGCCTACAACGGATTTAGATACATCGTTCTTGATTCTATAGTCTAGACCTAATATCTACTGGATTAATATCGTGTTTTAAATTATTACCTGTGCAAAAGTAATTTAAATACCAACGGCGAACTGATTTGGTAGGGAATATTAGCCACGCAAATATCAAAAGGGGGCAAGTCGCCCGATTTGCAAATGTCCCCAACAATCACCTCCAATTTCCTCTCCATCCCCGCATTCCTTGCTCGTTTAATAACTTCTGCAACCATCCTCTGGTCGACTTCATACGCAATAACCTTTTTCGCCTTGGGAAGAAGCTTGATGGTTAAATTTCCTGTACCAGGACCGACCTAAATTACATTTAAAAAGGAAAAAAATAAGCATGCTACCAACCACTAAAGCACCTAAAAATCAAAGTCATTTCATTAAATACTTGCCTCAAGAACAGTGTCACTGCTTCGGAGGGCAGCCCTATCAACCATTCCATCCACAATCAGTGGATTTTTGAGCAAATGTTGACCAAACTTTGCATGTTCCAAACGCATTGACTGCTTAAAACAAGCTTTATCCTGGACTCCTTTTGGCTTTTTCGCTGAGACCTTCCCCATTTTCACAATCAATTCAGTTTTTACTAACTAATACACTTTTAATCTAACCTGCCACTGAACCCACTTCAAAGATCAGAACAAAAACTAATTTAATTCCCTGAAAAGTTCAATCAAGTGATTGACACAACTGCGTAAATTTGTTAATACACATTGAAGTGTATTTACACGTGTTGTTCAAGATTTCCGGCTGTTGCGTGAGGGGTCTTGTGCACAAATGAAAACCATAAGGATAAAAATGTACATATCCACAATATAGGTATCTGCTTTTGGTATTTTGTTTACCAAATTTATCAACAACAGCGGCAAATACTCAGAATGAGCAACACAATAAAACATCTGAAACAAAGTTTTCTGAGGAGGAAAAAGGAATGAAAGCGGGCTTCAGTTTATGGACATCCTTTTTATTCTTCGGGTTTTCCCATTTTGAAATATTTTTGTGCAATCGATAAATTTACTAATTGACCTTATTGGCGTTTTGAAAGCCTCAGGATTGGTATGTATAACCTTACTTACAACTTATGCAAATGCACACAAATTAAATACACTATGTTTCATAGTTGTAAGTTGTAATGTTCAGTCATAATATTATGCATTTTTTTTGTTTTCTAGAAACCATTTTATTCATCATTGTTTCCACAAGGGATCTTGAGTTGGAGTGTATCGTCCACCACTTTGACATCTAATTAACATCATTATTAACATCACTGCCATCCGCTTACAGAGATTTTGATCGTTACTTGCAAAAAACTATCATTATGGAAGAGTTACTAGGATTCATGGAAGAGGATTTGCAATATGACGATGAACCGGATGATGACCCCCGAGCTCCTGACCCGAGTTGTAGTCGTATTAGTCTCAGTCCTTTGAAAAGTCACAATTCCAGCAGCACTTTATCTCAATCAAAAAATAAGGAGTTGACATTTAAAGATGTGTTTGGCAGCCCAGACAAACGTAATACGAAGGGAAAGAAGGAGTTGACATTTACAGACGTATTTGGCAGTCCAGACAAACGGGATGTGAAGGAATTTGGCTTATCCTCCAATTCATCATCAACTGCTAAAAAGACGTTAAATCTTGGAGCCTCACCCGTTACAACTTTATCGTCTCGGTTTTCAGACTCCACGCTGGCCAAGACGACACCTTCCTCTAGTAATGGTCGTGGGAGTGATCATTTCGAGCTAAGCAAGGCAATAAATCGAGATAACAATGTACCTTATAAAGTGAATGCTGGACTTGTTATGGTGGATCCATTCAGTAGGGTCCGGATAGTGAAGAGCACAATCAGTATCTTTTATGATGAGACTGTTTCAGCAGAAGCAGTTTTAAAGGAACGAAACATAGGCATGGAATTTGTAAGTTTACAAACATTTTCCTCATGGTATCGGGGGAAGGGAAAGGACTGTAAAAACTTTTGGGTCAGCGGAGTCCTCACAAAGAAAACTGCTGGTGTTCGGAAAAGTGCAAAAGGAAACGACTACAGCATATGGGAGCTGAACGATCTCAAAGATTTGGATAAAAAGTATACTGTTTTTCTCTTCGGCTCTTCAAGTGGTTCATCAACCCTGACAGGGCTCCCTGCCGGTTCTCTCATTGACATTACGACGCCATCAGTTATGCAAGATGCTTCCAGTGGCACAATCAAATTTTCAATTAACAATGCTACACAAGTGAGGTTTATCGCGTCTGCCAATGATTTTGGCTACTGTCAATCTAAAAAGAAAGATGGGAACAAGTGTACCAACGTTGTGAATACTTGGGAGTGCTCTTTCTGTGTTCATCATGCCAGCTCCGAGTTGAAAAAGCTAAACTTTGGTTCTGGGTCAGGTAAAAAGGGAAAGGCTGCTGCCAAGAATGGCTTCGTTCCAAATAAATCCTTTTCTGGTGGTGGTGAAAGCCAACAATCACTGAAGCAGCAAGGGATTGTGATTGCGGACTTTGGAAGAACACCACCGGGAACATCAAGCATGTATGAAACAAATAAATCTTTTGGAGGAAAGACTGCCACCACTGCTAGACCCACATACAGCTCGAGAATGTCACTACAGGGAGGCTCAAATGAAATGAAGAAAAACCCATTGAAATTTGGTAATCCTGACACAGTCACCTTTGTCAAAAATGGTGGGGATCATCCTCTTTTGAAGAAGGAGCCAGTACCTGTCCCGGTTAGAAAACCTTTGGATTTAAATCCGACGAAAACAAGACATTTGACAGACAAGGATAGGGAACTGTTGCAGATGTTGGATTGCAAGCCAGAAACAGAAACGCCTTCATACGTTGTAGAATTTCCAGACTCACAGTCTCCAGAAAAGAAATCAACTAAACCTAAAGCAGCTCCTGCAAGTGCAGCGGTGAACGATCTCATTACTACTTCCATTGTAAACAACCCAAACGCTGCAAGTCGCAACTTTATGCAATTCCTCATGTTACAAAATGCCCCAAAAGATCAGGTAGACTTGACCTCGGCACATAAGAGCTCAAAATTAGAAACATTAACAATGAGTCGAGCAAAAGTTACTAGTATGCAGAAGGCTTTGGCTTTTGTGAAACAAAACGGTCCACTGTCGAAGGCAGACCCGAATGCAGTGGCCAACAAAAAGAGAAAGTTGGGACGAGATGGAGCAAGCCCGTCTTCCCAACAATCTGGTCCTTCCAAGAAACGTTCCAACACAAAAGCTACGGACATTGAAGTTGAGTTTGACTTTGATTCGGACGACTTCAAGAAAATTTTAAATGCCAAATCTGCTCATGATGATGAACTCGACGCGATTCAACACGAAGAATATTTCGGGAAATTGGAGAAGAAGGAAGCATTGGAAAATAAACTTCTGACTACTTTCTCTATTGAAACAAACGCTGTCATGTGTCGACAGTGCAAATACGTGGCTCTAAGCCAATCTGAGTTTTGCAAGGAGCAACTCCACGAAGTAAGGCTGGTGAAAGCAAGAAAACGCTTCTTCAAATGCAAAGATTGTGGGAATAGGACCATGTCATTAGATAGACTTCCCAAGCGACGTAAGTAAACATTTTTATTATTTATTGTATTTCAGACCAAATTACATGAGTAAATAGATCAAGTTGCTTATTAGTACCGTAGATTGTCATAAAAATCAGATTGGAGAAGAAAAGGCTTTTAGTTCAATATTTGTTATGCCTTCTTTCTGTATTGATTCAAGATCGAAAAAATGGTGTGCTAATATTTAATCGA
Source organism: Orchesella cincta (assembly GCA_001718145.1). Lineage (NCBI taxonomy): Eukaryota > Metazoa > Arthropoda > Collembola > Entomobryomorpha > Orchesellidae > Orchesella > Orchesella cincta. Next base: position 267,215 of record LJIJ01000096.1, on the reverse strand, counting down.
ATGTTCGCTTTTTCCGTTTTCAGCTTGCTCCAATTGCAACAGCTCCAGTTGGCTTGTGGCACCTGTTGGGAAGGAGAGAAAAGGTCCTACATTACCTTCAGAAGTGTTATCAATACGAGGAAACGAGGAAAAGTTTGTTGGCTCTGCTGGGTCAAAAAATTTCTTACATTTGGAGGTGTAGAAAATGTCTCGTACTTAATATATGTATACTAACCATAGTACTGAAAAAATGTTATTTATTCCGTTTGTAAATATCCCTACTTCTCAAACCATTTTAGATGAATTAACCAACGAGCGTTATATTTTATTTCATTATTAATTTTGTCAAAATTGTGCATCATCAAAATGTTTAATATTTCTTATTTTACTTGTATCTGACGCTAATAATTGATTGTTTTTTTTAAAATTTTCTATGTACAATTTACAAAAATGCTGCACGAGAATAAAATGTTTTTCAGGATTTTTAAAGAACCTAAATCTAACCTACCTAGCTTAATATTAAAATAGTTATACTGGTCCACTGAGCTGGCTTATTCGGCGTTTTTACGAAAGTATGCGATTTCATGAAAGTGTCCAATGTCTACTATATGTGCTACATTTTCTTTTCTCTGAATGCATACAATATTATTATTACCCTTGCCAAGCCTGAGTAAGAATTCTTTAGACTTGATACGCACATTCCTACCGACTTTCAGTCCATTGCACTTATTCATATTATTACATTTCCATGTTCTATATAGTAATCACATGTCATTCATATTGCATGAAGCAAACACTTTGTCACGTATTTCTTTGTATGCAGAATGATACAACAGCATACGTCGATCTATCAGTCCATACTTGCCTAACAATACTTACTTTTTACAATCTACTTCAAGCTACATATATTGTGTTGTGAAACGGACTATCAAGAAATTACTATGTGCTAACTTTGTTAATCATGAAAATGGTCGATTGGTCAGCACCCTAATAAAATATTATTTATTATCCCCTTTCCCCGTATTACCCAACTTATTTTATCCCCTCGCATGTACTTTCATCTGCTCCGCTCCGTTTTGCCCACTAATTCATTACATTTGTGCTTTAATAATGTAATGAAAGCAGAGTGTCACTAGGGACTAGTGAAGAGCATTATTTGGAGAAGAGGGAGACATACCGTAAATATCGAGCATTTGTTATTAGCAGAAAAGGATAATAATTTGTTAAATACATAGAGGTGTGTCTTTTATAACTCAATTCACTTTTATGTCGTAATACTGTGATCCTCCTCGTTTCTTCTCGAGGATTAGGATTACAATACATTACGACGCATGAAAAAGTCAACTAATGGCTTTTGGTACTGCAATGACAAAACACAAACGTACACATACGTGACCCTACTTAATTGACTTAAGTCCAACCGAGGAAAGTACTAAAACTTTTTCTCGCAATGATAATCTTCTTTCCCAAAAGTTACGCTTTACTTTACGGTGCTGTCTGTTGCTCGCTTCCATTTTGTTCGTCACATTATTACTTTGTTATGCATGGAAAACGGATAGATAGGAGAAGAATAAGAGAAAGGCCAGCTTATAAATTGGTATGCAGAAGGAAAATCTTGCATATCTTTCTCTTTCTCTCGTTCTTTCTTTTGGCTTATATAATCCAAAGCTTTTTGCTTAGCTCACTTCACAACGACAACGGGCGGCATATGCTCATGTTTGTCATTGGATTGCCCATCCTATGAATTAATTATTGAATTGGGATAATGGGCTCACTGCGGACATGGATGGTTATGCTGAGTTTGACTGAAAGAGAAAGGAGTAACCGTTCTTCCTTTAATATAAAATAATATTGGACATTGTCCTTGTCAAATGCGAGCAAGCAAGCAAGCAGTTGTTCGTTGTATCACAGCCTATCATTATTACACAGTTGCTGCTGCTAGTAGTAATATTTAATCCAGGATATTTGGACGACTTGGAATACACAGTACAGAGAGAGAGGAAAATAGGACTATGGGGTTGACAGGTTAAATACTTTATGAAATACGACATACATTTTTCTTACTCATACCTGGCATTCCCCGCTGCTCCGTTGTTCGCCACGAACATTACGGCTTTGATGGATAAAAGCAATGAAACTTTCGTCTTTTCACCGCACATAAAAAGTGGCTACTACCTACTTGGGAAAGTGGTCTCTGGAAAAAGGGGAATAATAGACTAGTCTTTTTCCCATTCAGTCAGTCAGTCAGTCTTTCACTTTCAAAGCAACTCGCAACACAATTCATCACACATCATGACGATGAAGTACTCAAAAAGTACAATCAACCAGAATAGTTTGGTCCCATCCGAATTGCCCTATATCTTTGTGATTGTCCTCTTCACTTTCATTGCTCGCTTCCCGTCAGAAACTCAATCCACTTTCACTCCAGACTTTGTTTGGTCCGCGGTGAACAAAACGTTGGATGAAGATCGGCTCGTGATTGTGGACGCCAACAATGAGAAATTGAAGCTTAAATCTTGTGCTAAAGTTGTCCTTTACAATGATGGGAGTCGGGAGTATGCGATCGAAAATCATACGAAAGCTCTCATACCAAAGAATACAGTTCTAGTGGACGTGACCTCACTTGACTTTGCTACGGAGGATAAGCTGACTGAGGTGGAGAAACGGATAGAAGCCATAAATCCTGGGATTTGTGTCCCTTGCATCGTGGTTATCAGCGTGGTGAATGTTACAACAATGGAAGGGACTTTCTACAAGAACAAAGATATTGACCAGCTGAAGCATGATGAGAAGATAATACAAAACCACAAGTTGAACATAAGCCTGCAGTTCACTCAGTTGCTGCAGTTCAAAACGCCCATTCAGGCCAGACATTTGGTCATTGTCAGATTGGTGAAGACAAAGGAGGAGTTGACCAAATGCCATGGGAAAAAGTATACAAAATACCCGAGAAGGCTTGTGTCCATCTGGGAGCAGGTTCTGTTTGATCACTTTAAGGAAGCAAGGGTAATTCAAGGGGCTACTACAGGAACGGAAAACAGTGATACGACGCTAATGTCCGGAAAGGAAAGTGGGATTTGGGTCTGGATGTGTGAAGAAATTGTGCGGAGGTTGGATCTACAAGACAGCTGCAAGGTTGAAAAACCTAATCCAAAGTGCCAAGAATGGGAGATGAACAAAAATTTTAGCACTGCCCGAGTGGACATGACAAATAGGGAAGAATGTGGACTGTATCGTCCAAGGACCTAAATCTGCAGGAGAAAATTCAATGATATATTTGACAAGGGCTGTTGAATTCCGTGTTTGGTTCTAAATCAATACTCATCAATGTCTATACATATCTAATTATGCCACACTTAACTCCAGCTTCAACCATACTTCACATTTTGATTAGTCTCAGTTCATCAGTAATCATGTAAGATGAGCTAATAGAATTCACACATTCACTGCTGATCATCCCCACATCACATCCAGTTGAAGATGGCCAAGCATTCCTGCTTCAAATGATCGCTAAAGTTACTTTAATCATTATACACCATTTTCATGATTTGTACCTATGTTAATATTTACTATAAAAGTTATTCTAATAACAGTTAATAAAAGGAATTTGGCTGGTTAAACTTTGGTTTTAGCACTTTCTCTTCTATAGTATGTTTTCTGATTTTGAGTAGTAATCACTGCTAATTCTGTTAACATTTACATTGAATTTGATATACGACTATTTAAATAAAGTGTCCATAACATGTTAAGTTTACGTAACGCCAAGTGTAGTAGTCCCCCAAAACTGGACAATTATATATTTAAGTATCCTCAAGATGTAGCTCCCGGAGATGTCTATCCGTTGACTCGATCATCATTGGAACTTTTCACGCGTTAGTGTCATTAAAATGTGGGCATTATGCATACCATAATATATGAAAGAGTCATCAAATATTTACTAATGAAATGCAATGCTTTCATTCATTCATTTCCAGCTGGAACGATCATGTTTCAGATTTCGGATGTGATTATACCAAATATGATAGGAACCTTGATTTTTCTATTCTTCCTTTCCACCTCGGTTTTCCTTTGTTTTTCAGTGCTAAGGCTCATATACTTGGACAAGCTGAAGCCATATAAATGTACAGATACATGAGATTGTGTCAATATATTGAATTATATACGATAAATGATGTCTTATTAAAATGGTTTGTTTCAAAGTCAAAAAGTTAAAAGCCCTTGGTAAGCATCATCATTACTATCGACACTTGGGGGATTTTGAAGGAAAGAAGGTGAAACGTTATAAAAGAAAGTCCAACACGCGTCTACGAAAAAGAAAGTCGGATGAAGAGGAGGAGGACGAAGAAGATGAAGGTGATCAGGCATCACTGAATCACCCTCCTGGACAACATATTTCGTTTACAACTCCTCCACAACCTTCCGAACGTGAGGGAAATTATCGAGACGTGATGGATTTAATGCATGACAATGAAAACCTACCCCAACTAAGCAAATTCCCTGTTGATTTTCCTCGACTGTATATTGGTGGCAATGGACAGGGCTCTAGGATTCCAATTCTGGTAAACAAGAGGCATAGCGCTTGGGGATGGACTTCACAGTGGTATAGAAGACAGTTAATAGATGAAAATAAAACTGCTCAAGCCGTGGAACGATTGAAGTCCTCGAGAAATCTACTTTCTGCGCGAGTCAGCGAGAAACGTAAAATCCTCTATTCATGTTTATATTTTTGGGAATGTTGTAAGTTGTAATTTGAGTATTAAGTGCACATGCTAAATTGCAACATTTCTCTTTCCAGATCTGATGAAGCCAAGTCAAGAACGAATACCATCAAAAGTTATACAAAAGCATGAATACCCAGCGTCAGTTCAGACATTGTATAAGGCGCCTTCAGACTTAAATGGGCCACCACCATCTTCACCAGAAGCAGAAATTCATGCAAGTGTAGTAAAGGTAGCTCCATCACTCCCTCCAATAAGTCCTCCTCCTCCTGTTACTCCGGTTCGAGCTGAGCCAAAGATTGATCCATCAGTCCTTGAAAAACGGAGTTATCTCCAACAACGACAAGACATTGCTGCTCGATATACTTTTCATTTGGAAGGACTAACTTCCGCATTACATACAGAAATTCCCAAGCTGCCTCCCAAGAAATCCTACAAACAGCTTATGATCCTGAGAGCAGGACCAAGAAAGAAGGCTTCTCAAATTGAAGAAATTCGACAAAAGAGAAAGAGTAGCCTTTCGAGTGAAACTCCACCTCCACCAAAAGACAATACTCCAAGACGAAAGGCAGAAGATAGGGGGAAACGGCCAACATGATTTGTGTTATGTAAAAATTCATTAATCTCGAGTTAATTAAGGTTTTCAAGCCCTTGTTTTAAACTTTGTCTAGAAATAAATCATTGATTATGATAGCTGAAATATGAGATCGGCTCAAGACGTATAATGATAACGTATATCATCATGATTTATCTAAGGCCTGCATACACCTGTTTACACATATTGGTAATTTTACCATGCAACTAAATTAGATTATCGTATTGCCTTCGGCTATCTCATCCTCAATCAATCCAGACAATCACAAACATCTGTATGTAACAGATTGTTACAACGACTATATATATAGTTGCCTGAAGTGTAACGTACTAAATACATTTCGTCTTGACTTTTAAATCGATGCTGTTTTTCTAAGATGTTCCCTTACGGAAAGAAAAAAATTCGCGTTTTCCCTTTTCGGGTAATTTTATTTTTGTAAGTTATCAAATACGATTGAATAATGCTGATCTTTTAAAGTGTGTTTCTAAAATTATTATAGCCTACTCCAGATCGTGGTTCCTTTATCGACTTCATTGAAGAAACAGGGACAAATGCATTTTTAATCGAGGCAGTCAAAAAGCTTTATGAACTCCCAAACAAGCCTGAAAATCCGATTGAATGGCTTCGCTTGCACTTCAAGTATCTCGCCCCAGACCGCACAAAGGAAATGCAGGAGACAGAAGAGCTGTTAAAAATAGAGTTGTCAGAAATAGTAAAGCTTTTGTTTTTTTTTTAATAAAAATTCAAATTACTAAAAACTTGCATTATGTTATCTACAGCTAATCAATGCTCATGAAGAAGAAGCTCAGAACTTGGAAATTTTAACAAAACTTGAGAATGAGTATAAAAACATCACAATGGCATCTGGAAAAATTTATCATTATGAAGACTTCCGGAAGTACTTACATCACCCGGATGACTATCACCACCGGATCAAACCAGATCCTTTATATCAAGCTTCCAAATCTGATATGCTACTACCTGATGAAGATCGTGACTCAAATTTAATTATTGAGCTCGTCCCTTTCAACACAACAAAGTTTTCAGCAGATGCTAGCAATAGAAAAGTTTCCGATCAACACATTTATGCCGATTATCCTTCTACCTATTTTCCAGAAAAGTTGCGTGGTCCCATATCACCAGGAGGGGATGAAGAAACAGATGAAGACGAAGGGGAGGAAGAAGAGCAAGGGAAAGGAGCAGAAGAAAAGAAAGTAGCGGAGGATGAGGAAGGTGATGAAGCAAGAGCAGCTTTTACCGAAATGTTTATTGGAGAAAGGTCCATGACTGGTGCTGAAAGTATTATGGGAGAAGCTACCTCATCGGCTTCTCCAACAACTCAACAACCACAGGAATTGGTTCTCCCTACCTCCAAGAAACGAAGGTCCACCAATGAAACCGTCAATACTAAAAAGACGGCGAAAAGTCAGGGGAAGACTAAAGCCCCAAAAATTCCAAAGAATGCGCCTACTGCAAAGTCTAAAACTCGAGTACCCACTCGGGAGCCCTCAAAGGCGATCTCAGCTCAAATACAACGGGCTTCTGACGATTTCGGCGAGTTCATTGAAAGGGATCCGCTGTTGGATGAATTGGAACCAGTGGAGTCCTCCTTTTGGGGAAACGATTTTAGCGTTACTGGAGGGCTTCCTAGTGAAAATTTATGCGACTCGAGCGAGCACTTTGATTATGAACCTGTGAGATTGACTGAAAATGCTCTTAAAATTACTGCTGGAAGCTTTCGGAGATTTGATGAGACGGAAAATGAAGCTACTGAGGCTTCGAAAAATTGTAATAATTTGGGCATTTGTAATAGAAACTGGATTATGGATCCTAATCTAGTGGGGCCATCGTTTGCAGAGAAATTAGTTTATGACGGGGTTCCTTATGATGAAGAGGTTGCTGCAGAAGACGCTATTGAATATTATGATGATGAGGATGAAGATGAAAACGAGGATAATTGGAATACCTCCATTTTAAGTGAAAATGCTGATGAAACTAATGATGAGTGTTGTGAGTCTCCCTCCAATTGTGAATGCGAGTGTGAGGAAAGTAGTTGCAGTACAAGTTATTGCCACACTTCTACATCCATTTCCAGCTACAAGGAAGATGATAACACTGTTGGGAGAAGGACTGCACCAACACCTCTGGAATCATCAGGAACTGACAATGAACATAGATTGGAGATAGAAGGGGAGGGAGCCTATGAGGAGACAATGTACAACCAAACTGTAGCTCCACCGGCTCGTTTCTCCGAGAATGTAGCAGCTAAATACAAATACAAATAGATAATATGCTGATGCTCATTTACATTTGATCATGTAATAACCTTATAATCATCACTCGTATATAAGTCATAATTTGTAGTTATTATAACTTTCGGAATTAAAAATTTTGCATGCACTATATTTTGTGCGTTGGCAAATTCCATGCCCAAGTGGGTCACCCACATAGTATTAAAAAAAAGTATGAAATGCAATGTCAGCACTTACTGAACTGCACGGAAGTGTCGCTGAATTAAAATTCAGACTGCCCAAATACAGACACGTCTTGTTTTTAAATTGAAGAACATAAAAAACATAACATTCAAATGACGTGACCATATGCATATTATTAGTAATTGAATAGGATTTTTCTGCAAAATTGCAACTAAGCATATTATAATAATCTGTCATCTTTCACTTTTGACAACACGCTCAACGCATTTATACGCAACTGCCATTTGATATTGTCGTGACTGTTCAAAGCTGCGTTTCATTATGAAACTTTCATAGTCTCATCTCGCATTCTTTTCCAGCCAACTATCCAATTATCCATTTCAAAGTTATTTTATTGTTTTTGCCCAGCGTGATAGAAAAATCTTCACTGATGTTGGGTGAAAAATTATTGAACTCGTTCCCTTGTATTTTAATGTGAAATTATCCGATCACAAAAAATGGACTCGCGTAAATTACATTGGTCTATTTTTATAACAATATTCTGTTTTGGAAGGGGATTGGGTTACAATCCCGTCAATACTGGACATGTCAACCTTCCAGTTCCAGGTAATCGGCGATCCTTGTATTGTTTTTCATCAACGATCCTGCAAATCCTTCCACTATGAACAATAAACGTTACCAACTTTTCGTAACACGAGCTTATCAAAAAAATTCTTTTGACTACAGGAGTGTCAACTATTCCGTCAATGAGTCCATCAGATCCAGCAACTCTGCAAATCAGTAACTGGGCATCTCAGAATACCATTTCTATTGCAGGAACTGTAAGGGATGAGCATGGTTGTCCTGTTCCAAGCCTTACAGCTTCTCTAGGAATAGGAACTCGTGGTAATTTATTGCTTCAGGATGTGATTCTCATAGATGAAATTGGAGCTTTCAACCGTGAACGGCTTCCGGAACGAATTACCCAACCAAAAGGCAATTATATATAGTTACTCAGAAAGATACAGATAGAAATAGCTTGAATTAAATGTATAATTTTACCATTATCATATTACCCCAGGTCATGGAGCGTTTGGGTATTTCCGTGTGACCCATGACATTTCGACCTTGACCAAAGCTGACTTTTTAAATGAAGTGGGGAAAACAACTCGTGTTCTTATCAGAGTTTCTACAGCAGGTTCCATAAGTGGAAGCAGCGACATGGAAAGAGAGGGTCGAGGTTTCGCTATCAAATTCTACACTGCTGATGGCAACTTTGATTTGGCTGGCACAACTGGAGTCACATTCCCAATCCGCGACCCCATGCTTTTCACTGACTTGAGTAGATCGAGGGGGAGAAATCCGCAGACATTCGCCAAGGACATTACCATGCGTTGGGACTTTTCAACTCATCGCCCAGAAGGAATTTTGTACCTCCTCAAAGTTTTCTCTGATTTTGGTGCTAACAGCCGAGTTATAGATATGTATGGTGTTCACGCATTCAAATTCGTAAATAGAAACGGGATTCCAGTTTTTGTCAAGTTTCACGTTTTATCTCAACAACCATTCCGTTGGTGGAATGACACTGAGTTAGCAACTGTATCAGGGTCTGATCCAGATCATGCTACGAGAGATTTGTACGATGCCATCGCAAACCAAAATTTTCCAAAGTGGACCCTAAAAATCCAGGTTATGACTGCAGAGCAAGCTTTAAAATATCCCGTGAACCCATTTGATGCTACAAAAGTCTGGAGACAGGAGGAGTTTCCTTTGATACCTGTTGGAGAAATTGTTTTAAATGAGAATCCTGTTAATGTTTTTAATGACATTGAGCAAGCAGCTTTTAGTCCAGCAAGAATGGTACCAGGTATTGAGCCAAGTCCTGATCGGTTGCTTATTGGAAGAATGTTCGCATATGGAGATGCTCAAAGATACCGACTTGGAGTGAATTATGCTCAGCTTGCCGTCAATCGGCCGATCATGCAGCAGGTTAAAAACTATGTGAGGGATGGATTCATGAGGGAAAATCCGAATGGGGGAGGCTCACCCAATTATTTTCCAAACAGTTTTCATGGACCGACACCTAATCAAACTGCTACAGAAAATGTGTTTCATGTAAATGGAGTAGTGGACAGGATTGATACTGGGGATGATGTGGAAGATAATTTTAGACTTGCGAGGCTGTACTTGTATAAAGACTTGACTGTTGTTCAACGGCGTAGAGTTGCACAGAACTTGGGAAACTCTCTTGCAAAGGCCATTAAAGAAATTAGAGAAAAAGCAGCTCGAGAGCTGTTCTTCAGAATTACCCCTGAGTTTGGAAAGCAGGTATGGGATGATATGCAAGCGGCTGTTACAGCAAACAATGCACATTGACCCTGTGGTTCCATGTCTGAATGTTATTGTGTACATTTTCCAATCAAGTACTGAATTCAATAAAAAGTTATTTTAAAGCTATAAAACCATTTCTTATTACTGTTAAACAACCTCATTATTACATAATGCACCACAGTTATTCCTAGTCAACAAAAAGGACTTGTAAGTAGCTAAGCTTTACGCGTGCATACATTACCTTTCCACGGTGTGTAAAAATAAACAAAATTATTATGTACGTGTGACGTGTACATTTTTGATGTTCAAAGGAAGGGTTTTCATCAATATTCAATATTCCCCTACCAGTTAATAGGTTTTATTAGGGTGTATATGTATCTATTGTGGGTGCGTATTCATTTCATTCATCATATAAAGTGAAGCTGTACATCTTTAGATTTGCTTTAAATATAGAATGAGAGCTTGAGAAAGGATACAAACAGAAACAATACAACAAATAGTCTCAACAAAGGATTTCATCGTGGAGCGATATTGTTGGTTTCCTTTCACGTTCGTGGGTACCTGCACATCAATACCTTTTGTAAGTACCTTGAACTTTGAACCAGCCTTGAACCTTATGTCCGAATGATTTATTCCTAGAAACCTGCCACGCATATCGTACCCTACTTCGTCCTCCGCTAATCCAAGTCAACAAAGATGTTTGTTTGTTTTCGGTCCTCTCAAATACATTATAATGGAATGAATGTTAAGTATTAAGTACCCAACAAATCCAAATAAACTATACTTTCATATGTAAGCTTTTAAAGATGCATGAAATGTAAATATCAAGAGTCCAAGACAGTTTCATGGCCAGGATGTGTTCATCACACTTACAAAAACATGGAATTTGATACCGCTAATAGGCATAATCTTGGAAGATACAATGTGTATTTAAGACATGATATAACAATACGGTTCCTATCATTGAAGATTGAAAAATGAATACAAATACCGTGTGAAACCTTAACAAGGTTCTTTGTGTCGCTAACTGAAAACTCACGTAGTATGGATGTCGGGCTTCCATGCACAAGGTTTACTTACACATGCCCAACACTGCTCTTGTTTCACAGATTGACTCATTTACTCTTCATATGCAGTATATGTTAAACGAGATTTTAAGGCTGAAAAGCTCAAGTTGATTTGAGTGAGACTGTGTGCATTGTATGCAATGCTGAGTGTGTTATAAACACAAATACACTTCTCTTATGAATTTTACTAACCTACTAAACCTCATATGAGTGTCAAGTCAGTATAACCACATCCACCCGATGATGCCAGTTCATATGTGGTGTAGTTGCAGCTGCTTTCAAAAACCGCAGTTCACAATATAGCAGGGGAAACTGTATGACTGGTGCACGACAACTAACACCATCCCACAAAAGAAGGAGGATGTGGGGGATGTTTTATCGGATTTATTACATTTTCGGTGCAATGGATGCCTACGTAATGCAACCTCAATGTTACGAGGGTGCTCAGTTTTGTTAGATATGAGGAGTAGACAGTACTGTGGGCTGAATGCCGTATTTAAATATTTATTATCTAGTTTAAATATATGTTGTAGGCCAGCATAGTTGAAGGGACGTTAGATTTATCTACTCCGCTGACTTCACTGCATTCAGATATTAAACTGTTCTCATATCAAGACTGATCAAATTTGCGGAAGTTTTAATATTAAAAGTAACCAGATAAAGTGTTCAGAAACACACTAGGTGGGATAACTTCGGTTTTACCAATGAAAGTCATAGTGGATAATGACGATGAGGATCTTTTCATTAGTGTCAAATTGTATAAATGTCGACAGTGCTCGATACGATTCTCTTCGAGGGCTAGTTTGAACCTTCATGCTCACAAGAAACATGGCAAAACAAATGGAAAATGGGTTAAGTAAGAAATCTGAAAGATTAATGTACATTTATTCTATTTTAAATTATCATTGAAATGAATGTATTGAACACTGTTGTGCTTTCAGTACACCTAAGACGTGCAAGGTGGAAGTACAAGGAGGTGTACTTGCCTCGGGTACAGGTACATGTGTACAGGTTTGTTTCCCGGAAATGAAAGTATTGCTAGGCCGTCAACGTTTTAAGGGTAAACTTTCTTTTCTTAGAAAAAACAGCAAGTGAATCTTTATTTGGCTGTGTACACATAATACATGTACAATGTCTCGATTACCTTTGCAGAAATTTTTGTAACAACTCCTGCGGTCGGAAAACGAGAAATTTTCTTTACTTGTGAGGCCGATTCTAATTTTCAAAAGGAGAAGAAAATGGAATATGAAGAATGGAGGTTGGAGACCATTGACACACTTTCCATAGGTAGATTGGCCGATTGCAAAAGTTATACTTATAAAAATTGATGTTAAATACTCATTTTGAAATCTGTTTAAAAATCGCAGATGGAAGTCCACCAAAGGCCGTTGGAGATGACAAAACGCTTCATCTTACCATCCCTTACCAGACGTCTTTTATGTTTGACGTTAATGGAACACGAGATGACATCCACTCCATACTGGACATTATTTCCGGACTTAAAATGACCTGGATGGTAATGGATGCATATCTCATGCGTCGCGTTGAATCCTATAACAGTATAATTAACGCAGGAGTTCGAGCATCCTACAAACTACGTCCCAAACTTACTACAAGATTTGAATTTCTATCTTGTGCCTTCGGTCCCGTTTATGAAAGGGATCAGTTACCGTCAGATTTTGAAATTAATAAGACCTACTTACCTCGATTTCCACTAAAAGATTGTGTTCTCATTGCACCTCAATATACCTGTAAGCACTTCTATCTGGCTGTCTTTAATTTCAATAATAACCACGTTCGTCTGTTTGATTCGAGTTGGCATTTTGTACCGAAAGATCTACGCATACAGCAAGTTAGAAATATTTTAAATACTTTAGTAGTGAGACTGAAGGAGCAAACTCTGGATGATACTGATTATGTAGTTCAGATGGATTGGACCATAGAGTGGGCAGGTTGTGCCCAACAAATTGACGAGTACAGTTGTGGGATCTATGCGATCCAATATGCAGAAAATGAAATGAAGGGTAAGCCTGAGAAAAGTCAGAAAAAGTTATCTAAAAAGGATATAGCCGCAGTTAGAACGAAAATAGCATTCGAGTTGCTTCCGACGACGTATTATGGTAGTCAGTTGTTAAAAGCAATATCAACTTAGATAAGATTATTGTACAAACTTTTATACGGTTTACTTACTACACCGTATATCTCTCGTGAATTATTTTATATGAGGGACTTAACCTACTGTGTTCAATAACGTATGTTGCAATATATACATCTCTGAAGCTCATAAACTAGATTGGTTACTATTTAGTTAATATAATTATTTATTATGTTAAAGCAACGGAAATGACTGAGTAGTATAAAATATTCATTTGTTACCTATTTCTGGGTTAGTGCCGGAGCCGGAATACTATTATGCTAGGGTGCTGACCTCTGAAGTATTAGTTCGTTAAACCGTTACAATTATCGAGATTTTAACTGTACATTTTAAAATTGCAGTCCATTTGTTCGCTTTTTTAAATTCAAATAAATTTGTTTGATGATTTTAAAAATCATTATTGTCTAGTGCGTCCACCTTTAAGTAATGAAATCTGTCATCATCGACCTAAAAATCGTAATTAATGTCATCTCATCACATCATCTCCTTTCCATGAAAATAGGGAACTTGACAGCATTCACAGGCCCACTTGGAGTTCATTTATTTTACATATATTGCATTGCAGAACTGGTACTTCTCACTCAGGCAATAGAAAGAGTAATAAAACCATTTCAATCTTTTTTGAACTCGCAATCACAACCACCTCACAAGTCGTACTTTTGAATCTGATGAAATTATGAATTCATAATAACATGCACTTTTATTGCATGCATATAATGTATGCAATCCAAGTGCTAGAAATAAAATCAGGAAGATTCATTTCAAACGGCTCTTATGAAAACTACGTTGCACAACTAACTGCAATCGTTCACTCCGCTTTGCTTCTGTTTACTACCAATGCGCAACTGCAATCATATATATTTGCATTATTTGACTAGTTGTAAAAATATACTCGTTTCGTTCTAGCCGATTCTAGTTGGGAAAAGTTGTATGTATCACAAAGTAGCACTAAAACGAGGAAAAAAGGCCTGCAATAATAACATAATGATGATGTGATAATTATAATGCCAAAATATTTCAAAAAGGTTCTCATCTATATCTCCTCTCTGCTTCATATTCATTCACATGAAATGAGGAGATGAGATGAGTGAATCTTTTTTGACAAAACAATCCCAATTCATGACAAAAAGAATGTGAATACCACTGTGCTAGATCATCATCACACGTTATTTGTATGCTTGTGAACTGTGTGTGAAATACGAAATGAATTTTAGTCGGATTGAGTAATTTCGTCAAAAACAAGGCATCATAATGTGTGATGTGAGGATGATTACATATGTGTCTCCTATTGATGTTCAGCAGTATGTGAGGTGAAGTAATTAATAATTGCTGTGGTAAGCAAAATTGCAAAGTGTTTGGTGGGGGAAGTTGCAAAAAGAAATGCAGTTGGCAGAGTTAAAGGAAGCGTTGGCATATTTTTGAGTTGATTGTCCGTAAAAGTAGTTCATGTTCATTCTTATTATAAAAATGGGTTGATGGCAATAGTCATTGACTGGACCTAATTGAATCAAAGCTCCTAAAATTGTCATATTCATCTCAGTCCTCAAATCACTTGAATCTTTTCTTCTGCTAGATTAATTTGTAATGCCTAACGGATGACCAGACCAGAAATGAAAGGTTTTTTTGTGTCGTCTCGTCTGTTTGGTTATTTTTGTCAGTTATTATACGTACACAAAACAGAAATGTATCCGCTTGAAGAAGATACTATAAAGAGGAGAACCTTTTAGAATGGGATTTTTTCTTGCTTGCGTTATTTTTAGTTAGTCAGATTTCAAATGCGGAAAAATAAATTTTTACACAAAAAAAGGATTTTGCAATGAACTTAATTTCCAATTTCACTCGCCTTTTCTTTCTTTCAATGTTGAATGTGAGAAATAATTGCATTGATATAGAATTACAGGCTACCTATATGCACGTTTGAGTACGAAAATAGACTAATTGAAAATAGTCATTTTTCTGTTGGCGACCGAAACCAAGAATCCCTGATCATCAGCATCAGTAAGTCATCTCTTCACTTCCAACTTTGTCAGTCTATTTCTATTTCAATTATATTTGTCCTAAATCACAGGAGCAAGGGATATGTTCACGTAATGAATTCCGTATTGTACGCACCTAAGATTTTTCAGCGTTAAAACTATCTGTCCTAGCGTGACTTGTTATCAAACATATTGACACCTTGAACATACGTACCAACCATGCTGACATCTCATCTCATCATACATTCACACATAAATGCATGCATCAGATGTATAAAAACCTCGTGAGGTCACGTAGAATGCCAAAACGATCAGTAAACATGCATTAGACAGCGATAGTTTATGTACTTCACTATTGACAGCTAAAAACAATTATACAGGCTTTAATGAAGGATTTCCTAAGTTGGAAGTGCCCCATCATCTCCACGAATGTTTTAAGTTTTTTAAGATGAAAAACTTCTTCAAGAAAACTTTAATGCGATACAATGTAGAAAATGCTAGTGTAATTGTTTTCAACACTTTTGTTTTTGTTAATGATAGAGCTTGAAGTATCTGCTTAAACAATTTCAAGGGATACATAAAGCTTGCTGAAGCTAATTGTTAACAAGATTAAAAAGGTCGTACTTACAATGGCTGTAAAAACTTTTTACTAAAAAGTTGTTGAAACTTCTTAAAACGTACTTTCACAGACAGATTATGTAATGTGTAGTCTGTCGGATGTTTTTGCAGGGTTTGGGGAACTACAAATTTTCAAGGTTATTTCATTTTTCATACTAATTTGCAGGGATAAGAAGTTTGAAATACAAATATTTAATAACCCCAGACTAAGGAGTCCTTTATTGAAGTTCTTTCTGCTCGTTTTCCGTATTTGTAACTGTTTACAATGTCCAATTCGTCCATTTCAAAGTGAAATCTTCCGATTGGACATATTCGACTGTCACCCATGAACGACTTACTTTTTACCTGTAAATGTCTGGGAAAAAATTCTAACAGAATATACAAGATACAGGCGTTTGAGTTGAGCATTGAAAGTAAACTCAATAACGATAATTACTTGGTGCATTACTTTTGCATGTGAAGGAATTAAATCTGTTACATAGGAATAGAGTATACAGCAGTCGGTACTACTAGAAAAGTGAATGTCAAATCTTTTGAGCGAAGTAGTCATCACATCAGCCAGTGGCGCTTTTAAAACTTAAAGATGATGTTTTGCTATAAAGTTTGTTTGCTTCTTGTCAAATTAATTTGGCTCGAGTAACTAAAAGGGGGTTCCATCCATTTGCCCATCATTTTCAAAACAAAAGTTGCAACCTTTATAGAATTTATAGTTTTGTTTTAAACTTAAGAAAATACTAACTTCAGTAACAAGTGGCAAGACGTGGCATTCATCAGTACTACGGCAAGTCTTCAATCTCAATGAACAATTATGCAACACTCAAATCTCTCTCTTCTTGTTTAATACGAAACAAAAATATTTATTCGCATGTTAGCTTTGAAGAATTTACAATTTTACATTCATTTTGCAATAATTGCTATCAAAACAATCTGTAACTTGAGAACCTGAGAAATCATATACACTCAAGTTCTTGCGCTTTACTTCTTAACAATGTGGACGTATGTATCTCAATATTTCACCCGTTATAGACAAAACTGAATGAAAAGCAGTAGATTTGTTACAATTAGTAATTGCATATAAAACGTTAATAGAAACAAACAAATGGTACTCATTATTAAAGCTCGGAGAACTTGGTCTTATTGTAATGCAATCATTTCATTTAAAATGGAATGGCACATGACTAGTTGATACTGATGGCCCACAAGAATCTGTAGAAAATTCAGCTCAGTGGGGAGCTGTCAATCTCCAATTCTTAGGACATTCTCGCCTGTCATGTGTTGGTGATGGGAGCGTGTGAGGAACGGCAAAAACGCATGTAAATTGTCATTAATGTCATTGTTCAATGGAAAATGCAAATTCTTAATTGTTTCATATGACTGTCGATGAATACTTCATAAAACATTGTAAATTGAAATTACATAATATGATGCGTCTGAGTTTGAATTCGAAAAACCATCTTAATTCCAAACACTATACTTATTCTTGTGGATGCACACGGTCTTGCAACTTGTAATTTTATATTAGCATTGAAGTGTGGAAACTGGGTCTGTTCAATTTGAATTGCATTATTGTGCAAAATGCAATCAATTCAATGTTAAAAATTTTGTGAGTTGGGCAGTTCCGCCGATAGGAATAGCGCTAATATGTTATTTTTACCCTCAAGCCTAACCAAGCTCTTCAACTCATTGCTGATCATTACTGCACTAACTGACAAACTGACTTCAACCCATCCGTCTTCTGCAAGCAATTTTTGAAAATTGCATAATGTCTTTGTATCATCGGTAATGAACCAAGCCGACAGGAATGATGCACTTCTTCTCCCCCTTTCCCGTCCATTTCGAATTGAGGCAGTTAATCATGCCTCAAATTTGAATACTTATGACTTACAACAAGTACTCATTTTGCACCCACTATGGGCTGCCGTCACTAATAAACCATGAAAATGGCTCGTTTTCTGCAATTTCTGAATCTGTTTTATGTATTTGTAGGCCGGTCATTGTGATTGTGGATTGTTGCAAAATATCATAATGGAGAAATTATTCTCATTTTCCTCTCTCTCCCTCTTTGTTCGTCTTGTTTATCTCAAGAGGCAGCTATAACGCGATGTTGTTTAGTCAAGAGAGCAGATTGATACGATTGTGATTTGCATAAAATGCATATCACATCACAACAACAAAAATATGATGATCAAAAAAATGGAGAAACATGACATTGTCAATGTGAGGCGAGATTATTATGGGACAGCAAGCTGTCATCTTCTTGACACCTTTTACTTAGCTGAATCGGCAATTTTTTACGTGCTTGCTCAAGGGAAATAATGCAAAATGTGACAGTTTTTACTTGTTGCTTGCCTTGCAGAAAATTTGACGTTTTGTAAAGTGATGGGCTTGTTAAGTGCATGCGAACCTAACCTAAGTACATCTTCGTTAGCTGTTGGTGTTGGTAATGTAATTAAAACTGTCCCTTGGAGTCCCTTGTCTCCAATAACAGTCAAAATTTACATAAGTATGACATTATAATCAAGACATTTCAGGCAAGCCTATCCTCAGGATATATTTTAAATTATGATGTTGCTTGTTTTATGCTAATGTGACATGAAAAATTGACAATCTTTTCTCTAATGCTGTCATCAGTTACTACTGTCTTTAAATTAATTAGAGAAGACTGTGACTTTGACGTAAGTAATGGTTTCAAGCGTTTTAAAAAGGTTTGGAGAATATTTGCTTGCTGCTCATTGACTTTGATTAAATGTGTTAAATGTCGTCATATATGAATCGATTAAAATAAAAGTTAAGATGAAATTGTGCTATAACACGCACGTCATGGGATCATATAATACGAACGATCTAGTGAGAAAATATCTGACAGATGTTTGATGTTGAAGATTGCATTACGGTTGTTATTACTATCATAATTAGTTTTTGGTACGTGGGGAGTGTGTTTACAAATTTCGGTTTGTTTTTGTGATGGATACTGCTGACATTACATAATAAAGGAGGCACTCTACTTTGAAGGGATATGCCTGTCTTAATTGTAAAGAAGCATACATTTCAGACAAATTAGGAAGTTGAGAATGTCCACTCTTTGCTGTAGGCAGAGATCTGACGCTAACAGCATAATATGAGCTTCCCACTCAATCCCAACTTTATATTTCTCATAAAATGTGACATTTCTAACCATTCCAAGCAAAATTGCACAATAATTACTTTCACTCCTCATTTGATATGTTTGGCAGTTCAAAACTGTAATAATTCATGTACTCATTTAAGGTATGATTCCGTGTTTTGCAATCGGCTCTTCTCTCAAAGCAATTCGAAACCGTCAGAAAATTTAATATAACAGAGCAGTCAACAAATGAAACTGACACCTTTTTATATAAGTTCTTCTTCAGCTCATTAAATTAATTTCTATATGACCCATATTTTATAGACCCTCTCATTGGGATGTTTTGTGGTTAAAAACACAACACGCGAGAAATAGAGCGCAGAGCGTGTTAATGATTGGTGAATAATGGCTTTCTCTAATAGCTTAGTTAGAAGGTGCTTATGGTCATGATCTTCATCTTCTTGATTGACAGTTGCTGTCAGGTCACTCAAAAATATAACTACTATAAAGTTTTACTAAAATATTTTAGTTTGATTTTCCATAAGTGGACAACCGAGTAAAAGTAATTAATTATTACTTGGATTCTTTCCACAAATAATAATGTATTTCGCAGTTTTATTAAAAACTGAATGATTTGCAGGACTGTTTATTGTTTTTACAATAATTAAATATTACGCTTACTTTTTAGGTTTTTGAAGCTAGTGGTGTGTATGAGTAAATTGTAAGAATGCGAAAGAGTTTCGAATGTGGAAATATCGTAGCTACAAAGATGTCACTCCGATTTTTATTGCGTCAACCACAAGCATCCGACAATATTTTAAGTCGGGTCAATAAAGGTAGAGAATGGTCGGCGATTGCTGTAATAGCATCATAGAATGCAAGCGCATAAAAATTAAAACATCCTTCCCACAAATTATGCAACATAATATTTTTATTGGCATTTTAGACATTGTCGTATTTCATGCAAATATGTAGCTATTGTTTAGCTCACAGATTTGATGAGATGTGATGCGATAATGAGTTTTTTATGCTTCATTACCCTCACGGTGGCGCACCCTCATCTTCCAATCCGCTCATCAATAAAAAATACACAATATGCACAAGACTTTTGTTGTTATCTCGTTACTCGTCATTATCATGATTATAAGATACGCATAAAAGTAATGGAGGAAGATTGCTTAAAGTACTTTTATTCTAGAGTTGCAGTTGTCAGTTGGGTTACCTACCTATGTAATCTTCTTCAGAGTCATCAGGAAGGAAATGCAATGCGTCTAACGCAACATGGGTTCATAATATAGCAAAAGTATGAAAAATGTAAAATCGGGTACCTATTCAGTCGAATAACAAAAACAAGTTAGTAATGTTATGTTACATAGGAAAGAGTCGTTTTTGGCTAAAAAAAATCTGCGCACACAGACAATAAAACATTATATCTATAATGGTGTTCAGTAGCGATAGGGCTAAGTGGTGAAGTAACTGCTCACAAGTTGTAAAAACCACTGGTCTACAAAGAGCAAGTAAAATGGTCATTTTAGTAATTGGGTGCGAAAGAGAAATATAAGATGTCATACACACATCTATAAGCAAAGTGAATTGAAAACATGCGAAAAAAGTTGTTGCAAAAACATGTTAATTTGAGTTTACTATGCAAATACTAATACATCACACACTTCCTTCCTTTCTGACGTACAATAATAATATGCGTCTTTCTTCATTCAAATCTTACCGATTTGTGGTAATTGCACTAAAGCCATAATTACAATATTTAGGCCATTTGGTTCAACAATTAGCAACTAAAGTGGACGATTGGCTGTAACATAACCCAGAAATTCAGCGTTTATTTGGTAATATCATATAATATAAACGCATTTAATGCAATTAATAATGCAGCGCACATCCTCAAATTCACAGAAAGATCCAAGCAAATCAACTTAAAATCATTAATTCAGATACTCTCAGGATCTGTCTCGATCTCAATAAGGCTGAATCTGTAAAATGAAGGAAAAGCTGACAAAATGAGCATATAATTCTTGTAAATGCGAAAATATTTTTTCAGAAGAAGTGGATTTTCTAGTTAAATTGGTACCACTGTTCGATTGTCAGTTGTTGTAAGCGGAAGGATGAACTTTTTTTAAAAAGGGAATGGATCTTCTTGTTATATACAATGATTGTAATCATATATGGTCTTTGACTGGTGGTACTTAACAAGATTTAATTATAGAATGCCTACTAAAGTAAACAAATTGTGGTAAATTGCTGCAATTAATCATTCCATCACCTACATCCAGTATTAATGCTGCCGCAAGGTGCACATGATTATCTACGTGGGAAAATGGCACAAAAGTGTATGACAGTTTTCATTTTATTTTCTTCCCTTTTAAAGGATGAGCAGGGCAGCCTAATGGTTTTCAAAATTAAAATTCAACCCATGAAACCATACTGGTAAGAAAAAGTAAGTGCTCATCATTGATGAATTTATGAATGAGCGGACAAATCTTTAACACAAACGTTGACGGTGCTTCACGCAAGAAGACAGCCAGGAGTGGACCAATTGGCAAACATTTTTAACTCGTGAACTTTGTTGCTTATCATCTTAAAATCACCTTTATAAAATGAATATGAGCAAAATGATGATAATGATGATGAAAATGTTGAAGCATTAGAGCGTAAGGAAGGAGGATCCCTTTAAAATCCTGAAGCTATTAATTAATGATTTTAACGATCTACTATTTCGTTTTTGATTTTTCTACTTGTCTTCCTTTGAGTAATAACATGAATTGCATTGTTCAGCTCCTCCTGCTTGAATTGTAGTGTGTATTGTGCATCATTCATGCATACGTTTAGCTCTTATTGTGAAAACGTGAATTCATGTTGCCAAAACCTTCAATTTCATGTTGTTCCCCACGTGTTATCAATTGCAAGAATCTTTGAGAGAAAGAACGAAAAAAGATAATGCTGGTTATGACTTTTAAATGAATGAGCATTCATTTCATTCTATTCATTAAGTACTAAAATGATTATGTATTTCCTTAAACAGGACAAAATATTCTGACGATATTGCAGAGAGAAGGAAGCACTATAAACTAGGAGCATCATCATCGTATCGTATCTCATTGCAGTGAGTTCAGGCAAGATCTTCTTATGACACGAATTGTATTCAAAATAAAATTATAGGGAGCTACATTGTCAAATCGTGATATTTTTCTGAGTTTTTACCCAATTCGAGTTGCTTATGTAATGCCATTCACAATTGTTTTGTGCAAGTCAATAGATACATAAACTTGCTACACATTTTCGTGTGTAAACATAAAATGCTGACTGCTGCATGATGCTGAGTCATTTGTCAGCATTGAATCTTGTGTACCAATTTTATATGGAGTATTGTCGAGTCAATTTTAGGTAGCCTGTAATTTTCTTGGGGCATATTGGAAATTGGAGCAAAAATGAAGAATTAAGTAAGTGGAGCACACGGGCATACTCAACAATATTATATTTAATTATATGAGGGAGTACATTCAATCAAAGGATGAGCTATTCAAGAGTGAAATTAAGATGAGTGGACATAGATCAATCAAAATATTTTCCAATCAGCTTACATCAGCTTTCATTAGCTTAAAACTCAATATTATTTATGTGCATGAAAAATGAAAGGAAACTGAACTGTTGTAGTGTGCTCTTCTTTTCATCTATCTTGAACTATGGTATTTTATAAAGGCATTACCTTGCATATTACTGATAGACGTAAACAGTGACGTATTTTACGGTTAAGAGAAAGTGGCACAGAACTGCCGGTAGAATTTAATCTGTGTCCATTTTATTGGAAAATTTATGACACATCATTCACCCATTTCACACATACATCCAAAAATGTTATCCGAATCATCAACTTTTATGCAAATAACGAGACCTGATCATCTCACCATCCCTCCTTGCCATCATATCTTGTATCAATCTTCCAATTTAGCAATGTTGAATGTGGCAGAAGATATGAGTGTTATTTTTTGGTATTCCCATTCTTATATTATATTACATTAGTGATGGTGTAGGCGATAAGCAGAGTCTTTTCTTACTACACGACCCTTACTTACGCAAGGATGAAGTGAAATGAGTCAGCAGGAGCAAACGAAGTAAGTACAAGCCCATTCAATCAGCAAGTCAATTCCTTTCCCGCAAGCTAATTTCCATATTTTGCCGTAGATTCGTTTCGATTGTAAAAGTCAAGTTTTTTATGATTAGATCATCTTCTTGCATTTTATTCCTTCATTATGATAACTACTCACCTAGGGAGTAGGATGTAATCTAGTACCTTTACCTTATGGATATTTGTATAATGTAATCAGTCCACTCGTGAAAACAATTTTTAGCACTTGTTTGCATGTTTATCATAAACTTCTTCACGTTCTTCATTCAAAGTACCTTATTTACTCACATTTTATGCAGTTGCTTGCACACCTCACTTATACCGCTTTACTTCTTTCACCTACATCAACCTCTTCAATCAACTGGTATTTATTCTTAATCAGGAGCTCCATCATCATCATCATCATATTATTAGGCATATACCTTTCTAGATTGCATCATAGTTCATCTTCGATGTAACAATCCCATCCCAATCTTGAGCAAAATGACAATGCGACATTTTCAAGTGCTTCCAAAAATAACTCGAAAATCTTTAAGGAGTAAGCCATAAAAAACACCAAACCTGGTAATATGATTCTTATAGCATTTGCACATTTCATTGCACAAGTAATTTGTTTGTGTCACTTTTATTAGCTACTCTAAAAGGTTATTTACTTTATTAGCTAAGTTTCAACTATGATATTAGTCTTCAAATTATTGTCACCATTATTTTACCATTATGATGCAATATCGTAGACACCTTCGTATTTTTTATGAAAAATCCGTGGTGCATGCAGCAGCATCTTCATCATCCTTACCTTAAAGATTCACACGTTATGGTAGTGGAAAGTGAATACAATATATAGTGGATTTTTTACAGTGATTTAGCTCATGATGATTGTAAGGAGACACACACGCACCTTGTTTATTTTTACACATGCTCCCCTCCCTTTCCTTACTCCGTTTTGTCGTGTCATGTATCCCTGACCGAAATCCATCACCCTTCTTTCTTTTTACCTCATAAAGTCGTATTAAACTCTATTATGATCATCGTGATCATCATCAAATCTCATCAACTAGTATTTATCCATGCAGCCCAGACATTCCTTCGACTTTGCGAACGAACACTGTTTTTCTGAATGAGAATGTAATCCATCTTGTGACAGTGTATAACACGGTGTCACCACTATTTTCCCATGCACCCTTTCTTCTTTATACCTATAGAGCGGTTGATGTTCAAGCTGAATTTGGGATTCACATTTCACGCTTTGTTGCATGCAAATGCAAATTTCATCCCTTTATATCCCTTATCTTCATCTTGAAGATAATAAAGTCTTACCTTCTTCATTTTTTCGTTGCTTCTCCCAAAAAAATATGTTTGTAGTTGGTTTGATATGCTGTGTTTTTATGTAACTCTTTTTTATAGTTATTGTTAACGCCTGACACTGATTATATAATACCAAAAAAACTGCTGTGCTCAAGTTGGCTTGTGTTGTTTGTATCGTAACTTCGAAAAATACGAGTGAATGAGAGAAGAGGGATCAGTGTCAAATTTCAAGTGTGCCTGCCGACCCAACTTTCCTTTGCCTTAGACCACCAAAACAATCCTATGATGCTGCTGTTGTGTGGAATGACCTTGGCAAGAACTTGAGTCGCTTCTTTTTAAAAATAACTTTTATCAAGTTGACTTGTGGATGCATAATATAATGACCTTAAGCTAAACATTTACAAATATTAAGTCAGTACGACGTCGCAAATAAAATAATATGTTATAAAATTATATTCTCATCAACATAGGTATGAGATACAGGTCCATGGACAGTATACCAGGCAGTTAGATAATAAAAAATACTAGCTGGGTTTATATTAACTACTTGCTCATGTGTTATACGTTGTTTTGATGAAAAATATGATAATAATAGTCATACCGATAAACTTCCCTTTTACAAAAACGCAATTCAAAACTGAAAGCGCATTTTAGTAAACCGGAAGCTACGGAGTTCATGATTTGATCAGAAATGTTTGAAGGTATTGCAATCGCAGCACGATTGTAAAATTCGAATACTTGGAGAATCGCGAATTCTTCGAAATAGTTGATTATATAGGTACGTGCACAATTTATTTTCACACGAGTCAACTCCTCACGAAAGGTGGCCTATTTTTATAACCCTTATTGGGCTGAATTACAGATTACCAAACAAGACAAGTGGTTTTTAATGTGTTTTAATATATTTTCTGCAACAATTCTTCCGCTACACCATTAGCAGCCGAGACCGGGGAAAAGGTCATAGTTTAAAAGTTCTTAAATTACCGGATACGTCAAGTAGCAAGAAGCACGTCGAATCATGTATATATACGCACGATTTGGGTGTAAACTTCTCCTTAATATATTTTCAGTTGAACACAATAGAATAGAGGAAAGGAATTTGAAAAAAATGATAAGAATCTTCGATGCTTTTTTACTAGTTATGACTTCGTCACAGCTTGAGCCATGCTTGATGTACAATGTGATTATTATTGTAGAAATTGGATACAACAGTTTTAGTAGCTCTTCAGTAGTTTAGATGTGCACATGGCAGTGGTGATGATGCAATCAAAGCCAATTTGTGTCCCGACAATCATATCATAGCGCATTGGCTAAATTTACTCTTGTAAAAAAGTCATTGCAAATCAGAATGAATAGTATAACTTAGCTTTGTACTGTGGACGAAGTGGAATGTGGATGACGGAAAATGGTATTTTAAACTAATTCAGTAGGTATAAGTGATTTCAAATCAGAGTGGCATGCTAAGGTGCATTACAGCCACTACATTTATATATAAGTATACAAATGGATTTGCACACATATTCCTCAAAATAACTTCCTCGTATTGCGTCCAATTTAGTTGCCCGTGAAATGGAATGTTTTACTTAAAATTGTTACGGAATAAAGTTATTGAGGAATTTTTTTATGTTCAGCTGCCGAATTTCGATTCAACTTTGTTTTTGCCAGAAACCCACCCAGGGGTCACCATATTTCTGTTTATGGACTTTATTATGTGGAATAACGAGTATGGTAATTCCTCTCGTTCAGCCAGTTAGAATAAGCAAAGCCTCTTCTGAGAGCGTTCGTGCACTAATTAGTACCTTTTCAACCATTCCATATATGTATATATTTAACGAAGTAGATCTCATAACAAGTGATGGATATGGTCATTCTGTGTACGCGTGTCCTTATCGATTCCAGTGTGAGGAAAGCACTGACTTTTTGTATTTCACTTAATGCCTAGAAATGGAGAATGCAGACTTGTGGCCTTTTGGCAGCCGTTTAGTGTTGCTCCTAAATTCTGTCACGAAAGCTCTACGGAAAGTAATAAATTTGAAGAGCAAAGTGGTGCAACTTATATATTTATTAAGTTATAACTATTTTTGTATACATGAATCCATCAACTATTTATTCAAAACATTTTCTTATTTGTGACACTTCAAGCAAATATCATTCTCCAACAAAATTATTGCTACAAGCACAAAACCAAATTGTCTAACGCCAACTAAAATATCTTATTTCAATAAAAAAATATGTTAAATCACAGTTATATGATGGGTCCTTGTCCAGTGGTAGAAGTTGCTAAATCGAATAATTTATATAGTGTTATAATAATGTTGATTTTAATCAAAGTAAAAGTACAACTGGTACAAGGGATGCTGGAAAGTGTGTTGTACGCAAATGCAAGCTTTCATACTTGCACAAAGTTTATGTGAATGTTCTAAACAATTTGTGTACTTATCAGTCTGGTGTTTGACCTACATATTTAATATGTTTACCTAATTTTCATGATTCAGCGGAAATATTTCCAATACAAGTAAACAGGTCTTACTCGCTAATCAAACAAAACGTAGAAATTATTCCTGTGAACGATGAAGAATACTAATTCTTCTACACATAGTCGAAAGCTCATAAAAACCATATTTACACATGAAATTGCTATAACATACTTTTTAAAACATGCTAATGTGCCCACTGGCCATTAATAAGAATTTTGTATCATGCATTAATATTACGTGACACAAGCGCATTCACGAGCATGAGGAACAAGCCACTCTTTTTGTATGCGAGCACACTTGTACATTTTGTGTACTTAAGCTCCCTTTACTCATCATCAGAGTAATTTCCGGCAGTGAATGTGGATACACCAGTGCGGACCTCAACTTCCTGTGGTGCAACAGGCCTCAACATCATCTTCATCATTATCATCTTTTACTGCCCTGTTCATTAGTTTTATAGCGCTATTTAACGGATTCTTACATAACGATATTAGACAAAACAGGAGGTCTCGTATAATTGTTTACTCAAAATGTTGGAAAACATCTTGTGCCATATACCAGTTTACTCTATACCTACGCCGACGCAAACATACTGTCGGCTATAACCCAAACAAATAACAAAAGTTCTCTTGGGTTTTCTGTGTAGAAGTTTGTACAACGACGTTTTTCAAAATCATAAGGTCCATAGAGTGTATGACCTATTACGTAAGTATAAAAATGGAAGTGAAAGAAGATGCGACTAGTTTGAAGAAAAGATGTTTTCCTTTCTTGTTTTTGGGACTTGACTTGACATTTGTTGATTGATTCGCACAAGTTCTTTTAATACATTTCGTTTTATTTGCAAGGAAAAGGAAAACGGAAGCAGATAAGATGCTTAAAAATGTATCTGATATAAAATGGGACATTTTTTTTGCATTACTATCTCTCTTCTTATATGTATGTTCGCTTTTTGTTCCTCTGCGCTAATCATCATCTTCTTGTTGGACTTGATAAAGAAAAGAAGGGAAGATGATGCGACATTTTTATGAATTCTCCCCACGACCACTTGTTTAATGCTGATTACCTCCTTGACTTGACTTGACCGGTTTCGCTCTTTTATATCAGTGTGAGTAAATTGGATTAGTGTAGCTGTCAAATGAAGTGATGAACATGTTTCGTTTTTGAATTCTTTGTCGCCCCTTTCCTTAAGGGAAATCCGTTTTTATTTCCTTTTATTGTTACACATCCGATATTACAATTTTAAGCTTCATAATGATGTGGATGTTTGTGTCAGCAGTAATTGTATTCAACACAAAAGCATCTTCCAATATGATCTTTTTTTTACAAAAGGGAGATGTATCTCAAACACATTTTCATCTCTGCAACAATAGTATACCAGTCACGGCTCCTTTATTCGTGTGGTTGTAATGCTATCAGTCAGGTTTTTTGGAGTTGTCAAACATGGTGAATTCATTGATGGCAAAGGCATCTTCCTATGTGCATTGTTTGAATGTGGTATGTCATGTCGGCTTCTTGCTTGAATTAATTACCAGATGACTGTTTATGGTTAGGGATGCTTACTGCAAATAATTAATTACGTTAATCAATCGCTATCCATCCATTCATTGGGGTGTGCGCGGGTCTGCTGCTGTGTATATTAATTCGCTAATAGCTTACCACCAAATCATTATGCAAGTGAATATGATGAAGGTAATGAAAGTGAAATGACGACGACTCTTCTTCACAGTCTCACAACACACCTCATCTTCATCTCACTCAGCATGCAGCAGCACGTCGGAAGCATTAAAACAACGCTGAGTATCGAATCCTCATTCACCTGGCTGTCACCCATTTCCCTCTCTCCGAGGTTGTCACTCAGGTTATTTGTTTTCGTCGAGTTGAAATCTATTGAACGCTTTCATGTCAATCATGCTCATGAAGGATGGGATAACGTTAATGAAAAGGGAATTAAAATTTTTGCGACTAAACCGAGAAGAAAGCAGTAAAATATGTGTATAACGTATGTCCATCCCATTGATTATTTTACTACCGTCATGAAGCTTTACTTTCTCATAGGCATCAGCACAATTAACCCAAAAGTAAAAAGGTTCATTTTGTGACGAATTTCAAAGCTCATTTACATCACCACCAGAGTACTTGACTGACAGAAACGCAAAATTGATATTTTACTGTTAATTTGAGTGCTCTGCTGTTTATTTTTATATGCACGAATAAGTAAATAAGCGTGTAGGAAGAAGAAGGGCTGACGTACATACGTTGGCATCCTTTCTTTGACATCCTTTCCAATTCATTACATAAAACCGTGTTCCTAGCAAAATCTAGTGAAATATAATCAGCGTACTAAAAACCAGTTTGCTACTGTCATTAACTTTACGAGGGATTTTAAATAATGTCATTAAACCTTTTTGAAGGCCCCATTGTGCCGTCACCAACTTGGAGTGTTTGTTTGGCAAGCGTATCAAATCAAAACCTGAAATGAGCGGTGTTGGGATTGAGAATACAACGTGGGCGAGCGCTAGCCATTTAGTAAAATTTTAAGAGAAGTTAAACATTTATTACCTTTTGTTAGATGAAATTACTATTTTAGAAGAGATCACACCAAGACCTATGTTATGCTTGGGCATGTAACCAAACCAAACGTGTAACAGAAATAATGGTTCCCTTTAATTTTAATAAAACTGTCGAGTCTGATGTAATTTGAAGTCTTCTCAAGTGACGAAGGTGATGTTTTCTTGTGACGTGACATATAACTACTTAGCCAAATTAAATGAAAGCTTCTGTCGACCCGTTATTGATTTTTCTGTGTCCCAATCTCTCCCCCTTTTATTAATGGATGCTGATGAAACTATAAAATAAGTATGGTTGCACCTAATCAGTTTCAGAAATGGGTAACCGCATTATAAATTTGAAAGAGGGAATAATATGTACGATTTCTGATCTAAAAACAAGATTGCTCATTTCTAACTCATTGCTCGAGTTCCGTTGGCGTTATTTCACGAAAATTTTCTTTTATTCACAAATTTGATAAAAATTCAAAAGGAAATTGATAAAACCTGACACTATATTCATATGGACTTCATGTAGTATCTAAGAATTGCAGCAGCTGAGTCTAACTGTTAACAAATTTAGCAAGTTCAGTCAAGTCGGACGCAGTAGTACAGTGCAATAGCACTTCGAAAAGTGCATTTTTGTTGATCTTATGCTCTCATTTTGTACAAGCAGCCACTCACCTTGCATTCCATTTTTTACTTCACTTTTCTTTTCATGTGTTACTACTTATGTGTGGTACTTCATAGCACCAAACAGTGATGAAGATGATAATGCCTAAATATCAAAATGTTGACGCCAGTGCACATGATTGGGTGCATCCTTTGACGGAGAAAATTACCACAAATCACCCAATTATTGCGATTATTACTTGTACTCATATATATCCCTATATATTTTTATTGCACAATAAAGTCTACTCCAGTCAGTCAAAGTGTAACAAAAAAAATATTCTTCAGTACGTTGCTGACTGTTCAACTTGATTTGTTCAAATTATACTAGTTGAGCCCTATAAAAGTATGATTTTCGAACAATAAAATGAAGCAAAAAAATTCAACATTCCTAAGCCAAAAAATGTATATGGCTCATGTAAAATGTGTATTTTATATTTGTTGGTCTTTGAATTCGTTTCTTTAAATGAGCATATCAACCCTGGTTTTGTGTATGCACGAGCAAACTATCAAAAATCATAAACTGTATAGTGTACAAGAAATGTTCGCAAGATGCTTCTCCATTATCATTTTTTGAACACGCACGAATTAAAAGCAAAAGACTTGCTACAAGTTCTAAAATGATAAAGCAAAAATATTATGGAAACATGTGAATTGACACAAAAAACAAGGGAGCTATAAAAACTACAATTTTTTCATCACAAAACTTGCTATTGTATGCTCATTCAACTCCAATCACGTAACAATAAAACGGCCCAAAAGCTTATGAAGTCGACAACAAACAGACTGCAGGAGAATGTCTAAAGTTGATAAAAATTAAAAAAGGAACTTTGCAAGATTTTTTTTGGTCACATCATCATCATTGTTAAGATGCATATAAAATAGACTTTACATCCACTTAAAAGCTGTAAAACAACAATGGAAGTCGAGTATGTGAAAGAAGTAGGACGAAAGTGAAGATGTGATTATGTACAAGTGATGATGAGTCGTCTCCTTCTTTCTTCTTTGACTTCTTTATATAAGAAAAAAATCTTCACCTAATGTACTCGCTCTCTGGTCTGGTGTCTGCATATTTGATTTGCATAACGCGTCCATGTTTTTGTATTTGTTTATACACTTTTTTTTGTTCAAGAAAAGGGAAAAAAGTTGATGCAGCAGGTAAGTGACTCTTGTGTCTCTCATGTCATCTCGTTTTATTTGGGCATCATCATGGGAATATTATTCAGAGATGATAAGAAGAATATGTGACGCTGCTTTTCTTATGTAATATGCATTCATTTGATGCATACGGATGGACGGAAACGTTTCAAATTCTAATTTATTTTCATGCAACATCCTTTTACCTGAGTGCCTACCATCATCTCATGTTTGCTTGCATAAAGGCATAAAATGCATCTTATGTGCATTACTACACGTCTTGTAGGTCACCATGTATAAAATGTATATATGGAATTCAATTTTTTTAAAAGACGATAGCTATCGAATTTTACTTTCCTTCGTGTTCCCTCATACCTAGATTATATAACTGTCAATTCGAATTTTAAATTACATAATGTTCTTCATAAACAAACTATATAACGAGTATGGACATAAAAAAATGCATTATATCTTGCATCGGATACACGATCACTAGTAAGTACCAACTTTAAGGTTCACTATGCCCATTCGCAGTTGATAGAGTGGCCTGTATGCTCGATTCGAATGTTCATTTGAACAAAGGACCACACTGTGTTCTCAAACAGACAGATATGAAAGCAGATGCATTGTGGTGCATGTCCAACAGCAAGAAATGCATGACTACATGTCATCATCATGCCTGAGATTGGGATGCCGATGCACATGGTGCGGTGATACACATGCATGCATTCGAATTTGTCATAAGGGACTCATCCTCATCTTCGTGGCATGGCGTTTTTAACTGTTGCGAATATGATTTTCCGTCAAAATTCATAGATATTATGTTACAATCCCAAACAGAAGCTTCATAATAATGGAGTCAAAAGGATATGCTGGGATACCTACGTATAGAAATTTTTTTGATCAAGGTGTAAACGTATTTCTTCATGGTTTGTTTGGAGTCCCTTGTACCTTGTGTGGTGGTGACCGAACCAAGTAACCGACAGACTGCCAACCGACCGCCTCCAAGTCATATCCACCAAGGGCCACCTCAAAAAACATATTATAGTCAAAGCACAACTATTAATATTGTCATTATACATAACTGCATGGGTCTCTTTTTTAAACTTACTATAATCTAATCATTGCATGGTGCTCACCGCTCATTTATCAGTCTCCTTGGTCAATATGACCCGTATACTTGGTCACAGTTTGGGTTAGTGTTCATTTTGCTGTTGAATCCGTTGGTTGTGTTGAATTGTTTTTTTTTTTTGTGCATCATCTTCCCATCAAAATATTAGATCAAAAGATATAGTATCGCATGACACTGGAGAAACTGAATCTTACATTTGGTGGAAATCCCGTTGGCAAAATTAGATTGTGTGGTGGTTGGGGTCATGCTGAGATCCTGAGGATGGGAGACCTTCTACCCATCTAACCGTGAAAACTACATCAAATTAACTGTTTTCTGTCGCAATAAATTATAGGGTGTGGGTGCAAAAGGAACTGTGATTGAAGAGCAGTGCTAAAATTGACTTGAAACTAGATTATTTCTGGGGAAAACTCATTCATTACCATCCCAAGAATGTTGAACCGTGGCCAAAATTAATGTTGCATGAAAGTGCATCGTGAATTGAACTGGCGACTTGAACAAAACAATGCGTTACAGAATGGAAACAAGTTGATGCCAAATTGTGTTAAGAGAAACATTTGAAGACTGTTCAGTGCACCAAAACATTTCAAAACACGAGTCCTTCGGTTTCAATAATTTTCACCATGAAGTGGAAGGGACTCTTGCGGCAGAGTTGGATCTGCCTTTTGATCCTTGGAATAGTAGCCAGTATCAGCGCTAATAAAGGTTCGTTTTTTGTTATCCGATCAGATTCCCCCTATCTTATAACCATATAAAGGAGTATTTGCACAATATTGTGTTAGTATAAGTCAATTAGCTACGAGAATTAAAACCAATATAGAAATAGAAATCCTGTATCTTCATAAACTACCTAAAATGATCATTCTTCGGAATCATTCGTCTGACAGAATGTATAAGGCGCATCTCTCTTTAAAAGGTAAACACCATGATTTCCTCCATTGACGGAAACAAGTCATGCGGATTCTTCATCAAGTGTCTTGAGTATTCATTTCCTTCTCTTATTCAGGATCGCATCGTGTTCAAAGAAGCTTTTGTGCTCATCTCATTTTATTCACAACGTAGTCGTATCCCAATCTCTCTCTTTATTTCATTACAAGTGATGACATATTGCTATTTACACCATTATTTTTCAGCGCATAATAATGACTAGGAGAGTGGTTAATTGACAGTTTCATTGTTGGCCGTTTTCTGGCGTTCATTCAGACTGCATGGCGCATGTACTCAACTTAAAAGAAAATGTCGAATGTATTTTGTACAAGGGTTTGATTTTACTACTCCGACAGCTCATGAATCTTACGAGGATACTTGCTGTTTGTAGCATGATGAACTTTATAGTAATTACTCCTTCAAAATTTAATATGACTTGGGTATTCTGAGAAGCTAATGATATGATACGATTAGGTTAGGCATAGTTAGTAGAAACGAATATCAGAATATAGAATGTCGTGGTAAATATACCTGAAATGGAAACGTCTATTAAGCAGACATGGAAGTACTTAAGTGCTTTATTGAAAAATGATTTCATTGTTGCTCATTATTCAATCAATACAACAAATTGCTTCTACGTATAGTTTTACTTTTTTTCTACGAAACGTAATGGAAGCAATAAAAGTAGGAATTTTGTTGTTCAATAAAATTCTGATAATGATTTATATTGAATTAGATCTTACGTATTTACATTGCAATAAGAAGATAATGTACGACATGAAAAATGTCGTTGGTTTGGTTGGTGCAGGATTGGCATAAGTTGGATTGTGAGAAAGGGAATATAAAGTTTTGGCTGTCTAAAAGTCAACCTAATGGATACTAACCGCGTTTCAAAGTCAACACGAAAAGAAGGGCTTCGGTATACTTTCAAAATGCGAGAATAACAATACTCAGTCAGTGGTTTCTAGTTTACGTGACTGCGGGGAAAACATTTTTTTCTAACCTTGGACGTTAAATTGCATTTGTCCTGATGACACCTACGGTTAGAAACATGATCATCATCCTTGGAGCGTGACTAAACTGATGATGATGCTAATATCGCGTTACATTTTAGGAAGGTGGTGCACAATCCTTTTCTCAGGAAATCGTAGCAAACTTGTTGGGGTATAAGTACATCAAGGAAATTTCTCCAGATAGTTTTTCCACCGAACATTCGGTTAACCCAGAGAGTTTACTTCTCATATCATATAAATGTATTGTAGTGACAAACAAATACTTGTGAATTTAGGTATATTCCACCCAATCAACAAAAGAACAATGAACTCTCAGCTTTCGCTCCCAAATATCCTTTTCCAAGTTAAGAGAGTTGACAGTGACTCATTAACTAATACAGTGGAACAGATTAAACGTAAACCTATTTGTAAGCGATCAAAGGCAAAATGCCATTCTCCTTTTTGCAGTCTCATTTATCCACATCCTATCATAAGCATCTAGCATTGATCTGGCATAAAGGCATAATCTACTCGTTAGATTGTTTCCAAAACGAGATGCATAACAGAATGCTTATTAACGAGCATCAAAATTTCTGAAAATCTGCTTATCGCTTAGATTATGAAGAGCATTTTTTTAAAATAGCATGTGTCAACTGTTCTGAAAATTCTGAAGGGATTCTCGTAGAACTGCGATTGAGATTCGACGTCAAATAAACCAAACGTAGATTTCAATAGGAATTTGCAATTGCAAGATGAAAGAGTACAGATTTTGTTAGCATCTGATGAACCGCTGCATTGCCTACATGTCAAGGACTGAAAATATTAATGATACCCACAAATTAACAAAAAGACTGGTACTAGTTCTGTTTTGATGTTACCAAATTTCATTCAATTCTCAGATGTGAAGTACGCATCGACTAAAATACACATGTGTGCGTATGAACTCATTGTTTTCGTTTCTACCAAAGTACAAACTTTTATCTACGCTTCGTTTTGCCTTTAATTTTCGCAACGCGATTATTTTTAGCTTTCATTCCTAGTGTAATTCCAATGAAATACGCAGTCAATTTCAGTAATCTCGCTACTTTGAATATGTCTCGTGGAGCCTTTCGGCAGCAAGCCTTTTAGAACACTTTTAAGAGTTCGCTGGGACACTAGACCCTACGAAACCCTTCTGAGCCAATTCCATTGAATTAATTACTTCAATAGGAAGCTTAGAAAAAGTGAATCTGGCAGAACAAAAAAACTATGATGGGTGATGTATACTGCCGCAATACACATCAATGTGGCATAAATTGCTTATTCACGACTTGGCAAGCGACATTTTTGCTTACAACATTCGAACACGTAAGTGTAAAAATGCATCATATTTGCTAACCCTTTGGATTTTTAACCGATCATCATGACTCCCGTGTAGACAGCTAATTACAATCCATCTGTAAAGATAATCAAACAAATTCAAAACCCGTAAGTGGTCACTAATTACACTGATTCACACGAACATGGAACTTAAGTAACCAACAAACTACCATTATAGCTTCTCTTTGCTTGCATGGTAGTTAGATATAAAATAGACACATTTGAAAATCAATTAACTTCCTTTTTACGTATGGACGATCATGATATCTAACATTATACATATGATGCACGTGCTTACCTCATTTCTCACGCTGTGCATCACCAAACAATTCAAATTTTGTGAGTACGGTTCTCCTATAAAATGTCATCATCATATCTACATGGTGGTCATAAAAACTGCAATGAATAGAACAAGCTGTATGTATATAGCTGCGGCCTTATTTCAAAGACAACAGACAGCTCATCTAAATTAGAGGCAAAAACAGTAATTACATTCGTCTTGAGCAAACCATTACAATTTGAGTACAATTAATGGTTTTTGATTTTGGCAAACACAAGAACACACACATTTATTTGCGTGTACTGTTTTACGAAGTATTGGGCAAGACCGAGATTGGATACAAAAAATGAATTAATAAGCACCTCGACACTGCCACACAAATAGCACTTCTGCTCATTTTGAGCAACATTGATTTCTTCAGTTTGTGTTTTTTTTTAAAATAAAAAACATAGCATTTGTGATTGAGTTGTCCCATTGACATTTAAAATTTGTGTTTTTCGCATGCAAATAATGATTCATACTTGAAAATAAAAGGATCATTTCATTTTACTTCTTCCACCGCAAAAGGATTGATTTGTAAAGAGATTGCGCAGGGTTGCATTGACATTTATGTTTTGAAGGAATGAATACATAATATCCAACATCATGCAAAATCTGTCTTGAACGGCGGACGGAACGATTGATGCATGATGGGATAAATACTTTGTGGATTCTTCTTGGTGCGTGCACCTATGAGAAACGACATTACGTGTGAATTGCTTACAGAAAAGAAGCCAAAGAACTTTGATTTTTAAACAAAAAATGGCTAAAAAGCCTTCCGCAACAATGACCAACAAATATGAATACGCAATAATTCTTGTCAGTGTAAAGCAACTGGGTTCAGAAGAAAATGAGCATATTGATATTTTTATGAATTATTCAATGGCTATATAACGTAATAATGGTGACCAGAATAATTTAAGCTGCATGCATACATGATGTATGCGGGGAGAAAAAATGCACACAATTTACTCATCATCACATACGAATTTATGACGATTTAATGCTATTGACAGTTTATTCAACTGCCAATGATGATAACCACCAATTATCTACGCGAAGAAAAATCCATTGAGCGGATAAAGTACATTTTGGGGTGGATTGCGAAATTAGATAAATAGTAAAGAAAAACATTATTTTGACCAAATCACATGAAGAAGGTTTGTTGAGATAATGAATTAAAATGCGTACTTTGATGCGTGTGTGTAACTTCGATCAAGAAGACGTAGTTGAGACGCTCCCACGAGAAAAAGACAATTCGAACTTGAGCTTCATACCAAAGAAAATACACACTGATTGAGTTTCAAAATTGAATGCATTGAATTTACGGATTTAATCCTCCTGTTTATACATACGAAACTTTTGAATGCAATCAGCAGCATTGAACATGTATTTTCTCGTGTTCGATAATATTCCATTCTATTCATTGACCATTTTTAAACATTGAACACTGAGTCGTCGTTCCGAAGAGGTCCCAAAGAATGTTTGAGTGTTGTGCAAAATCTTGTAAACAGCGGGACTGTAATCTTGTTATAAAGGATTTTCATTTGTCATTCTCAACAGGGATTACAATTAGTGGAATGATCCAACAAAAAATCGCTAATGCGTTGAAATTTCAAGTTATCAATGGCATGCATGCTACGTGTAGACGAACAACGCGTTTCAACCTCAAAATGGCAAGTTTACATTCTATTCTGGTTAAACTTTGAACACTGGATCAGATGTGTAAGTTAATCAATTAGATGGACGATGAATTAGATTTTATCTCGTTCTTTTTAGGGTCTTGTAAAAATTTCATAAAAACCAAGAATTGTAACCACCCTAGTGTATTGATTTGATATTATGTTTGAATACATTATAAATGGCGTGAGCTTTGTGCCATATATATTGAAATCGTCATATATATTATTCATATTTTGCTAGAAAGTAAAATTGAAGAATTTAAGAGCAATAACTACACAAAAAATGTCCATGCATGCATGGTTATTTTAGCATCTGTATTGCTCATATTTTGTGAACAAAACATACACCTATCACGAATGAATGTTCAGTTCAGTGTCATTCATAAATGTCAAATAATCAATCTGGAAATGTGCAAATTGATGCGGAATCGTTTTGTCATTGACCATCATGGCATTATTGAGGCAAAATGGCATCAGGATCTACACTCAAGAACTTTTTGGCCATTGCGTTTTACAATTATTTTAACAAATAAACAGTTACCTGAAAGTGTTTACATGAGCATGTCTTTTTAAATTATAGCTTTAGAGCAGTTTTATTGCTCTCTTTCACAAATATTCCGATGTTCGACCATATCATTTCAATTTTTACAAAAAACCTACAAATGATGTACCATTCACTATTGCACAATATGTTTGAAATAGCACATTGGAAGAAGACAAATGACACTATATAACGTAATTTGCCGCGAGTAATTACTAAAATGACCTGAAAGGCCTTTTCGTTTCTAAATAGAGTGGAATCAATTTCCCTTTTTTAGGCGAAAGGCGCGTTATAAAATTAAACAATCCACGTCTGTAATCATCATCACTGATAATTCTTCCTTGTTTTTAGGAGGTTTCTTCAAAGTTAATAAGTTATATTCCCTCTATAAAAATTGTTTTCATGTGATGAGATGTAGTTTGTGAGAATTGTTATTGTTAGACAAGGTTTATTTGAAAGATGCTTTTCAAAAAAATTACGCAATATTTACTTTACTTTAGCTGCTCACTCATGTGCTTCATCCAATTATTTATTGATGATTACTCAACACTCAAAAGATTCTCTCAAACGAGAGGGATAATTTTTTCTGTTTGAAATAGCAGAGTCATCTTCATAAAATTGCTTTATGATAATGACAAAAATTTGTGCCGCAATTCTGCCTTGCACATGTCAAGTTTGTTTAGTACATGTACAAGAGTTTGGCACTTGAACTCATTTTTTAAAGTGTTGCACTTTAGTTCACACATAAGTGTGCATGTATTATATTAAAGAGAACATGATTCGCTACTAAAATGCAAATTTAAGAAAAATACATGACATTTTGTCACAATAATTTAGTGTAAATATTGGTGCTACATACATGTCATTACACAAGGGTCAATGCAAAAGAACCATTTATGTAGCAACAATTATTTTGTAAGATTTGGAGTACCTAAATATAGATTTACATCAGATATTCCATGACCAGCAGATTCATTTGACCATAGAATAAAAAATGAGCTCTTTATGCACCTTCACAGTAGATTTGCGATTTCAGTCAAAATTGCGAATTCTAAGCGTCAACTTCAGCCAGTTCAAGTATTATACGAGTGTTTGACTTGAATGAACGTACAGTATATTATGTATAACTGCAAATAATTTTTTATTTAGTTAATGAAAATCTCCTTTTGAGGACAAGTGAGTATACGGAAATGATGATCCGGATGACAAAGAGATGATGCGCACTATACGACGTTTGCATATATGTGTCGAGTTTCTTAATAGCAAGCTTGAATGGTTGATACATGTGCCTCGAGAATGTTATGAGTGATGCGAGTAAGTGTAATTTGCTGTAGCACATTTTGGCATACAAAAGTGTGTTTTGTGCACAAAATATGATGACGATGATATGATTAGCAGTAGTAGTAAAGTATGTTGGCACTTTGCTCGCCAGCTGCAGGTGAAGTGTAGTTGACCACGTCTCATTCATTTCCATTTCACTCAGTCATTCAATTTCAGTCATCTTCACCCTATTCATTAAAATATTAAGGTTGTTAGTTTAGTAAATGGAGTCCGTACATTGACTGCATGTTATACAACTACACGTGTGGAGTTTGACAGATAGGCAGTTGACGACATGCTTACATGAATGGATGAATGCGTATAATGAAAATATGACAGCTACCAGACTGGCTTGCAAGTTATTGCATGACTCATATTATTATGTAGGAGAAAAACTGTACAGCATAACCCATTTGTTATATAGCCGACATGCAACCTGCATTACGTCGGCACGAATGTAGATAACTTCAGTAATTTTTGCTTACTCCGGAGCCAAATTTCATGTGCTGGACAAAATGTCAGATAGAATGTAAACTTTTGGATATTTGGTATGATGAAGTACTATTTTAAGACTGACCTATAATATTGACAATACTTTAAAAAATGTTAAATCCAAACCTTGCATAAGTAGATTGTCGTTTGGCATATAAATTAATTTTCGTAAATTGAGCCATCTTAGTAGGTAGTTTATGCGAAGTTACATTGAATAAGTTTAATTAAATATGCAAACGAAAATTAAAATTTACTATAGAAAATTCAGGACGAAGATGGAGTGTTCGAAAAACTGGTGAATTTGGTCGACGTGTAGGAGTGGAGACAACAACAATGGTATCTCAAGAGCTTCAGCTGCCATCCAAACAATTCCGTCTTCACGAGCCAACCCTTCAGGTAGCGGAGACTAGAAGATACGACCAGTTTTTTGGATCGGTCAGAAAACCCAGTCAAAGTCTTGAGCTTCCAAGATTTGAGGGGTCAGACCAAGAAGCCCAAGAAACTGCAGATGAAGATGGATATGCATACGCAAAGCCTGATGGATACCAGTACAACGAGCCACCCATTGCTGCTGACCCTCCAGAAGAAGATCCTGAGCCAGTGGTGCAATCACCACCATTTCCTGTGAGTAAAATTCTAAAAAAAAGTTGATAAATCCATCATAACACAACCACGTTATATTATATTCACATTCATACTTGTTTGTGAATTTATTCCCTAAACGTAGGATGCCAGCCAACCTGAATTAGTTGCTGGACCAGGAGATGCAATAATCACTCCGCTAAGCCCACTCACACAGACAGACATTGATGCTGCTAGTTTGCGCCCACAAAAGCCTCTCGTAGATGGGCAAAATCCCCAAGTCTCAGCCCTTGCCACAGATCATTCAGATTCAGGTAACAAATGTTTGTTCCCTACTTTGCTCATTTGGCTTTTTCACTCAACTTCACATGGGAAAAAGTTTGGAAAAGATTTGTGCAGCAATCCCAAAAGCTCACTGCATTGCAAGCTTGCTTTTGTATCAACATCTTTATTTTGTAACTTTGCTCTCTCCTGCTTGTAAAACTTTTAAATTATATTAGTATGCTGAGAGTAGTTTTGTCTGTAGTAGTTGACTTCATTTTTGTACTCTCATCATATTATACAGGGAGCTCATGTACGGATGACAATGATCAAAACTGTTGGCCTCACGGATACCCCGGAGTAATTCCCGGCGAGGCTGGCACCGACTACCCCATCCTCTCCGAGATCGTGCCAACAGACTTCAACTGCGACGATCAACAATTTTCAGGCTATTACGCGGACACGGATGAGCGAGCACGTTGTCAAGTTTTCCACGTCTGTCTCAAGGGAAATAAGTACAGGAGAACGAGGCAGTGGTCTTTTCTCTGTCCTAATGGAACAATTTATAGTCAAAGTGATTTCGTTTGTGTGTGGTGGGCGGATGCTCCGGAATGTAATGGGGCGACGGTGAGATCCCTCTACAACCTTAATGAACAACTTGGCTGGGATAATGTTACGGAAGGCTCTTCATCATCATCTTCCTCCCGTCGCAACTCTAATTTTAGATCGGGGAATAGCAATCTTGACGAGTCACTCCAATCTGCCATGTCTGCCCTGAGCCCTGCATCTGCAAGTAGAAATGCTGCGTTTGTTAACTCTGCCGTGCCCACAACATATAGACCTACAACAACTAAAGGAACACAAGCCTCTTCGGCCACCAGAACGGCACTGCCATACAGAGTTCCAGTGAAAGTCAATGGGGAAACAGGAAGGGCAAGAACGAAGCTACAAGAGGTCACTCAAAATGCACTACACGGAGCCGCTCACGAGCTGGAATACGGAGATGATACGGAGCATGATGTTGATGAGTCGTCAAACTTTGAAACGAGTCTCAGGCAACAGTCTGAATCCAGACATAAGAGTAAAACCGCTTCCGCCCTGCATAAATCCACCTCGGAGGCATATGAGCTGAAAGGAGCTCCAGATGCTATTCAACCTCTTGTTGTGAATCGTCCTAGTAGTGGAGGCGGTCAACCTGAAGTACCACCAGCTCAGGGTAATTTTGATGACGAAGAAGTAGCTCCTCATCATGTTGTGATGATGCCCTCCATCCAAAGAAATCCAGATGGTTCAGAGAGCTTTGCAGAAGTTCCAGTAATGTTTCCACATGGTACAACTGATGCATCTGAGGGCTACCGCTATCCAGTTCCCACTTCTACCCCGGGGCCATCTGAAGGTTATCAATATCCAACTCCTACTTCCACCCCAGCACCTACCTATTTACCTCCATTCAATGAGTATAGAGAGACGCCTTCGACAACTACCGAAAATTATCCAACTCCCACGATCCCTACTGAGCCTCCATTAGACAATGAAAACTATGAGGCTGATTACCAAAGCACGACAACAGAGCAGCCTTCCACAACAACGGATAGGTCTGCTGGTTATCGCTATACCGACTCCACCACCACTGAACAAGCAGATGGATACAGATATCCAAATCCAACTGATCAATCCGATGGATACCAATATCCAAATCCAACTTCAAATGATCAAGCTGATGGATACAGATATCCAAACCCAGCCAAAACAGATGAAAGTGGATACAAATATCCGAACCCGGCTAAAACAAGTGATGAAAGTGGATTCAAATATCCTAATCCAACTGCAACCGACCAAGAAGATGGATACAGATATCCTAATCCCAATTCAGTCACCACTGAACGATCCGGAGCAATTAGATACACAAACACGAACCCAACAACTACCGAACAATCAACTGGATATAGTTATACTAATCCAACAACCACCGAACAATCCGCTGGATACAGATATACAAATACCAATCCAACAACAACTGAACAATCCACAAGTTACAGTTATCCTGACTCGACGACAACTGAGCAGAATGCAGGATACAAATATACTGACGCCACGACCACTGAACAGAATGGAGGCTATAGATATACGGAGTCTACTACCACCGAACAACCGGGTGGATACAGATATCCCAATCCAACCACAACGGAAAGGTCATCTGGGTACAGATATACCAATCCAAGCACGACTCCCGCAACAACCGAGCAAACAACAACTGAGGATGCTTCCGGCTATCAGTATCCAGCTCCTAATCAACAGGAGCAATTAAGAGAAGCAGATGGATATAGATATCCAACCCCCACCACGACTGAGCAACCAACGACAACAACAAATGTGCCAACTCCAAGTATTAATGAAGACTATCAGGTTACCGGTAATGATATCATCACTGATGGCTACCAACCTGAGACAACTAGGTCACCTGAAACCCCAAGGCCAGTTTATGGCGTTCCAGTGTCAACTTTTAACACGGAAAGAAATCAAGACATTGTGGTATCCACAACACCGGCTACTACCACAACCAACGAAATCCCAGTGGGTGGATACTTGCCCCCGAAAAACAATGAGGTTTCTGATGATGCCCCAATTCCAGTTGTTGCGAAGCAGGCGGAGGAGGATGATGGTAGCGATGATGATACCGTTGGCATTTCAGCAGACGAGGAGATAGACTATGAAGACGAGGAGAATGAAGTTGCTGGTGTAACTGGACCTGCAGATGAGGGCGGCTATGGATATCATCTCCCCACTCCCCCTTCATCCAACCCTATTGTTTTGAAAGGTGGAAACTTAGGTACCCATACTCAACTTTATATTCCCAATTTAAGAGAACAGATTAGTAAAAAACGTCAGGAACTAACAGGTAGTATTACTTCACCCCAATATTATTATAATTATGGTAAATCCCATACAGATTCCGATGAGAAGCTTAATGAGATTCTCAGGCAAATCCAGAGTGGTGGCATTGAAGCTGTTGATTCCACTGGGAAGCCTATTGGGTTCTCC
Organism: Orchesella cincta; assembly: GCA_001718145.1. Classification (NCBI taxonomy): domain Eukaryota; kingdom Metazoa; phylum Arthropoda; class Collembola; order Entomobryomorpha; family Orchesellidae; genus Orchesella; species Orchesella cincta. The sequence goes on along the minus strand of LJIJ01000096.1, from coordinate 223,332 downwards.
CAGCTGAAGAATCTCCTTCTTACCTCTCCAAGGGGCTCGGTTGAGCTCAAGAGTGAGGTGGATAGTGTCACCTCGTCCTCCACGGAAGTCCCTGCAGCTCCCCAACAACCGCCTGTCCCTCAACGACAGTTGGAAGATCAACCTTTCTTTACCACTGTCACAACTGCCAACATCATTCCCAATAATAACAACAATAATAATTTAATCTTCAATACTAACCAGAACCAACAATCTGGTGCTATTCCTTCTCCATCCGGGTTTTACCTCCCGCCTAACAGTAACAACAATAATAATAATAACAATCAACAAGCTCAACAATACTACTCGGTTTCCAACAATGTACAGTCTCCGACACCGGGCTATGAGATAAAGCTCCCTAATCGAGAATTTGAAAGCCATTCTGTTGAAGCGAATGTGATTGACACTAACAGAAATAATAATAACAATGCTTTTACTCAAAGTCAATATCAGTCTCAAAGTGGCAATGGTGTTTTCACAACCTCCACTATTGCTAACGTTCAGCAGCCCGTTCAACCACAGCAGCAGCAGCAAGGTCGTGTTCAATATCAAGAAGTCAATATCCCCTATACTTCAAACCAAAACCCAGTTCCACCTCAGCAACAGTTTTTTGGCAGTCAACAAAGTTACTCCTCACGCGATCCTACTCCAGCGACTTTGGTCATCCCAAGCGGAAACTATCTTCCACCTCGACAGCAGGATTTTGAGAGACAGTCTCTCCTAAATAATTTGGTACTTCCTGCCACTCAAACTCAACCCCAACAGCAACCAACTCAGCAGCAAAGGTTTGTTGGTAATGAAAATCAACAGAATACTAACAATTATGCTTCACCACCTGCTGAAAAGCCAAAGGGACAGTACCTTCCACCAAGAGCAACTTCCTCAATTCTCCAATCTCAGTATTACACTGGTGAGGCTTCCCAACAACCTAAACCCACGTATGTTTCTCAGCCCATTCAACTCAATGAAAATCTTCAGCTGCAGCAAAGTTTCGCCCAACCACTGCCACCTCAGACTAGTAACGAAAACAGGAGCACGGGTAGAAGTGCTGGGGTGAAAGACATCAAGATTGTGCCAGCACTATTTGTTCATCAACACACCAGCGTGGCATCACAGAGAGAGCAGCAGCCAGAAATTCAAGGAAATATTATTGAGAATGTTTTTCAAACTCTGGAAGCCTCTCCATCAAACTACTTGCCTTCAGAAACAGCAGCTTCCCATTTCGGAGCGAGAAACTCTCTCGCTCAGCAATTAAACCAGATTGCGAGCAACTCTGCAAACTTGCCGCAGGCCAGTGGTGGAAGGCAGTTCAGCCGTAGGAGTAATGCTAATGGAGGATCGTCATCCTCTTCCTCATCGGCAGTCACTATTGAGAAGGCTCCCCCTGTTTCAACATTTACTCTGGAAGATGCAAGAACACCGGATGAGCTACAAAAGTACCATCATCAAGATCTGAAGCGATTCCATAAGGAAACTATTGTAACTCAAGGCGGTTCCATATTGGATGACAGTGGTGCTCCACACCAGCAGCCAAGATCCACTTCAGCATCAATAGCTTTGGTTGATCCATCTCATAACAATAATAGAAATTCGCATAGAAGTCATAATATTGAGGGAGAACGGGAGCATCGTGGTAGCAGGAGGGGAAATAGCGGTAGCTCTAGTAGCAGTAGTTCTAGTAGCAATAGTAATAGTAGTAATAGCCCAACTAGATTTTCAATCAGTAGCACTAGCGTTTTAGATAGTAGTCGAGGTAGTGGAGGCAGTGAAGACTTTTTCATTCCTGTCTCCGGCTCATTTGGTAGTAGTGGTAGTAGCAACAGTCGGAGCACCGGGAGTAGAGGAAGTAGTAGCAAGAGTGGAAGAGGATTTTTAGACTCTGAATCTGAGACTACGTTGCTGAGAAGGTTCCTACCGGAAGAAGAGGGAGGGTTTGGTTCAAGGCTATTGTAACAACGCTGCCAATTTATTATTTTTTTGTAGATCTTCACTAGTGTAAATATGAAAAATATATAGGAGAAAAAATAATAGGATAACTTGTTACATCATAAATGTATGAGCGTGTGTGTATGTTTGCATGAATCTGTTAGCTTACCTGTAGGTTTATGAATAGATGGCTATATATTATGTAATGCAAAGCGAATAGACACAAATACAGTTAGTTTAAGTTGACGTCGTTCTTTAGGGGTTTTAACCGTTATATGGATTTGGTAGCCTCGATATTTTGCCATATTATATAGAATCGATAGCAATACGTTTTTTAAGCACGGCCTTTATTCCCATCCCTTCAAAACGGAAAGATTAGGTCAGCGACAATCAGTTCGGCTGTATCATTTCGAATTTCTGGAAAGTGGATGGTTGATGGATCGCCAAAAATTGTACCCATCATTTACGTTATGTATATAAAGTTGAAAGTGTTGTACAGTTTACTTTCTTGTACTTAAATGCACGTTGTATAACCCAGCTCAAGTTAGATGCTATTATTTCTAATCAATGTACTTGTAGTTCTTTGGCCCTAATGATGACTAAATGGGTATCTAATAAATAAGAATAAATGGAAGCACCAGTTATGAAAATTTTACGTTTTAAAGTTGACCATAAAATATGTACACACATGATAATTATGATGATGAATATGGGTTAAGTTAAAAATATGTATGTTGAAAATATTATGATTTGCAATAAATTGTATGATACGGTAATAAAATATTGAAACTAAATAGTATTTTTATCAATTTAAGTATGAATCCGTTTCTTTTTTGATTCGATTGAACATGTCAAAACCTACCTGACCATGGAAAACTTCTTTATTTGACGTAGCGTTGGCGTACAAGAAAGGCTGACCAAAACACTCCTTTCCGCCACTTAGACCCTGCGAACTGAAGGAATTGCCGAGAATCCTATTTTAAATACAAGGATTTTGACAAGTTTCTACTTTGATAACATTACACATGGGAAACTAGTTTTAATCAAGCATAAACTTCGTGATCCTTTCTGACACAACGTTACGGAATGTAAGTAAAAAAGAAGCAGTCGTCTGAGCAAAGAATGAATGACAAACTGTCCACCTTACAAAAGGACTCAGTTTGCCCACTCGAATCGCAGATATATGTTTACACGAAGAATGATTGCCGAGATGTGAAAAGGGCAATACGTGTCTCTGTTCTACTGGTACTCTTTTGGTATTGCGTAGGTGGGCAGATCTTCAAGATTTTGACTACATTCCATGTTACGGACGAGCGATTTGTCAAGCGGGGCAAATTGAACAGCAACTTCTCGATCTTTATCCATTCAGTCAAAAACTTTATAACCCTCTTGGTCCCTGTTGCAGAGAAAGTTTAAATCTTTTCTGCTTGAGGATATCCTGGTAGGTAACCAATGCTAAAAATAACCGGATGTAAGGCGGAAAACACTTCTGTAACACCCACGCTTAATCTTCCATGTTGTTATTGTATGTTTACCAAGTGCCGTTAGTAACTATTATAGAGCGAATCAGAGGAGTCCTTTCAATGTAATAAACCATCATAATATCATCGTTTAAGTAAACATAAACATCGTGCTGTGCCTTAATATTTTTTCACAACTCTTTGTCTCCCGCAAGGTCAGCCCGAATCTTTTCGCACATAATCCATTCCGTCCACACCAACTGTATTATATTTCCGATATATTTCACATACATAAATCATCAATATTTGATGTGCTCACACATCATTAAATTAGATGAAATATGGGGCAAACTAACCTTGGCTTCATTATACCACCTACCATCCATGTTAAAACTTTTTTAGCTGCAAAATCATATCCAAAATTTATGAGAAAAGGGATAAGTATAATTCTAATGCGCCACAATCCTACACGTACTACTTAATTTCATATCTATCTTCAACTGCAGGGTCAGCCCAGTAAAAAAAATTGTCACCTTTCCATCAGCCGTGCAAAAAGGAATCACGTGCACGTTCTAAAAAGATCAAAAACTATCGTGACTTGTGACTTAATTCCAATCTAGGTAAATTCAAGGATGAGTTTATGAGATGAAAGGTGCATGCGAAAATGAATGATATCAGAAAAGAGAACGCGACATGCGTCTAGTCACTACTTTTAATCCACTTAATTATCGAATATAATATCCAACGTCTTGTATAACACAACATCAAATCTTTATTTATACTGTACATAAATAACAATTTATAATACGAATTATACACATTAATAATATTGTTTATTACTGATGTTTCAGATAAAAGTAAAGGTTAAAATCTTTTTTACTCTTTCTTTACTCTTTCCCGCAGAGTCACAGTAAATTTAAATGTGTATAATATATGTAGTGCTATAAAGTAAAGTGTTAGGCTAGGTTATGTAAACATATGCAAACGTATGTAATATATGCAAATAGCAAGTTTTGACTATACACATATATATTTTTTTATATGGAGCATCAAAAAACGGGTTGCATTCAAACACACACATATTTTAATTATGAAAGAATACTTTTGATTGTGTACTGAGATTGACCACTAAAAGGATCACGGAGTGCAACAAGTTATGACATTTTATTTTCAATTTGCTTCAACGTAACAAGAGCATTCTTTATTTCAATTTTATCTATCGAGTTAACGAAATGATACTTGCCATTTGCCACGTTTTTTCTCTCTCAAGAAACAGCTACAATTTTTCTATCCCACTATAAATACTATATACATTCTACGATGTAATAACAGATCGATTTATGTATAATATCATGCATTTTTATAATTATCATCTTAATTTATGTTATAGTTTAATTTCTTTTAAATCTTTGATTTAGTACCACTATTCACTCAAATACTTGTAGTTTTATGTAATATTATACATGATAGATACTCAGTTCACTATATTCATATCTTAAATGACTTTTCTTATAGACATGATATAATCATAAAATACTAAAATTGGGCGTAAAACATTTAAAAACCACTTATTGTAATTAAGAATGTGCTCGAGAATTAAAATCAATTAGCAAATCTACAATTGGGATCTATAAATACTTTACATTTCTCCAGAAAGAAGGTTATTCTGACTGATATAGCACCTAGTAATATCTGTATACATCTCATACACAAGAAAATATTTCACGGACAAGAGAGCAAGTATAGTTATCACTGGGTGAGTAGGTGGGCTAGTAATTGGGAAGTAGACATTGTTGTAACTACCATTTCTCCCCGGAAATATGATTATACTACCTATTAGGTTAGTTAAAGTATATACTTGGATTTTATGAAGTTATTTAAATATTGCCGTCAACTCTAACTCTAACCTAATTATAATACATACGTACACAAGTACTCAGAAAACTTTAATGGATGGAAGCTATTTTGGGATAATAATATGATTATGTTGTTGATATACTCGAGTGCAATCATTTATACATTACAGAAAAATTTAATATCTGATTCTAACTAATATAAAAAAGATATGCTATATATGAAGCTGTTAAAATCACACCCACTCCCAAATTCAATAGTAAAGAATTCACTGCTCACTATCTAACTTTAGAATTAGTGTAAAGTTACTAGCCTTTCTTGTAATATTATAATGATCCTATTTCGTTTATAACTTTTTTCATCACATGCGCATTCTAATCACCCATACGGTCACCCGTCTACAAATGTAGTAGTTATAGAGTAGTCAGGAGTTGTCTAGTTATATTTTCAAGAAATTGTGAACCCTAACTTTAAATTGATATATTTGTCCCCTATCCTAATTATACTGGTTAGTTAAAGACTAGCACAAAAAATTAGACCGATCTCTACCAAAGCTGATATTTGCTAAATGCCCCATCTACCTCCTTTACTAAATTATAATTATAATGATCTTATGAATGTATATGTACAATTTTGTAGTTTTTGCTCTAACTTTTACATCCTATTATCCATTCTTTCAACTGTTTTCAAACTTGAAAGTCTTCTGCTCCATTAAGAATAGCGATTTAATAATGTCAACATGGGTAATAATAGGGGTGTAATTTTTATGTATATGTTATGTGGTAAATATGGTAAAGTGCATGTCTGAATGAATGAGAGAATTATATTAGATCAGATTTATTTTTCAAGAAAAATTGATAAAATGACATGTATATCTCGGAAGTGTGTTTATATTAATAATCCACACAATTGACTTTTGCAAGTGTTTAACCGGAAGAATCAGCATAGAAAGTAATGATCCAACTTTTGTCATAATTTTTAAAACTTTTTTTTATTATTTCATTGAGGAGCAGTGTTTTCTAGTGTCGTAGAGCGGAGATTTGTTTGTAACTTCGTCATGGGCTTGGTTTTTTGGTGGTAGTTGATATATATAATCATACTCATACTGTTGTGGTATTCGGAAAAACATAAATAAAATATTCAAAATGCAAATAAAAAAAGGGATTGATAATAATTATAATATGTATGTATTCTTTCTAGCACAATAGAGAACTAATAATAATACCGTTACACAGTAGTACATCACTATTATAGTAGAGGTTGCATCTAGATGCAGATCAAATGTTTCAAACTTTTTGTTCTTGACAAAAAACTTTCCTACTTGGAAGTTGTTGACTGAAGAATAAGATTAAGATGGGAGAGTAAACAAATTGTATATTTTTGGATAATTAATGAATGAAACGAAGTTGTGTGTACTGACGTGTACTACATAAAAGAAGAACAAAGTCTTGGAATGGAAAGAAGATTTGAATTGAGATTTTGACGTCTCTCTCTGTCTCTGTTGAGTTTTTGTTTTAGCGGAATACTTTCCTTTACCGTCGCCTGCCGATTTTCCGAAGAATCTCCTCATTAGCAATAATTTGATTGTGAGACTGCCGCATTTTCCTCCTCGCTATTTCCAGGAGTAAACGTTGCCGGAGCACATCCAGAGGATTCACTATTGAGAGAGATGGCCCCATGCCGGAGTTGCGTCTCTTTCTCTGTAAAAAAGACAAAGAAATAGGAAATATTGTTAATAAAGTCAATTAATCCAGCAACTTCGTCACGCATAATGCACATTAATCAACACTCAAATTAAGAAAAGCACGCTATCACGAAATCTTAACATTCACATCTTTCTAGACAATTTCTGTATATATGGTGAAAGCAGTTGTAGAAACAAATGAAAACAGCAAATCTTTTCAAGCATTGTGTAGATAGGTAAGTCTTTGCAACAAAAAGAGAAGGAAACACCCTGAACCTTCTAGAACTCGAAAGAAAACTTAAGACGAGAGGAATAAACTTAGATTCACCTAAGAAAGGGCAAGGATAAGTATTAGGTAGTATAATCTTCCAGGAAAATTCTTCACAAACAAACATGCTCTTCTACAACTTCTGCGTAAGCAAATTTTTGGATTTTGCTAAATGTAGGTTCAACACCAGCGTGTTATCGTAGGATGCTCATGTTTCAATTCCAGGTATTGAAACGCAGGAAGCGGATAATGAAACTTCCATTTATATTCCATGATCTAAGTTGCGATATTGTTTCCGTTTCAGTTCTGGAAAGCTCAACTAAAATGATGAAATCCAGGTAAGTCTGGCACTGAATGGTTTCTAAATTAAATGGTCTATTCTGTAATAATTATCGCGAATCTTAAACTTTCCTAAAGCAAAGAAGATGGCTTCCTGTACTGAGAGTTGTGATTGCAAGCTTTCTTTTACCTACCCTATAGTCAAAGCCCATTGAAGTTGTTCCCAGTTTATTTTACCCAACCGAATCCATCATGACCAGCAAGGCAAACGGCAAGTTGATTTTAGTATAAAAGCTGTTCATAAACAAGTCTTTTGACAGTTGCTATTAATTACATGCTTCTTCAAAGGAAAGCATATCAAAGCGACTCACTACACACAAAAATGTTTCACCAAGAGAATCACCATCACCTGTTGCTGTAAAAGAGGAAACTGTTCGCGATAGGGTTGAGTGTTCCACTCTGTCAAAACATAGAGATGGGGATCAATAACGGTTTCCCATTCAGAATCTTCTGAATCGTCATCAACGCCAACAGCAGGGGATGGAGCATCAACATCATCATCACTTTCCAACTCATTTTCTGCTCCGTCAATAACGCTCCGAACGAGATCCTGATTTTGGTGAGATGGTGAAGACTAAGCGGATGGAAATAGCAAAGTGTGGCGCAGCAGCAGCAATAGCAGAAAAAATGGAAACGGTATAAATAAATATTGATTAATAAATCCAACAATTATTATTATGAATCATTCCATCAAAACAGTTAACAACAGCTGGTGCTACAAAAATTAATAATTTGTTCGCTTTCTCAGCAAAAAAAATACTTTTCCAAGTTGAATCTATACTCAGAAATGCTCCCGGAACTTCTACAAAACCGAATTGAGGCTAGTCCTAGTCATCTTGTTTACACGCACATGAAAGTCTTCACGTTTACTTGAGGGGGAATATCATGAGCAGGCATGCATTCATGCAGGATGAAAGTCAGGACGCGTGTTGTCGCGAAATCAAATTAAATTATATTTTCCCATTACTTTCCCTCTCCGTTGCAAGCAAATTGATTCGAATCGAAATTTAATTCTCACTACGTGTGCCGAGAAGCAGGCATGCATATCAATAAGATGAATCCACATGAAAAATGCTGAGCATCATTGTAATCTCCATATGTGCTTCATATGCATGCACTTTTTGCACATAGAAAATCTTTATCCTCCACCACCTCTACTCGGCTCGTCCCTCAATCAAGCTAACCCAAAAGAAATTACTTGGTTTCACTCTCATACCCATTTTCGCAGTCTAATCTAATCCGAAACCCATGTGAAAGTAAATGAAAGCATGCAGGCATGTGCGTATAGGTACTTATTGATGAAGCAGACAGCAAACTGTTAGTTAAACCCTCTTTATGACTTTCATATCGTTTTGTTGTACGTATGTTGTCAAAGTGAAAGCCCAAACTGATTTTCCTTATTTTACCAAAACACTTGGTTAGTATTATAAAGGAAGCAAACATTATGCTTCCCATTCCCACTGCGTGATAACTGGCAGGCCTTGTCGTTCCTATCTGAGCACCACACCAAAGTAAAAACATCCTGTGTACCCAAATCTGCACACCCAGTGACACTCCTTTTCACACACTCTTGGAAGTTTGTGTCAAGTAAACAGAATTATCAGCAGGGTGTTAGTTGGAACAACATTCCTACCAAGAAATGGCAACATCGAGTCTAATTAAATGATGTGAGCCCAGAGATTTCCACTGGTTGCAGCTACTTTACTTCACGCATAATGGGCATTCCCATATTGTTTTGTTATAAGAAACATAATTAACTGGTTAATATGGACTCGCGTTTACTATATATGCGTAACTAGGTAAGATGATACCAGCTGAACATCATTATTAGAAAGCACAACCACTGCTGCAAATCCGGAATCACATAGCGTCTGCTAGTCTGGCTCTGGTTTGTCATGATAATAATTCTGCTGACTACAAAACAAACTTGCCTACTACTTCTCTCTCATAAACCTTACGTTACATAATACTTTGGGTAAATACAAACATGTGGCTCTATCGTCGTATTATAACAAAGTGAAAGTGTTTCTGATTTTCTACTATTACCTAAACATAATGTTTATGTGCTGTTTTATACCCAACTAATGAACAATGCTGCATCAGGAGATTTAAACATAAATGTCAGACTAGTGGGTAACCAACGTTGTAGGTTTAGACGTAAGCAATTTTTCTCTTTTAGCTGTCCTAGAATCTGACACCATTTTTTCTTCAAACAGACGAGAAATGATACGGCATGAGACTGAGGTCAAACTGCTCATTTTGAAAAAGTTATAAGGTCATTAAACTACAATAAAGGCTCGCCCACGTCGCGAGTTAATTTCGGTTAAAAGACGATACAAAAAAGGAAAACTTAAACTGTAACTTGTATGGAGCATATATGCATATAGTTCTTTGTAATATACATTCCTAATTAACATTTCAATCCACCATTGCCATTCATTTGGTTAATGAACCATCCATTTGTATCTGTGACTAAGGAAGATAGCTTTAATTGCAAGGTGGTTTTTCCTGAATTACAGGAAAAGACAGTTGAACTTTGTCGTCTTTCATAAGTTAGCAGTGGCAGCTATAGAGTTAACTTTGGGGAAAGTTGAAAAAGTCTGTTTTAATGTGCAGGGAGAGAGAAGGCAATATAAGTTTAAAGGGAAACTTTTTTCAGATTCCTACGAAGACAAAATTAATGTTCCCATCAAACCAGTCACTTTACGGTCTAATGCATGAGCAACGAAAACTTTTTCCCTTTGTAGGGAACAAGATAATGCAGGCAGCTGCATTTGAATTTCACACCATGTCGGTTAAATAAGAGTGACTAAACTTGAATAATTGAGACAGATCATGAACCAGAACAGGGAATAAAACCATTGACGCAATTTCGTTAAATATTTATCAGGGTAGGAGATGTAGATTTCGCGTCATCATGAAATGCAGTGTTCTTTTCTTCCCACAATACAAACGAAATTGAACTGTTCCTTTATTTTATCTCTGGTAAATTGGATAAAGGATAAATTGCAACCAGACGTCTATATTCAATAAGCACAATAATCTGAGCCTTTTAAAACATGTTTAGGCTAAAATGAAAACTGATCTACATTTTGTAAAATTTAAATTTTGCATCTGATATAACTGAATGACAATCGATAACACACAAACTTACAGTTGACCTCGTCTGTTAACGATAATCCCAGAGCAGTCTGAAACATCTCATTACTATTATTACTCGTTGGATTCTAAATTGAAATTGCTTAGAGCCATACTGTGTCTGAAATTCTTGGGAAATTGAAATTGCTGTAGCCAATTGAAAATTGTATTTATATATTTTTTTTGCATTTCTTCGAACTTAAAACATTAAAGTGCATTGTTTCAAGTTACAGTGCTCAACCGTTGAGTGAAGCGTTCTCTAGTTTCAACTAACTCGTTCGCTGCCCAGAATGTAGTGACGTAATGCTATTGTCTCTCTCGTCTTAAAAATACAGTTCAAAAAACTTCCTGGAAGAAAATACATCGTTTTGTTTAAAACACTCAAGAATCTAGCTACCTACGTAGCGTCAAACTTAGGTTCTCGCTGTGTATCACCTTCCCCTGACTTACACGGATTTCCTTTGAAAGTAGAGAATGCAACAAAAAATCTCATTTCGCTAAACAACACTAACGAAACGAGCCATGTCCAAAAACTGGGAGATGATCCTGATAACATTTCTCTTCTCTCGAGGATTCCGAGGTGTAGTTGAGCTCAGAAGATGAAATGTAATAGTAATGAAGCTACAATTATATACTGCATCTCACAATACCCAGAGCAGAACAAATAGAGAGTGGAGCTGAATGAAATAGTACTATCCACATACAACGCATGTAAAAGTAATGTACATTACAACTATTACAACGAGAATAAGCTGTAATGACACCCGACCAAGAAAGTAAAATAGGAGGTGAGGATAATTGAGAAAACGAAAGATATTATTTCTCAAGAGAAGCTCTTCAGCTCATCACTTCACATCAAATTTCTCCTCTCGCTGGGAGACCTAAGGTAAAGTAAATGGTACAACGGAGACAAATGAGAATGAAGAGATGGACCCACGGACGTCATCCAAGTGAAATGTAATGTAATGAGACAAAGTGGACTTTTAGCTATATCAGATGAAATGGTCGAGTGAACGGTATCAAGCTCAGGTAAACATGTTCTCCATTACAATCATTCTCTTTCAACGTAAACTTAAAATCCTAGAAACTACCAACAAATCTGTGTCCCTACTTGAATCTAAGTAGTTTACGTACTTGTGTATGTATTTTAAACAGAAAATTTCCAAGATTTCTAGACAGAAATAAGTAAATTGCATACATCCTACATCATTCCACCCACTGATAAAATGTGGACTTTCTCATAACGATACGTTGAAATTTAGAAATTAGGATCAGCTCATACTTGTGTGTTTGTCCTAACTCCAAGAAAAAGTCTCATCAAAAACTCTCCTATTGGTTTTGACCTATATTGTGACATTGTGATGTGCATTTATTTGACCAGTCTTGTTTCATGTTGTGTTCACTTCCGTGAGCACTATTGGGTACGCCTGTCACTCTACAATCAACTACTTTTCAGGTTTTTTCCTCTCAGGCAAAAAATTGCAATTGGGTTTTCTAGTGAAGTAAACCGCATTATTAATGGAGTTTGGTAGACAAAATCCTTGAACTTCCCAAAGTAAAAATCAGATGCAGGCATTGCCATATTTCCTGCTGCTCAGCCAGCCTAATAATATTTTACCCCGTCATCCAATCATTTTATGCACCTTGATAAAGTTTCAATGTCTTCCGATATTTTGAGTTGATGAAAATAGTTTCTAAAACAGGTACAACTTCTGGTATAAATAGAACGGTGATTATGACTGTAAATGAGTCTACGTTCTCCATTTTACGACAATCGAGAGTGGTTTATAATTACACCGAGTAGACTATAAGTAGCCCGTTGTGTACAACTAGGAAAGCGACACGATTCCATTCTTTGCGTCTTGCGTCATCATCCATTAGATAAAAGATTTATATATACATTACATGAGACGAATGTATGACTTTCTCCAACTTTCTCCTTTGAAACGAGATCAGGACAGTAGTTAGCCTACATTTAATGAGGTGGCTGAGATTTTTAATTAATTTTCCTCTCTTTTACAAAAGTACAATCCAATTATTTTCAACCTGGTCAGACTTTGCCGACTTTCAAGTTCATTCCAAAACAAAACCACACTGCCACTTGCACTAAAGCTTTATTGATGGATAAACAGGTGCGCCATTATAAAAACTAGCACCATTATTATTTTTACTACATACAGAACATGAATGTCGTAAGCAGCCGTAAATGGAATATTTAATGGAAACATTGAATTTATCCTCTCCCAAACAATGCAAACCGCTAAAAGTGACAACCCCACACAAAAGCCCGAGTCCACTTCATTTGCAACTTTCACAAATGAAACAAAAAGTTATATTGCTCAACCATCTGCCTTAAGTTATACCCATGTCGACTTTCACCTCGACAAATTGCTGAGGATGTTGAGAGAATCATTGGAGTGAGAGAACAATACTAATGAGCACTCCTGTTTTGCTTTGTTAAGCACACATGGCTGCAATTTACAATATTCCATTTTCTTCACTGTTCCGTATTTATGGAGCTACTCAATAAATCATGGAACATAATACGGTGTGTGATGTCACACGTACTCACGACACCCCTTTTCTCACCAGCAGTCATTTTCTTAAGTTTTTTTTGTTACGACACAAGTCGAATACTGTTGCTTTTACCTCTCGTCTTTTCGTGCTTGTTTTATTTGACATTCAACTAGCTCTGCCTTTTGTTCAAGGAGAACAATGAATCATTACAACTAATCGTACCACCTTGCTTTCTCGTCTTGCCTTGAGCAGTCATCCCTCCTTTTTGTGAAATATTTTTAGGACAGAGTTAATACACTTTTTTTACAAGGTGGACGTTATCAAAATATATATTATGTGTTCTTCCATTAAAAATAGGAGTAGTCGAGTATAAATATGAGGTGAACCTCAGACGGAAAAGTTTAGTTTGACCTCCCCTGAACCTGAACTCCACTTTCTTGGTGGAAAGCCTTGTATAATGGGATACTGACACTGACTGAACAAACAATCAAATGTTTGCTTACGAAAGCGAATAAAATATTGATTAAGCAATTTTATTGCTCTGAAGGGATGTAGCCTAGTCATGTATATCAGTCTATGTATACTTGCAGAAACGAGTGACGTTCGCAATGAGAAATTTTCATTTTCGATATTCTGAACGGATGTGTGGAAAAGGAGTAAGAAATATTGCCGGAGGGTGCTTAAACCAAACTGTCTTTCCGCTAATATCAAAGGGGGATACATCAAAAGTGTGTGGTTGGCACTGTCAATAGCATAGTGTAGAGTTATATGAAACGAAGGGATTTCGAATTCAACTAATGAGGATTCTAAAACCAAATAGGCACATAAATTTGCTCTTGATGTGCTTCCATATTAATAATGAAAGCATGAAATCAGATATCAATCTGTAATGGTAAAGGCATCCTGTGAATTGATGAAAAAGGTTTTGTTAAAAGTATAGTACTGAAACTTGGACAGCAAACTCAATTGATAGTAGTATCAATTACTTTGAGTTTGTATACGACAGAAATAACATTTTAGTGTCAGTTACATTCTTTATAAATTGGAAATGTGACCTTGTTTATTGTTTATGATGTCCAATTTTTATCGAATATTTCTACAATTTCACAATGAAGTCGGGGACCTTGAGGGAAAATCTGTGGTTGGCTACATATAATGAAAATGACTCGAAGGTAGAAACTAAACCGCAGAAACGCAAAACTTGGTTTTGTCTGTTTTATCTTCTATATCCCAAATAAAAACGTGACCATGCAAAAACTAAATTAATTTTTGCTGCACTTTGCTTTGATTTCTGTAAAAGACAGCTGTATGTACTAGTTTTATTGGGGTTTAATAAATATATATCCAGTTATATTATGCATTTCACTGTGTTCTTAGCCTCATATTTCATAATAACAATAAATTATTAAATTAAGGCTGAGCTAGATAGAACATTGGGTGTTGACGCAATAGTTTGTTCGAACTATGCATAGTTCAAATCCTCAACCGTGTTCTGGTTTACGATTTTGATTAATTTAAAGTACAACCCACACATGCCTACTTATGCAACAGGAAAGTTGTCAACATAATAGGAATCAGGAGAAACTGTAAATTATAGAGTGAAATGTGTGGGCATTAGGTTTACAAAGTACGTCTTGTATGCAAAGAAGTCATAAATTCCATGGAATAAATCTCTGAGAATGACAGCTATTGATGAGAATAAATAGCTCACACTTGCTCAAACACTGTTTAAGACGAAGTCTTTGCACTGCCTTCTATATTTTAGATGAATACGAATTCACAAAATACAAGGCGAAATAAGCAGAACGCTTTGAATCTTCTCGTTAGTGAAAGTTCCTTTAGATTGATTTTCCATGTTATAATGCTTATTAGAATATTTCGCATTTGCAAAATGGATCAAAAAGTAACTACCAAGAAGACGCCCATATAATGCTTGGAATGCCTACATAAATTCTAATCTGTTTGCTAAGTTCAGAATAGACTACATAACTCAACTTATTTTAAGCACTTTATAAAAATCGCAGATAGCTACCACCTACACAAATTGAACATATATGGCTTGTTTTTTTACAACTGAGATTATCCTACAAAAGTAGTCAAAAATCTGAAAATAAAATTGACGTGTCAAGTGCCTACGCAAAATTCATAGAAATGTTGACAAACACCAAACACACAATGAAAAGTAGAACTAGTTCTTTAAATGTCTCCCTTTATTTTGGTTTGTTATTCTATTTTAGCTTTTAGTGAATTTCAATTTCGTTTTTTTTTCATACAGAAGATTTTTCGCTTCACCACTTTCACTTAATCCATTCATTCATAATTCAAACATTTGCAGCAGCCCTGTAAGCTACAAGCGAAAACTTCTTGAAAGATGATGGCATGTGTGTTGCGAACTTCATGAATGGAATCATCGCATTGAAGGTCTTAACAAAAAAGCAAGAGTTTCAATTTATCAACGATGAAATGGAACAAGCCTATTTTCTACTCTATTCAGACTAAAAGTAAAAAAAGCGAAAGCAAAAGAGAATTTTTGATGAAAACGTTTACATTCAGATAAAAAGCTTTGACTAACCTTTTGAATGGGTGCCCGTTGAAAGTGATTTTCTCCAGTTGTGAAAGTACTTTGATCGGGAAGATGATGAAAACGAAGAAAATTACTTGTGGTACGACTCTGCTGATCATTATGATTCCCTTGCTCTTCACCCACTGCTCCTCCTCTCCCCCTCCCATTGAAGTAGCTTGATTGTGGTGGATTTTCGCTCAAACGTGAAGGAAGAAAAAGTTGACCTTTTGGCTGGACACTGTATGAAATTGATGAGTCTGACGGTTGATTTTGATGCTGTGGCTTAAGTTCCAAAATCCTTGAATTTGACATTTCTTCCATTGACGATGATGATGATGATGAGGGCATTGCTCCATCACCACCTCCCCCACCAACCCCACTCTGGCCCAACGGTACACACGCTACCATTGTTGAAGTGGAGAAAGTGGAGAGGAGGAACAACACAATGAGTATCATCCCGTATTCCCAATGACCGGTTGGATGGTAATAACTTTTAATTGGTCGGACTGGGAGGGAGGATGATGTGAAATTTTGGGAACAGGAATCATCATCACTGCTCCTTCGGCTCAAACCGTCTGCCAATAACCTAGCAAATCTGCTGCTTTTGCCAATCATGTCTGTAGCTTTGTGACTAATCTTGTGCATTTTCTCCTCTTTACAGTGCTGCTCAAGGTCTACTGCTCCTGCTGGTGTGAAAGAATTTTCTGATTGTGAGTGATTGGGTGTGGTTGCTGATGATTTGGTTTGTTGAGGTCTGATTTGTTGATCTGAATTTGTGAAAGGTTTAAATACAGTTGCTGAAACTCCTTCCGGAAGTTGACTTACTGTCATTGTCCGACAAATAAGAGACTTCGTGGGAAATCCGTTTTTTGGACTGGGTGGCGATATTCTCGTTTGGCTGAAATGCTGCTCGTTCCCTGTGACGGAGGGACAAAGAGAGAAAAAATTGAAATTTTCAACGTTTTCAAAACGACTAGCTTCTGGATCAACTTTCACAGTCATGATAATAGTGTCTTTTTATAAAAAAGGGTTTTTTTGCACTGTATATAGTAACTCTGTATAGTATCTATGTTTTCTCTTGGGGAGAAGTAAGATTCACAGGCGTTTATTTGCAAAGTAAGTGATAACTGAAAGCACAACCGCTCTAGCCAACACTGTACATCCGAAGTCCTCTGATGCTCATGGCGTAATGAGAGGACAGGCCTTGAAGTTTGCTATAAAAAGTGTGCATCTACTAAAACTTGCTCCGCTTGCTTAACATGAGCACTAATAGTGTGAATGATGAGGTGGCATCAGTTTAGTAGTCAGCAGTGTGCATTTGTGAATTATATATGAGCGTATATACTTATATTTCTAGAACGTTTTAGAGACGGAAAAACCTGTACCACATGTCCGGGCCTGGCCATTAAAACAAAGGTAGCTGGAAATTTTGGCTTCCCCTTACAATATAAACAAAAACACCTTAGTTTTGAAAGGTTTTAGATTCGTCGATGTTGATAGAAACAGCGAGTGAAAGTCAACAGGAGCTGAAAACCATTTTCACTTGCAGACATGCAGAATGCCCCAATTTTTGTATATATTTGGTCTGCACTATGCGTAAACTTGGCGTAACCCAATCATCCTGTTATGTTATCACAACAAAATGTATAGTGCTACAAGTATTGGGTGCGTAACATTTACCAATCACTCACAGGATGCGTGATAGTTTAGGTTTGCTTTTGGAAATTAGATTTTTATGTAGTATATCACATACTCCTTTGACAAAAGGTACAGGTTGAAGAGCAGTGATCTTATACTCATTATTGATTCCAGTTTTTCGAAAATTGCGTCACTCAAAGTGTTTTTGTTTGGTAATAAAGTTTACTCACGTCTTACCCAACAAAGGTGACACTTGTAAGGCCTATCTCACACAAATTCCTCTCGAGCCATTATCTCAAAATGCACACCACGGCGAAAACACCGAGTGTGAAGGTAAACAACAACCTTTTCCTCGTAAATCATTACAAGTGGCAACGACACTTACTAACCGTACACTACGTAAATATGTTCGTACTACATCTTTTTTATAAGCCGGCCTGGAGATAATATACTTAATATAAAATTTATAAAATTATTAATTACGCAGAAAACTATAGCAAGTACCTTCACCTTTGCGTTCAGTGACAGTCTTCAAGGCCAGTTTCAATTAGGTTCACTACCACTTTTATATGAGATCTTAACAGTAAAAATGTTGATGAATTATTTTGCATGTTTACAAAAGTTCTTTGTCTTACCTGGTTTGGACTTTGTTGAACCATTTTTTCTGCTTGTGGAAAGACTTTTGCTTCTCCAAAAAAATTACACTTTTATGGTAATTGTAAGTATGAGCACGAGTAAAACGTGATTGCTACTTAGCAAACAGCGAATTTATTGAGGTGACACATGATGAAGGACAATAACTTTTTTCAATATTTCAATCAAAACTCAGGATGATTTATGTGGTTCTTGATTGAAGGCCAAGACTCAATTATTGTATATTAGAATAAGCCGGGAATAAACCGAACATACATACATACACATATGTAAGCACAGTTATCGTAATCAGACGAATCATACATAGCGATAGCATATATTTATGATTGAATGAAGCGAGTAGAGTCATGTGGAAGAAGATATGTGAGATGAACAAAGTTCCGAAAAAGTGTGGTGAACTTGCGACTTGCACTGTTCTTCCCTATATCATATCATAGTACAGCATCATGATGCTGTTTAAAACATGCAGCAATCAGTTCGGACGTCTCATGCAAATCTTACTATTTCTTACTCACATAAAGATGCATGTCAAACAACCCAAAAAAGACACCATCTCTCTCTAGATCTGACGGCATCATTTTTGGCCACGCGTTTGAAGGTAAAAGGCTCATGACCGTGTCAGATTACCACCGGGGTACTTGGTGCGCCAGCTCCACAATTAAGTTATGACTATGTCAAGAAAAAGTTGAACTGATTTGACTTGAGCGACCTTTGCTCTCTGGGAAACTTTGGTTGCCGCTCTCCCATTCAATGAATAATTTATTATCATAATGAGCTTCCATCTTATATAATTTTGCATACAATATCAAGATCATGGAAACTATTAGAAATGGGTTGGCTACATATATACAATATAGGGATGTTCATTAGTACAGATACTTCAATTGATCTGGTTGGATGACTGATCAAATGTGTACGGTGGTTTTGCACCAATGAAACTTATACTATGGACAATATACTCCGGAGACGGATGGAGAACGTGTGCTACAAAGATATAAAAAATATTGCGCACATTCTGAGAAAAAAAACATGCTAATTGGAATACTTATATACTTTTCAATGAAGCCTTTAGGCACGATTTTTATTCGTAAAATCGGCATCGATACAAGTGTTAGTCATACCTACCTACTTCCATACATTCAAAGTCAATCTTGGCAGTCAGTGACATGGCACCTCAAATTTCAAGGATTTTCTTTTATAAGCTCAATCTTCTACGCAGTCCGCGTCCGCCGTCTGACACTGATCTAAACCTACCGGTTTGGCAATATGTGGACGGACATTGCATATCCATCCTCCTCAATGAGAAAACTTTATCTTTAGTAAAAACTTCATCATCGTTGCTTTTTTATGTAAAGCAAATTTAGTGTTAACAAGCTTATATGACCTTTTGCGTAGATTGGTTCTCCTGCAGAATAACATACACAAATGTGTGCAATACCACGTCAACTTTTGATCACAAAATATTTTTATTAATTTGCATAACATATATAAACAGAGCCTTATCACATACCAATATCCTTATGATTATCTAGTTCCAGCTCAAAGTGCCTTTTTTGGAAAAAATTGTCTTGCGCATTAATTTTGCCATCTTGTCAATCATTTCAAGAAAATTTTGCTTACCTATTCGAGTATTGATTGATTTTTGACCTGATCTACACGTAATATCTCAGCTGTGGAATTTGATGAATAGGAAAATATATTTTTTACGATTTAAAATATTCATGCAGTGAAAGCATGAAACCTGCAAAATAATGTTTGGGTGTAACTTCTTCAGCTGTCATGTACATGAGCTGGACATCATCTTTCAGTCCAGTTAGTTATTTATCAAATATTTTTCCTCGTGCAACTGACTAATAGTCACAAGTTTAATAATATTATCTTTGTTATTTCTTTCAAACCCAAGTTCCTTTTCTGAAAAGGAAAAATGGTAGATCTACATATTTCTCGCAATTTTATGGCTGATTTGATGAATAGAATACTTAATCATTATAGGCATGGCACTACGCTTGACATTTACAAAGTCTTTGAATTGACTGGATGTGAATACATTTTTTGTAATGACAAAGTTGACCCGAGATAATTAATGCTCAGGCTGAATAGATAGTGGGGGAAGACTTTGTAATCCACGTGCACAGGAGATGAACAATTATGTACAATTAAAGAATGAAAACCTAGACATTTATCTATATTGATATACGTATTTACATGAGCGTACTACGAGCCTTCCACGTTCACCCCTTTTATATTTACATAATTCGGAGTACGATTACACATGTTATGCTGTGTATGTTCATACCTTGACAGTGAAAAGTTCAAGTTTTTTCTGGATGGTTAATCCAACTTAGATACTTAAATGGACAATATTCAGTAGTACGTCAATAGTTTTTTTCCTTCAATTTCACTTAGAAGGTCTTGTATAATAGGGTACATGTAAAGGTTCAGCAGTAGCAGTCTCCTCTGGTCTAAACTTGGGGCATTGTGGGAATTGACATGCATTATTCATTGCGAAAATAAGAAAAAGCTGTATGTTAATGCGGGAATGATCCCAAGGAAAATAGGGAAACATGGGAAGTCATAAAAATAGATGGATATCCCAAACCCTTCATTTCATCACCATTAATTTTTTACAACTCTTGTAGACCTCATGTCGATGAATTGTCATGTCATGAAGGTTTAGCTTGCATAAAAATAACCATAATGCAATGGCAGTGCATTAAAAGAAGATCCAGTTACCAGTGATGTCTGGATTTTATCAGTAAAATGTGGAGAGAGAAAAAACTTGACTGAGGGAATGACTGCATTAAGGATTTAGCCAAAGGCTTAATGGTTGACGCGTAATTTGGTTATGATGTTTCATCATCATCACCGGCGTCACATGGGCCATACCATATCGCGAAGGATGCTGAATGGGAAGGATTCACAGTTCCGAAAGCTATTTCACTCAAGGTGAACCAATTTTTTCCCTCACCTTCTTACTCCAATAAGAATCATGCTTGCCTATGCCAATATATTGTTACTTGCTTGACGTAAAGGTTTTTGGTTGTCAGTGTAGTCACGAAGGATTTCAAAACTGTGTAGAAAATGAGATGGCATTCATTTAGCTATTCGTGTACATATTGGCAGAAAGGATTCATATTCATTGAGCGGTTTAGCTTAACCTTTTCTAAGCGTTGGCTTTGGATTGGGCGGTTTCATGTTGCTACGAAAGACGAATACAAAGTTTCATCAATATTGCAGACTATTGAAACGGCATATTATGAGATGATGATACTATGACCTCAACACATCTATTTATATTTAGATAAAGTCAACTATAAATCCAGACACCGGGAGAACGTGCTTAAGTAACGTTACGTAAATGCTTATCAGCAGCTGCCACCACAAAGCGCTTGAAGTTTAGTCACTGCTCTACTACGTGTTTACACATACACATTTGTCTAATAGACATGCTTATATGGCTTTTGTGAGTACATTAATATAATATGCATATCCGTCTCCAGAATACGTAACATTGCTGTTACTACTTGCTTACGAATTTAATTAAAGAGAGACGAGCGGAATTATTATGTGATAGACAGGAATAGGATGTATATGAAGGGTTATGCTTAGTTTTTTAAGATTAGGTTTGTTTGAATGAATGAAAGTCCAAAAAAAGATTCATGGACGAATAGTATTGGTAAGCTATGTGATGATATAGTGTGTTTGGAAATGGCCTTTGCCTTGTTGATTAAGCATCTTGTTAAAATTGAATGGGAAATTAAGATTAAGTTGAAAGTTAGCTCATGCCAAACCCAGTTAAATGATAACGGTTCTAGATAAGAACCAAAGAATGGGAGATTGTGTAATGTTTCTCCATTGTTTGTCTCCTTTTTGCTGAAATAGGATTAGGTAGAATGGTAGAAAGTCCAAACATGTATTGGGTCATTTTGTGTTAGCACGTTTGAGGACACACGTTTAACATCAACGTTGGCCCGGTTTTTGACAGTTGTCTCTTGTCTTCAAGATCAAAATTAAAGTGACTCTGATCTCTGATGTCATTTTTCTTATTGTGACGACAAACAATGGCCCTGACATCAAGCTCCAAGCTTAATCGAACACAACGCTGTTTGTTTTGAGCAAAATTGTGTTATCAACATGTCCAGTTGTTTGACAACTTGGTTGTTTGAGTTTGGTGGAATTTGATTCTGCATAAACTTGCATCATAACAGATAACTGACAACTGACAGGACTATGGAGGCTTAAAGGCATGGAAAACATTATCACAATGATGTGCAATTATAGAACGATAGCAAAGCAATAAATGCAAACAAATACCGCTGTAAATAAACTGTCAATTAACCTATCACCTTCAGAGACCTTTTCTTTACAGTTCGTGAATTGAACACGCGATCAACCTCAATTTATATTAATCGCTAAAGTTTTACTGAACTTTTGTGCAAACAACATTTCAATCAAAATTCTAGTTTCCCGATAATACAAGTAAATAGAAATTATAATCATAATATTATTGACTTCTGTGCAAACAAGTGCATATAAGTAAGGTAAGTTTGTAAAAAAAAAATAATGAGATAACCAAGTCTGAGTTCAATAGGGGGCAGACAAAGATTAGGATCTTCACCGGTCATTAAATAATGTGGAATGATTATGGGTGTTGCAAACACATTTGCAGTCAGCTCATAGTTTGCTTGTAAGCTGGTAAAATGTGTACATTTTAACAGCTTGAGTTGGGTACATATTTAAAGGTCACAACCTGACTGCCGAATCCTGTAGTAAACTCTGTATATCCAGCACGTCCGATTGGCACTAGTAGTTTCCGTACAGCGACGGAAGATATTGATTTATTTGTGTCAACGTCAACTACGGATTCTTTTAATCTTATCGATGAGTCCTACAAGATTATATGTATCACTCACAATCAAAAATGAGTTACTGTACATTAATTAGTAAATTTGCAATACGTTTGTACGATGTGAGATGCTGAAGCAATATTCATGACGAAAAAACTTGAGCATTATTAAGCATTAGAAGATTGATTTTGATAACCTTTTCCCGATGATGATAATGCCAGACAAATGTCGAATTGAAACTGGAGTGCTTGAAGATTCAAATCATGACCTCTTTTGATTGTCTGAATCCGAATTAGTAGCTGTCATTACTTCTCATTTGACTTGGCATTTTAATTATGCTGTGTTTGACTTTCTTCGATGAGTATATCGCGTGAGTTTGATCATAATTGTATTTTTGTCTAATTCTTGAAAGTGTTCGACCTTCAGAAATGCTAATTAGACTACTTTTTCTCCGACCATTTTGCTTCTATCGCCTTATCAATGAAATAAGACCTATATATATTGTCCCTGCGAGAAGTCCAAATACATGCATTTGTCCTAAGGCTCTAAAAATAACTCGGTTTAGTGTTATGGATTTTGTGATTATGGTTATGCGATGCTTAAATTCTGGCATTCCCAACAGAGAAACTAGTATATATCTTTACATCCATCTAACAATAAAGGTTTTTCCAGTACTGCCTTTTCATCCATTTTTAAGTAATCCTGATGATTTCGATCGAAATTTTTTTTCGTGCGCTGACGTAATATAAAACAGTAATGTCTAGAGATTTCACATTATATTGCTACACTAATCCCTCGGTTATGGACTCCAAAAATAAATCACATAACATTTACTATTGTCATAAGGAATTATGTTTTTCTGACTTTCCAAAGTGAATCCGCTAGTCCCATTTCTTCGTCCAGGGATTTGTTTCTTGTCTTTAGATTTTGTTGATGTTACATAACGAAAACGAGCTATGATATATGTATGATAACCTTATATAGATGTATAGAAGAATACAAATATCTTGGAACAACCATACGCCATACTTTCCCATCTGACACTGAAATTTGCCGTGTAGGTTTAGAACAGGCAGAAAAAGGGTGGTTATATGGCAAGCTTCTTTCTTTTGGCAACCTTGAGGGTTTTCTCAGACAATTAAAGCACAAATCTTCGAGAGCTACGCGATGGAACAGAAGCACATCACCTGATGGTTTATACCCAATGGTACAACATTTTCCAAGTATTGTCCTTTGTGGGATATGTAGAAGAAAATACACAGTAATGCTCATAATATAACGTCTTTAGAAAACCCAATTCATCATCGCTAAGCACAGGAGAGGTAACGAAGCAAATGAATGGCTAATTTCCTTCATTTGTAAAAATACATTCTGCAATGTGACGTGCTTAATGCAAGTTACTGTCGAATTACAATTCTAATTTTTTAGACACATTACAAGTAGAAAGTTGGAAGTGCGTTCAATGGATTAAAACCACAATCCCATGTCCACAATGCCCATGTTTATAACGTGTATCAGCATGCTACTTATAGTTCATCTGGGGAAATCTGAAAACGTTGTAGGAGGTGAATATATTGCTGACTGATAGCGTAACAAATTGAACTTATGTTTTAGATGAATTGATTGGATAATAAATTTTTTTTAGACAAATCATTTTTAACTGCTCCAATTGTAGATGTATGTTAAATAATTTAATTATCCTTATATTTGCTGCTGCAGGTTAATTATACAGTTGAGAAAACTGCCGAGATAGACATTAGTAAAATACTTGTAGGCAGGTTGCTGTAATAAGTCACACTCCGGACAACGCGTCCGCCTACTCAGGCTTGCAGTGAAAATAAAAGGCGGTGAAAGTATTCACTGTCTCGTTTCTCTTCTGGAGAAAAGCAATTAACAATGAGTACAATCCTTGTTATCTATTTGGATTCCCATGAATTCCTTGTTCTCGTTGTGTTTATGATTCTTTTGCAGAAATACTATCAATGTTGCTACTCGTATTACGATATATAGTCACGTTTAAAGACATGTGCACGATTTATGTCTGTATGTTAAGAATGCCTCTGGCCTGCCTACGCCTAGCCAGTTACTAATAACTTCATAAAATATTCAATTTCTGATTCTACAGCTGTGAATCCTTATACAATTTTACAAATCTACGTTTCATGAAGGTCTGTGTCGCTACCAAAATAGCGTGTGTCTGACACTCATTGTCTTTTCAAAATTTGGATAAGATATACGTATTGCTAAGTTGGACTAACGTTCTTTAATTATTATACTTCCAGTGAGATATTTTTCACGAAGATATAGGAATATTTGTGCCCTTGAAACAAAGCTTTCTTTGCTACTGTTTCAGACGGCATGGCTAGACGGCGAAGGTATTGTAGAGTTCCGCAATCCACGCCAAGATTTAAATACAGATAAGGATTCTGACGAGCACGTAAATTAATCCCTAATTGTAAGCTTAATTAAGCCTAGCTAAAGTTATCATTAATCAGACAGAACATTGGACCACACGTTTTAATTTAGTACTTTTAGTTACTCTCTTACTTTTCATTTTCTCGCCCACTAACCTAACAGAACAAAACGTAAAAAAGGTTCTTGTTAATTTCCTACAAAACAGACATCGTATATAGTCAATAATCAACGTTTTTTCCTGCACTGATCGTGAGTCTAGCATCCATATTCTGGATTTGGAACTTCTTAGGTACAAAGTTTATATCAAGGAAGGTAATATAAAACCGAACAGCAAACCCAGGAAGTTAGAATAGAATAGAATAGAATAGGACTTTATTCAAAGGTTATTATGTATCAGTCGCTTTACAGTAACTGTTCTCCCTAGTGTTATAGTTGATCCAAAATAAATTATTCATGCCTGTGTCATACCGTAGTCGTAAGGTAACAAACTGATTCTTAATAGTTAAACCATAGTATAAATAGCAACCCTGATTTTTATTTCTACATCAAAGGCACTTCTAATCTACTTCGTTCAACGATTCTCAAAGATACCATACACGCAACTCAAATGAGAGGTATCGTATTATTGTTTATATATAACCTGAATTTCGAAAACTTGTCATCGAATATTCTGACACCGAACGTTCATTATTCAAGCTTGCTGATGGAAATCCAATAATCTAGTCAGTGAAATTCCTGATATATAAATATTTTACCAAAACTTTCACTGCGATATTTAACAATCAAAAGGTGAAAGCACGCAGGCACTGCATTTTGTCTACCATCAACAGTAAAATAAGTATTTTTCGAGGAAAGGTGAAAGTTAGGTAAACATGTCCCCAAATGACATTATTTGAACCTCTACTACCGATCAGGCATACCGACTACAGTGGAATATCTATCCTGTAACATTTCATGGTAAAAATTGGTCTTGTAAATATTCGGATGAAATACATGCTATTCACAAAAAGCCACATCTCCGGTTGATATTACATGCTTCCAGGTAGTAAAAAGGTAGAAAATCCAACTTCCAAGAACGAATACTTTTACGACCGTTTGTTTAGTGTTTACATTCTCCAAAATGTGTGTAAACCTCGCTCACTCAGTTTTGAATGGAATGGAAGCATATTATGAGAGAGGATGGAAACCACGAGAATTATTGGTAGCACACAAGATCTCTCTAGAAAGCGTCTTAACAAATTTGCTTGTGCATACAAACAAAAACATCCCCATATCATGTTATGTAATCCTTATTTCGTCTTAACTCCTGATCCGATAGAACTGCTAGACGGTGTACCAAAAAATTATTGAATGTAAGTTCACATTCTACCAGTTTGAATTATTAAATTTTATTTGGCTAAAGTTGTACTACACCTACCTATGAGCTTTTTGAGAAGAATAATGAGAAGAAAAGTCATACTATGGCCGTATAATGCCAGAACAGAGCAGCAGTTCAGTTTGTGAAGCCATGTGGTAAATGTCATACGGCAGATATGGTAAGAAGGAGTCTTCAACTGATCCCTTTAAGATGTGGGTGGATAAACTTATCGTATCTTGGCAGGTATGAAAAGAAAACGACAAAACAAGAGCGTGGTTTTCGGGTTTATCTGCAAATACCTTTCCATACATAATTCATGCTGGGTTTATATACAAACTCTTAAATGAAAGTGGTTTTCATTTTCTTCAAACGGATCATTTTGTTCTTCCCAAGTAGTTTTCTTTATTCTATTTCGTCGTTAAAATTGCTAAAGGAATTTGTTTACTACGTATGTAAATGTCAAATGCGTGACCATTTACAATAACATTATAAAAAATTCGTATAAGTGAAACTACACAGTTACGCAGACGTTGCAATTTCCCCCACTACATTGATGAATATAGGATTAAGTACTTTCAAACATCTAATCTTACTAAACGACAAGGATCGGATCTAATCTCAAGCACGATTCAAGTTGAGATCTCAATTCAAAATCTAAATATAGCTTTCCCCATTATAAAATTATCAGAAACGCCAGTGTTCCAATTACGAGTGGATAGGATAGTAATTAAAGCCATCGTGGTATGCAAATGAGGTTAGGTTGCACGTATCTGCCTGACTAAAAGCACTTTTGTACAAATGTCAGAAAAACTTTCTGCCACTCAAAGTCATTGTAACATGTTTCACAGTTTTATATATACTTTTAAAACTTCTAGTTTGCAATTTTTAAACTACACAACAGCAACAAAACAAATTGAACTTGGAATGATCGTTTTTTTCGATATCTTGCTGACATGTACGACAAGTGTCAAGGGTTTTTATGATGTCAATTCGTATATCGAAATATGGAGCAAGTCAAGTCCCATTGACAAGTTGGTAATATAAAAAACATAAACGTAAAAAATAATACATGCTTAAAATATATTGCATTCAAAAACCCAAAATAGCAGTTTCCCAAGTGTCAGAGAAGTATGTAACTCTTCAAAAAATATAAACTTCAAACTACAAGAATTGACAGAGCGAAATAAATGTGAAATTCTTTGTTGAAAAAATATGTCTATAACGTCATTGAAATTCTTTGCATGACAGGCAATATTGGCTATTGATTTTGCATAACGATATGGTTAGGTATAACCGAGGCATCAATAGCAATTCAGAATTTCCACTTTCACTAGCTCAGATATCAACACATTTGTTCTGCATTTGAATACACAATTGACTTGACACACCACTTGATATGCCTATTTATTGACCCAGACATGGACGTTTTCAGGGCATTCAACATTCCAATTTCTTGGAGGTCTGCAATTACTCTCGAGAAAACTGGAAATATTTGTCAAGTTTTTTTTGCTCATTTCTGTTTCTCTTGTGAAATCGACACATCCTTGACGTAGCACTGGAACCAAAAATATAATACATTCCATTAAACTACCACCGTCATCCTCACTCGTGGAAACGGAAAGAGGGACTTGACTTGATTATCGTTTTACACAGAAGAACGCTTGACGATTTCGATAAAAATAGTTTTTTATGCAACCATGAACACATCTCAGATCTCATTCGAAAATTCCACGATTTTTTTCTTTCATTGCGTGGGTGTGGACGTGTGAGTATTTGCCCTCATGCAAATTGGTTAATGGAAACCCTTAACTGCTTGGTTCTCGTCTTGGAAATCCTCATCTTGCTTAAAACTCTACATAAACACACTCCTTACTAGATAATACACGACTAGGAATTTTTAACGATAAATTTTGTCTATCAGTATATCTAATCCTACAAAGGTTTCATGTAATAACGTTCCTAAGCCTAAGCATTCTCTTTATATTCTTGTGAAAATTTACAGTCTAGTCAGTAAAGATTGGGTGTGATGATGGATTACAGACGGCAAACCACATAACCAGGTTTAAAAAGTACGCGAGCTCCATAAATATGAGGACTATACTCACTGTACCTTTTACCTACTTTATTCTTTAGTACAAATCGAATCATGCATGCACTTTACGTAAAAGGATAGGAGGTGACGACGCACTCGGTCTAGTTAGTAGTTCGTTATCTTCTGTACGTTCATTGATGTTGTTGCCCTTCCATCATTTTATTTCTCCAACAAAATAACCAAGTTTGTGAAGTTATTCTCACAAAATTTTGTAACAGTACAGAGAAGAGTAAAAAGCTTTAATGGTGGGAAGAAATTGTCGGAATATTTTGCTTTCACAATGCTCCACATTTTTTTCTTGAATCCCCTATATCCCTCATACTCAAAAGAGACTTGTTCCCAGTGGAAAGTCAATTTGTCTATATAGGACCAGTCTGAAAGATGTATATACTTGCTAAGAATGAAAAAAAGTAAAAATTTCGTGTATATCCAAAGCCTAAAAACATTTGAAGTGCGGGCGAGGATGAAAAAGTGGTGAAAGCGGGCTTGACTCGTGTCTCAAACTTGGAAAATCCAATGCTTTCTACAAATATTCATGTTATTGTGATTGTTGAAAAAGGTGAAGAGTAAGTGAGCACTTCAATTCCTTCCAAACCCTCCTAAATCCACTTGTAAAAACTGGTTTTTTACAAAAAGATATTCGTATTTTGCAAAAGAGAAAGTTGGCCTTTTCGTTTTCCTTCAAGCCTACAACATGACATTTACTTGTGAAGGGAGACAGATGGAGAATCTAAAATAAGATCGTATTACCAGGTTCATTAGCATTATAACTATATACATCCGTTGTATTTTTATTCTTCATTCACAAATTCAAATCAGCTTCCGCTTCTGAATCATATTATGGTCTGCCATACATCTCAGCGACAAGATTGTAACCAGCTTAACTTTACTCCACCCACTTGAATATCCGCATTTCTACTGATGATAATTTGATCTAAGCTAACTATCCACTTCAGTCGGATTGACGTCACAGATTCGCGCAAAGAACATGGAATGTTGATACAAGAAATGGATTATATTCTCAGTTTAGCTTCAAGCGTATGAAATAACTTATGCACACCGGCACTTTGCCTTCTTAAAGCAATTTTTGATATGAAAACATGGATGTTACACAACCATAATAGGAGCTACTTTTACCTACCTGAAGAAAGTGAACGGGCTAATCAGACGAGAATGATTATCCATTTTCAATTTTCAAGGAGAACGGCTGCAACCAAAAATGGGATGCAGTAAAGAAAAAGAATACAAAGCGCTGTAGCAGAAAAGAAAGTTGAGTGCACAATAAATGCTTTACCTGAACATCTAAATAGGATGAGGATGCTTCAATACGGAATCAGGTTAGTATCGGTTGGTTAACCCAATCATTTTATACATGTTACCTGAGATGAAAAATCCGCCCGCACTATTTTTCCACCGTCAAATCATAGGAAAACGACGTAGATATTATGGGAAATAGTAACTGCCGTCTGGGAAAGGAAGGGAAGGCTAGGCATATGCTTAAGCAGCCACTTTAAGTAACACATTCCACATTTGCATGAAATTAATCCCCCTCTTGGGAGCAAACAACCGCATTACTGGAGTAAATATGGTTACAGAATGAGGAGCAACATGGGTATAATTTCAAAGACGCAAAATCGTCTTTAAAGTAGCATTGCATAAACATAAATTGTTATGATGTTTATAATAAATATTCATAGAGTGCGCATAAAAGCTGACAAAGTGAGTTTGTTTTAATAATGTTTTGTTTGGTTAAAGGGCAGGGAGATAAAGGTCAAGTAAAAGTAGCAAAATACAGCTCCACATCTATTTTGTCAGAACGTGAAGTTTCCGGTGGAGAAATAACATTCCCTCCGCTTTCATTACCAAAACTGAATAAGACGTATGTTTTATTTCAACAAGAAGTGAAAGAGATAAAGCATTAAGAAGTAGCCTTTCTAGTCGCCTTCAGCATCGAGATGGAAAGGGTATCGGACCATGGAAAACTAATTTTGGTAGAAATGTAAGACGTCAATGAAACTCCAATTTCATTGCGGATTTTATTTAGCACTGTCGTTTTCACAGTTGGGGTTATCCCACGAAAGCTTTGTTTGGTAAAAGCATACTCTCATTCACAACTGACTTAAGGGGCAAGTTGAACTGAGAATGTTGCTAGCATATCAACTTTGAAACGGGTGAAATATTCCATTAGAGAGAGAGGTGAAATCCTCCATTTACATTCTTCAATGAAAGGTCGTCTCCAACGTTCACATGATGGAAACTGTAATAGCGTGAAGTATATATAATGATGGAAATGATAATAGCGTGAACTATGATGTTTTATATTATCTGTTAACCTAAATTAGGTAGCCCATGTTGAATTTACATGTAAACATATCGCATCCGAACTAGTTAATTGCCTACGATAATTCAACTACATATTACAGCCCATTTCGAGTATGTTTAGCATTCGGTATATGATTGGGAGCACTCATCTCGAGTACTTGATAAAGAGTCAACAACGAAACAAACGAGGGTAATAATAACAACCAATTCAGCCCAATCATAATGTTGCAAGCAACTTAATTTTAGGGTGTAATGCAAAAGTTGCATATGAAAACGAGGAATTACATAGTCAATATTTTGAACCCTATTTATATAACGTGATAATATTATTATTATGCTTTATGTTTGTTATGTCAATGTCATATTATTTACATAAACAATCATATTATAGTTATTATTGGGAGTAGTGTTGTTTATTCAATTCCTTCGTTAAGCTATAAAATCATCTAGCATCAACTTGGTTTGTTTACATAAGAAAACATTATATCGCTGCTCCAATAACCCGGTCGCACTTGGCCTATGACATTCACTCTAATAAAACGATGCTTTTATTTCTCTCACCGGAGTAATACATCCAAATACATCCAAAGTAATATGTGCACAAAAATCCTGAGGAAACTGGAAAGGAAATTCGTTTAATTTAGTTCGGAAAATTGAGAAAACCTTTTATGTGGGATGGAGTAATGTGCGTATAAAGATGAACAAAATATCCGTTACCAAAGTCATCGTGACATTTCGTTGGAATTCGAACCCTGTGGCAAAACGAACCCAATTTAAATGCAATTTCATCCATTGTTACATTCAACTACTTAATTGGCCAACTCTTGGAAATTCGTTTGTAATATGATATACAAAGTAAGTTATAAGTGCGTGTATTCAAGAATCCCTTATTGATTCAACTTTTCCTTAAACTAGGTTTAGTTTGATGAGTTTAAAAAGGTAGGCACACAAACTAATTTTTAGGTAATATCGCTTTTGCTCTCTTGTGCTCCTCATTGAATCGTATGTCTTCCATAGCCTTTGATCTAGTTACTTTCTCTAGTGCACACAACAAGTTTTTGCAATTTAGTTGACTCAATTTTCAAGTTAAATTCAAGGAAAACCCAAGTAAAGTTTTGCAAAATTCTGACATCACTACATAACGAAATTTAGGGATTCAAGGCAGGAAGTATATTAAAGGCTTGAGGAAATTCTTTTTTGGAATCCACTTGCATAGACAATAGCTCTCATGATACGTTATGAAATAAGGGTTACATTATATTGCTTTCTAAGAATTGTAAATGAAATTTTAACTTTTTCTTCAGATGTATGCCGAGTTTGCAGTAGTATTTGTAAAATTCTTGGAAAAACTGTCTGTGTCTTTCGCTTTGAAAATGATCTTCCTTTGTATTTACCAGGTACAATTTATGAAATATGTCTGCAGAATGTAGACAATACCATAAGTAGATTTGCATACAACGTAGTATCCAAATGCGTGGTCGTAAGATGGTACATACGCTTTAGCAAACCAGACTAACAGGATTACTTTTTATAGGTAAAATATGAAAATCTTTTACATGCTGATTTGTATTCATTACGTGCTAAGGAACGTATGACAAAGGAAGTACTAGCAGTATCACCAGTCGATTCAGTAATTTATTCATATCTTTTGCATTAAAAATAGTGCTGTCAAGACAGAATTAGAAATACGTGGGTTGAACTTGTACAGTACAGAACGTCAGTCAGTTTTGAGTCATAAACCAAATACAAAAACAACAAACAATGGGAAATGTAAGCAAAAATTACGTGCATTGATAATATTATTATTGAGATAATGTACTCGTACTGAAATTGGAGACAGTAAAAATATAAATGCAAATCTTTTTGTTGTGGAGGATAGGATAATTGACTACACAATACGTCCGTAAAAAAGTTACATTCATGCATATATTATTAACGTATAAAAGTGTAATGCATCCCCTAGAAGCTTCTCCCTTTCAATTCTTGTCAAGAAACGCCCTTTCCGTTTAGCGTTACAGCATATGCTATGCACACGTAAATTATTGATAATAATTCCGGCTGCTTAAGTTATTTTTCCTTTTGCCAAAGTACGCCACAACCGCTATCTAGAGATAAAGGGAAAGCCTCCTCTTTGTCCTGTCTACCACGTATTTGCTTTCTACTTTCACTCGACCACAAGCCAGAATGATTGATTGAGCTTAAGAAGGCTGACACTGAGAAGTGCTAAGCTCAACAGATAATGTATAACATAGCTAAAAGGCATAAATTTTCATGATAGATATTCCACACCTAAAGATATGTATGCCAACTGAGTCTCACCATTTACTCATTATTATCTTTCCATCCTGCTTTTTCCTACGTTCACTCACTCAAGGAAGAACAGGAGGTTGCAAATACAGCAGCCGAGAATGTAACATTACGATACGTGACCTGAGTGGAGAATGAACAAGCGTCGATTCATTATTTGCCACATCAATCTAGCGGATACATTTATTTTACAACTGTTTTTACAGTTTGTTATCCAAACTACAAGATATAAATAAATATAGGCATGCATTGCATCATCATATCATGTTATGTTACACCTTTCCCTTCCCACTGGGTAGACAACTCTGACTCTCTCTCTCTCTCATGTCACATATTTACACAGAGAAAAGGCATCAAAGGAGTGCCGAATGAGTTTGTGATCGTGATAGTTCATCGTAAATATCTTCAAAGACATGTAAGCCAAAACGGATAAAGCAAACACCCTTTAACACCATTCCACTGCCACGATCATGACTACCGGGCTCGACACATCTCCATTGTCTTTCATGCCACCGAAACTACTTTTTATCCCACATCAATGAAAGAGGAGCGTCATGTTTTACAGAGGTTAGAGATGCAACTCCTTTCTCTCCACGAAGCCAGCCAGAGATACAACTGTTTGTGGTCTAGTTTTACTATAACTTTAGCCTTTAGTCTGGGAAAATGGAGTGTATTTCCAAGAACTCATTTCCACTTTTACTTTCGATGCAAGGCAAGGGGAGTTCCACAAGTTGTGTGCTTTTGCTTACGTAAGTAAATGTATAACATACATACATTTAACTGGGGTAAACTCAATATTATCGAGTTTGGCATGTCAGTAAGTCACTCACTTGCGGATTTTATTACCTAATTGCATTACTGGAGATTAAATAAAATAACTCACAGGCACTTCAGTTTTTAAGCTCGATGTGTGTGGGCTGCAAGGAACGAAACTGCTTTCCGAGGATGGCACAGGCACGTCCATATATGCAAATTAAGGGTTTGTTGGTTTTAGCCTGAGTTTAAAAACTTTATGGTGCATCCATTTGCATTCTCATGTCATGGCATAACATAACTACCAAATGGCAGGGTAATATTACACACAGGCATGTATAACATAAAATGTGGTTCCTACGAATTGTAATCTATACGACGACTATGACATGACTTGTATTTCCTGAGAGCTAAGTGTATAAAACGGAGCATATCCGCATATCCATTTGTAATTACCAGATGTACCACTTTTCCCACTGTAAATATGCTTCAATTTAGCTCGAGGCATAAATGCGGAAGCGAAATGGACACTCTTGTTTTGCTGACACCGAAATATAGTAGTTAGCAACGGCAGTAATGAAATAGATAGGTTGAGTGGTACGAGCGAACTAGGAAAGGAAAGAAGTAATGGATCAAGTCATATACTGTTTAGGAATGAGTGGAATTACGTATACCGTGCTCATAAAATAGCATGCCCGCTCTTCTCTCTGACTAATTTCCCTTAATTAGGGATAATTCATTACGTTTCATTCCCGTACTAATTTGGCTTAGGTGTGCGAACGTGTGTATGCAGCTTGTTAAGATAGCTGATAATGGATATTGAAGTGAAAGTGGAGAGCTATAAAAAACTTCATTGTCGTCATTGACGTATAACAGGTGGTATTAACGGCAGTCAAGCCAGAATGAAGACTGTTTTTATGGGGAATGAAGAAAAGTGTAGCTCAGAAAGATCAAAACAAATTTTGTTGCTACTTTCACCTATATTTCATGTATCATTTTTACTCGATTCATTCATATATAAATATTTAGCTATATGGCTAGTGAAAAAGAGTAAAGAACTGTATTACTATTTGTTTTCCACTTGAAAAATCGATACTTTGGATGAATTACGCGTTATAACGTTTCATGTAGTTGGGCTGAGTTGTGAGCACTTGTTGGAGAGACCAAAGTTCGAAGATTGGGAAAGGATTTGTGAAATTCTATACCTAAAACATTTTCTTTTCTTCCAACCCTAATGATTTTTTATACATCTTATGTAAGAGAAAAGTATGTTTGTGTGTAGTTTGTATGAAAGAGAAAATAAGTATCATGTCGTGATTCAAAAGAGAAAAGTATCGATTCAACAGGTTTTCTTGTTTCCCCCTTTCCTGTTGGTTTACAAGGTGGTGAAATGGGTGCCAAAAATAACCCTTGTTTTAAATGTAGATTTATGTTGAGGCATCACATACATATTCATGAACCCCTTTTAAGTCCTTTCACACTTGTTTGGTCTCGCAACTTGAGGATGAAAAAAGGGGAGTTTCGTTGCAAAGCGCAAATAACAATGTTGATAGGTGGTTTCACACACACCACGGGACATGAAAGAAAGGCTTTAAGAGGTCCAAGTTGATGTTTTAAACACTCTAATCCTTTCCCTCTGTCGTATTCCACAAGAATTAGTACATGAAAACCAAAAACACTTTTGTTTACTGCAGTTCAAAGTGTGTACGAAGTACGTCATAGTTTTCATGAGTCATAAGTCATGGTCATATAGCATATAAGTTAAAAATGAACACCAGTTGGATATTGACCATTCTTCATTACAACAATAAGTTTGATTCGGATGAATTAGATTATATATAGAAATCACTAGTAATTATATATATGTCACATTGTAAAGTTTTCAAGAAGGTTCCAAAGGCATCTGTGTAACTTCAAAGAATTATAATTATTTAATTATAGATAGTTTTGTACAAAAAAGTGACTCACTTTCTTGTTGTGAAAGAACATCAAAGCCAAAGGCAACCCGCTTGCTTAGATAAATTTAACCAACTCTCAATTTTTTATGGTTGAACAAGAATTTTCCATTTCCGTCGATTAATTATCTAGCAGTTTCTTAAAAATAAATGAGATGTTGCGTCAACAATCAACTAGGCTCAATAATGTGTGTCCATAACTTATTCTTTGTGTTTCCTTTTTTCCCCACTTTCTTCTCCATTACTTAGCTAACATTCCATCAAACAAATTTTCATTCGAAGGAGTAAATAACAAAAAATACACGTTGTTCCCCATGTGAAGGAAATTTGCATGAGGAAAATCCTACATGTTATTTTAGTAATGGGCTACGGCTACATGTTTATAGAGAACACATAGATTGTAAAAGCATCCATCCATCCTATTACCATGCTCAAAGTGAAGTAACCCATTATATATAGTTAATTAGCGATTGCCTTGTACCTCGTTAAAAAAGAATGGATTGATGAAGAAATGAAAATGAAGTTCTCGTGAACAAATGAGCCTGATCGACAAACGAGAAGGGAGTGTGGTAGTTGTAATCGTGACACACAAAAGAGTTTTCCGTAGATTGAACAGTATTGTTGTAATGTGAATGAAAGTGATGTTATGCATTCGTTGCTGGCAATGGATCCACTCTTTTGAAATATAAGAAGCCTTTTTGATGCTCATATAAATGAGGTATTTCTTATGAAACGAGGATTTTTTATGTAGGGGTTTCCTTACCTTGATTCAAATATGCGGTTTTTATTGATGTCTTGGAAAAGGAGCGCAGAATTGATTATTGCGACTTACAATAAATTTGAATGTACGTTAAAGTGTTTGTAATAGGAAAACTTTTAGAATGGATGAGGTTGTATGGGTACTAGTATTTCATAACAATCCATTCATCCTAGTTCCATAGCACAAAAAGTCAAATATGCAAGTTAATTGCTTACTTCCGGAGAACTGTGAAAGTTAGTTGGGATGCTGTGGGGCAACTTGAAACTTTATGGTGAAAGTTTATCACAAGAATTACACTAAAAATCTAGACTCATTTTTCCCTCTGTCAAAGTCAACTTGGAAGGATGAAACAAGTGAAAACTGTCCTTTTTTTCTGTACACCACACTTTAGTTGAAAGAGAAAGTTGACACTTGGAAAGTGTTTTATTTCGTTGTACTCTTTCCTCTCTGTCTTTCTGTCACTCTCTTGTATTATTTAAACCTTGTCTTACTCACACGATGGTTATAATAGGGGTTTCCACAGGTTTTTCTTGGTTGACAGCAGGTCACAAGAATCTCTTAGAAAATTCAAGCCTTCCTGTAGTGTTCTTTTTTCATTCCATTTCTCTTGAAATGGAGAAAGATTGAATGGTTAAAATTGCTGTGTACAGTGATTCAAATAACAATTTTTTCTTCTGGCAACAGCGCGATAGGCAGTTTGTTTCTTGTATTTGGTGTGGAATTCACTGACTGAGCAAATGTTCTTCGATTCCTTGTCCCTAGGGGAGGTCTCCACGAATTCTACTCTGAAATGTCTTTTCGATGACGAAACCAATCCTCCCTTTTTACATATATTATTGATGCAATGAGTCTTCAAAAAACGAGTAAAATGCTGGTGAAGATGAGCTTCAACTGTAGATATATCCTGGGAACAAATAATCTTCTTCCTCTGAATTGCTGAAGAATGGAGAAATTACTGTGTATTTCCTTTTGGGCTATCTTTCGAGTATATAAGAATACATACAAAGTTCCAATCGTACTTATAGCGATTACACTTTTTTCAGCGATGACGTGAAAGAATCTTTTATTGTTGGATCACCGTGGATTAAAATCAGAAAACGGGAGAGAGGAAGAAAAAATTCCGTCAGACCTCTGGTCTCAACGTTATCCTTTAAAGGAATGAAATATCCTCTTTTTTCCTTTCTGCTTTCTCTGCAAATGAAAGTATGACACGGACGTGTGTGAAGTGAACTCGCCTGCGGTATCTTATTTATTATAGTTTGTAGCTGAGAAAAAGATGTCCTCTGTTAGATTCCCTCTGACGCGCTTTCTTTCTCACTTTCTCTGTTGCTTCCTGATTTGCTGTTTTTGTTGGTTGAAACTACTTTCTTGTTATTACAAAAGAATGTCAATACATAATATAAAATATAAAAGGGAGAGGGCAAACGGAAAATTGAAGGAAGCAGCAGATAAAGGTTTTACAAAAGTAAAGGAGCAGCAAATATAGTAGTACAAATGTGTGGCACAATGCTGAGTAGCTGGCTGAATGGTTGGCAGACAAAGATGGTTAGGTTGAGAGAAATGTGTGGCGCTCGAGCTGACTGGAGTTAAAGTTCTGAAGCTGAGTTGGTGAACGGACTGGAGTTTTATTCAGGAGACAACCAAACCAGCCCTATTGTAGATACAGAATACATATACACAACATTGCCAGTGAACCAAGTTTGGCAAAATGCTTTTAACACTTTATCTTTTCTCTTTTGCTTACCACACACTTTCCTTTCGCTGTTGCATTTTTCCCTGGTTTGTTATTGGAGTGCAAGCAAACTTTCATATAGTTTCAGTAGCCCAGTTGCTACCAACATTTATATTCATATTTTGTACATGTACTTAATATTTCATGAGCCAAGCTAAATATGCTTTCTCCCACCGTTTTTTCGTATCAGTACGAGATAAAAAGTTGGGGAAAGTGGAAATCCACTAATATGTAGGTTGCATGAAATGTGAAAATGACAATGTACGTAATAATATGATGTCACTTCTAAGTATATCCACAGGAGAAGCCGAAGACATGGGTTCGTGCTGTGCATGTGACCTGTGGAAGATGAGACAATGGGATATACAGGGAAACAACGTATGCTGGGACGTTTTGACAATGAGATTGGGTTTTCTAAACATCCTTTCTTTTCTTCGTCCGTCACAAAAAAACAGCGGTATTTCATAACCTCATACATCATTTTTTAATTCGAAGAAACGAAGCGAAGAATTGAACGGTTTGCGGTTTCCAAAAGCCCCAATGCCAAAATCACAGGTGAGGACTGAGGATAATTATCGCAGATCTGTTTGGTTTCGTGGTGGAGGCGAAGGAAAGATAATGTGACATTCGTTTTTTGTAATGTCGTGAGTGGGTGTTCCAATTCATTTGATTCTGTTTTTGTTACGCTTTCTTATTTATAGGATGACAAATTACAGTGGCCCAGTGACGCAACGTAATTTTTCATATGTGTAAAATTTATTTACAAAGAAAAAAGAAGCAGCGAGTTCTCCGCTTTATGTGTATAGCATCCTTCGAAAGTCACGAAACGATGTGGATTATCCAGAATCAGGAAACGAGCATCCTCACATAAACGAAACCAATTGCAATTATTATATGTGACATTTCATTTCGTTATAATCATGGAACTGTCATCGAGATTTTAGAGCACAAAACATCAGATATTTTATCTTTGCATGCGGAGCAGGAATTCAAAATAACCCTGGGCAAGAACACCTAAAAATCCGAATACGAATCCGAATGTCTTTTTTATTATAACCATGAACCATCCTGAAAAATGACATGGCCATAATTTTCCTTTGGTAGTTTTGGTTTTGTCGTTGTTAGTTTCAAATAATGAAGATAAACCACTATACTGCGGTTTTGGACTGGTGCTGGAGGTATTCTCCATTGAAGTATATAAAATTCCATGCATTCTATAGTAGAGTTCATAAAAATTCATGCATAAAAAAGGGCACGCATCTTCTAATAAACATATCTGTACAAAAATACAAAATTGATGATAAAAGAAGCAACTACAGAAACATGATAAAACCAAGTAAAATACTAGAATAAAGATGATGATGACGCTTTGTATGTGGGTGGATGGCACTCCATTCAAGTCACACAGGTGAACGTCGTCACATCGTTTATTTGTCCAAGTAAAAGCTCCTGATTGTGTGCTTTCCTCGTAGAACGGCTTTTTGTAACACAAATTATTGTTGTCTAAACCAGAACCTGAGTTGTATGTGTTTTGTA
The DNA here is from genome assembly GCA_001718145.1 of Orchesella cincta. NCBI lineage: Eukaryota > Metazoa > Arthropoda > Collembola > Entomobryomorpha > Orchesellidae > Orchesella > Orchesella cincta. The sequence continues at coordinate 183,197 of LJIJ01000096.1, read as the reverse complement.
AAGGGCTTATCGTGATTAGGTATATTAATTGTGCTCTCGGTAAACTTGAAAAATGGCAAATTTCATTTTGTTCTATTTACTTTCTTCAAAAGAGCAGAAAAATAAACCAAGTCAAAGGCAATTTAGGGGGTTAGAAAGAACTGGTTTACCAGAGAAATGTCACATCAGTAGAATTATGTACACTGAGCACATCTTGTGTCGTGCCTTTTTCTTTTTGCTAGTTATGCATGTATATACTACACAGAAGGAGATAAAAAAAGTTTACTGATTTGGTAAGTTTTCTGTAATGATCTCCATTGTTGCTTTTTACCTTGCTTACCATTCACTGCAACTCATTAAAACGCAGATGGGGTTCAACCAAGCAAATGTTCCTTTCGATTTCTTCTTTAATAGTTAAGCTGGCAATTTGCCGATATACTGCCACCTCCGCTCATACCCACACGTAAAACTTTGGGACAAATATAATGGACACCCACAAAACACCACAGTTAACCAACTAACACGTGAAATAAATACTAAATAAAATCTTGTTTTTGAAGATTTTGGGATTACACCGTTGAGTGCAAAATTTCCATGTTGGAAAACTCTATATTTTTGTGGTGCTTTCAATACTTGTCTATAACTTTTCGCATCCCACGCCAATTTTTCTACTTGTTGGATTGCCTTTAGAAGAGAACAATGTTCACCTAAATGGTGCAGATTACGAAATATATGTTACAGGCAAAACTTTTGTGTTCTGGATTCTTCCAAGATGAGCTTCAGGTAAGGTTGTAGGTTAATGTCTATAGTCGGCACTTCTTCTTTTTGAATGGATTCTCTTTTTTTCCTTCAATCCCTTCGGTTTTCTCATTACTTCCTCTCATTTCCTTCGGTCAGTTACTCAATCCCTGAGTCCAGCTAAAAGAAAAGCAACTAAATGAAGTAGAAAACCAATGTAGACAAAGGTGGCTATCGGCTTTTGTAACAGGTCCGGAAATGACTGGAGAAATTCCTTCATTTCTTGTTGTCAGCAATGATTGCCTGCATTCATAAATCCCCCTAAGCATTTACTTCGTACTTTCTCTTTCAATACAGTATTTGTCTAGGTAAGCCGGATTCCGAGTATTTATCTTCAATCCGTAACCTTCAATACACTTTACTAGAAGGGAATGTTGAAGAATTTTTAGGAGAGAAGACGAGCAAAAAGAAGAATTGCTTTAGGACTCGCATACATATATATCTTATTCGAGTAAACAACTTAAGTTGTTTGATACCCGGGAAATTGGCGATCCTAAAAAGCGATAATTTACGCTATTGATATGTATGATGGTAAACAATTCATAATAGATATTGCTTTTAAGATTACCCACCGGCATAGGCTTTCATAAAACATGCAAATAACCCAATTTCGTGTCATCAATTAATAGTCGCTTCACACATAAACAAGTGGAATACGGGCTGCTTTGTTAGAACAGCGTATTTTTATATCGAATGTCATAATTGCGCACTGCGCGCAACAAATATGGAGTGGCACCTGAGAATTAAATTGAGTTTACCTTAGTAAATGTGTGATTCGTGCTACTACGTCATTTCACAACAAAGCGTCAGTCAAGATACAACGATAGAACCATCTAATGGCTCTTCTTATCTTTCTCGGTGTAATTGTTATTTTTGGAACAGTCGAGTCGAACGTGTCGAGGTCGGGTTTACCGACTGCTTAAGAGACTTTCCCCAGAGATTAAATGACATTTTGTTTTATTTGGGAACGAGCGTTGCGTGAAACACTCTTTATCACTTTTGGCATTGAGTTGTTGAAGAATTTAGTGGCACACAAGATATAGATAATGTGATTCTTCTCGTGTTTCATGCTCTGCATAATTCAGTGTTCGTAATGACACAAGTCACAAAGTCGTGTAGCCTCCAGGCAGGCAGGAATATTCCTGGAAATGTTGTCAATATAAAATAATGGAAAACTATGTTACTCCCACGCGTTTTTAAGGCGCCCAGGTAGAGACAGTCTCATTTCAAAACAATTTGAAGGTAGCAGAGATGTTTAAGATGAAAAGCAAGTGCTTATACTCTGTCAGCTTAGCTTAAGTAAGTGTAACTTTCATGTATGTTGCTATTTTTGTTCAGGATTCCGTATCCTACCTCAAAAACGATTACTTCTTGCTACCTATGGCATCATGATTTTAACATTTGAGGTGCTGCAACGACGGCAAGGTGTGTTATTTCTTATTTTGTTTTCAAGCAAAGGAGAAATTACAACACTTTTTGTCTCTAGATGAATGCTTGACTTTTGTAACAATTTCGGAATGTCGACATTGGAATTTCAAAGGGAATATATTTCTGTTATGAAAATTTTCTCTCTCCTTCAAGTCTCATTGTACTTACTTTTTCATCTCACAAAATTTTTTCTGCTTTCCTTCCTGCCACGTATTTACAACGACTCCACTGGGATCATCATCATCATCATCCTCTCATTCTCTGTTTCATACCATTGTAGGCACTCAAATTCGTAAATAATGTAAGCACACGTGTATATAAAACATATAGTATATATAGGAAATAAAAAAGCGGAAATCTTGTGCTGAGATGACCACAAGAATACGAAAAGCTGAGTCAGTTGAGGGGAAGAAAAAACAGGTATAAATTTACATTTGCTTGCACAGTTGTAGGGAGACAGTAGATGATGGTACTCTCCTCTAGAAGGAGTAATAATATCTTGACTGAAGTAGCGCGTTGAGAAAGCAAACGTGCAATATAATTTCTTCGTAATAATTCTCATGAGAAATAATACGAAACAATGGAGCTCTGCTCTGCGTTTCACTATGATGGCATTAATGTCTACAGTATAGAAAATTTCACGAATGTATGTACAGAGTACAGACACACGACTTCAAAAAGCAAACTCACATTAAAATCCAGTTTGTTTCTGCTCTCACTGCTTACTTCTGCTTTTTTGCGTTTTGTATCATTTCAGGAGCATGGTACGAAAAGTACAAAGTGTGCTTCTACCTGTTGTATTCTTCCTGGTGAAAAATTTATTTGTTTTATCTGCTGATGTGCTCTGTTGATTGAAGATTATGTTATGACTGGATAAAAAAATAATCCAAGATTTCACAACTAGAGACTTGAAGTGGGCCTTTCACATTTGTTCATGTTTACACTTGTCGCTTTAATGTTGCATTAGCGTATTCAGCTGCTTGCTCTACTAGGAATATCAGTAACACAATTTTAAGAAAGTGAGCAGAAATGTGCTACAATTGTGTTTTGTGAATTCACTTTCTACGCCTACTACTTCTGAAACGAAAGCCTCCAAGTTTGGACGCCCTCACCATTCCAAACTTTGAAACTCGAGTACATTGTCAGTTTATAATAAGTGTAAATATATGTCTTTCTTCCTGTCAAATCTTAATGGGTATGTTAAGATTATGCAACTTCGTTTACCTGTTTTTCTGCTGTTTTACATTGAAAGAATATATATACATATATCAGCCGAACAGCATCGACAATCACCTAAACTAGAATTTATGTAATCTAATTTGTAATACAATGAGTTGGTTATACAAATTTGTTTTATATACGTTTGGTTGACTCAAAATTTATGCAAGCTTATTACTTACTTACACGGAAGCTAAAAATATATCAGTTCAACGAGAAAATCAAGTCTGCTCTTGAACTTTAATGATGCCGACGGCCCTGTTACAAAAGTTCATGTACATAACATTACTCGTGGCACTGAAGTGTGTTTGCAATGTACAGATAATAATATATCCTTGCAAAAGTTGTTGACTACTGCTTTCTCACGTTGCCCCAAAACCGAGGTCTCAAGAATGCCAATGCAACTGGCAACTAACTATAACAGATCCTGGGAAATGAAAATATTACTAGATCCAGGTTGATTTAAAGTAGAGTATCGAAACTATTGACCAGCTCAGCTGAAATGAGATCCTATTGTTTGAAAATGTACTTAAGCCAACCTGTGCGCATCAATTATCATCTCATCCACTTTTGCTTATGTTCTTAATACATTTTTCGCATTCCGTTTTGTCTGCGGCTATGTGGGTTATAACTTGCGTGGGAGACAGTTCTTATTTATTCCATATCCATCAACGTGCTTCTGTATTTTGACAGCATGAAAAACACTCATATTTCCGCCATTTAAGTCAAACCAAATATTGAATACATTCCAATGCGATATGATATTATAGTAAAGAAAACACAAAATCTTGTGGTGTGTGTGTGGCAAGGAATTTAATAACTGCTTCATGTCACGAGAATCATGCGTTTATAGGGCAAATGTAACACGGATAACTCAGTTTGCAACATTTTCACCACCAACTTTTATGGGTCATTGTCTTCAGCACATTTGTTTCATCTTCGCGATCTCCAATTACTTCCGTAAAGTAATATTGGATCATAGAAAGCGACGCACCTTTCCGGCCAAAATGTAGGTTACATAAAATCAATACAAATTGATTTACGTTGATGAAAGCGACAAGCCCATTTAATCCTTGACATGTGATATGATGTGAGTTCCTTTCCTACGCAGCGAGCTCGAGCCCACCAATCACTATAATTTTCGGGCCTGGTCTATGACCCGGGCTTGATTACAAATCAGTAATTTTCCTGCAAGTAATTATATTTATAGCTATTCTTATCGTCAAAACCCAACCCAACTACGTAGAAAGTGCGTATGCAGTCCACCCTCTAATCATCATCAAGTGACATTGACATACGAATCCATGCATTAGCTCTTTTACGGATAATGTTTAACATTTGGATAATTGCATTTGAGGAGATACGGTCGTTTAAAATTGATAAAAAATGTATTTGCTCGACAAAATAGAGTTGTGTCGTGTTGTGCTACGGAATAATGGGAAGGTCACTGCTCATAAAAGTAGCTCGGAATGCAATCAGAGACCCTTTCGCTTTCCAATTTCCTCACATCATGTTACAAATATGGTAGGAAGGGACCACTGAACTAACCAAACTTCGATAATGCTTTGTGTACTTACGCGTATTTATGTACGACGACATACACGACATCATTTGCTACACGTGATAAATATATTTCTTTAATTGCTCGTAAAAACGGAGTCAAATAGCCAAACTGGCATATTTCATGCCTCTTAGCAAGCCATTAACGTCTCCAATATGTGGATCTGGTGACAAAAGATCCTTTTCCTGAAAAACATTTATTTTTATTTTCCTTCTCTCTCCGTCCACCACAAGACTAAACTCACAGCTGTGTAATTCGAGCAGTGGCATAGTTTTCTCAACTAAAAAGTTAACCATGCTAATCCATAAAGCATAAACATTATGATGAGAAATGACTGGTAAGGGAATAGCTTGGACTCTTGGGCCCTATTATCACAACCCTCGCTCAACACCAAGACTAACAAACCCTTAAAAACTTTTAGCTAAACGAAACACTTTCAGCCCCTTGTCGTAAAAATAACGAGAGTATTACTAGTCGTGGTGAAAAGAAAAGTTTTAAAAAACGAGCATCAAGGATTACAATCGTCATGAAAAAAATGTTAAGAAGCCTGCCAAGATCACATGCACACATGAACCGAAATGTTTTTCTCTTGTTGATTTAGATTATATTATTGTGAATAATAATTTATCCCTGCAACACAACCCCTTTCGCCCAATACAGAGTTGCCCCTTTTATTCAGCGTTCCAGGATTAGCCTTTTGTGATCAAAGGTGAAAATTGAATTGGCTTTGAATGTGTAAGTATGTGTGCTTGACCTGATTATCACAAGTTGGGATACATAGTGGCGAATTTCCCATTAAACTAAATCACATTTTTATTTCTTTAAGGATATTCTTTGAGGATACTCTCCGAGTTTCATGTTTATCAGGCATTACATAAAATAATAAAAATGCCAGCGGGAGGGACAGAGAAAACCAGACCAGATGTCCACAACCATTAAAATACCTCGGACTAAATTGTCGTATCTTTGATTCTTTTTCCTAATCCCACGATACACCTCTCATTAATCAAGAGATATTTTTTAAATGGCGACAGTTAATGAGGTCATAATCACAATCAGAAAGCTATTCTTTGTTTGCCTGAGCTTTTGCCCATTTCGTCAAAGTCACATCATAAATGCGAAGGAACGGCTGAAATTTAAATGCGACATGCATGAACATGAACCTCCTTTGAATGAAAAAGGATAAAACGTTTCATGTTATGTTATACCCCAAAAGCTAGTTCAAAGTGAACACTTGTAGGAATACAGAATGCATTTTGTGTTTGGTAGGCTGCCTAAATATCTCATTAATGATCAAAGACGCATCAAAAGGCAGAAAGCCGCTTTTGCTCATGTCATGCACATTCAATCTTTTCCACTTTTCGACCTTTTTCCTCCTCAAAAATATATATCACATTTGGACTCATTCACAAAACTGAGTTTATTTGTAACAACATGAACTTTCATTTCTCATCATAAGTCACTCCAGAAATTGGTTTCCGTTTAGTAAATAATAATAATGTACTTAGCACCACTCCATTGAAAAAATGAAGGAGAATATTATCATCATTTTTCTTGTCCAATTTATCCATATTTTTCTTCTCTCGTTGTTGGCTCCCTGTGTGTTTATTATTACAAATCAATGAAGTGTATCGATGAATGAGCATTATTAGCTTGACTTATTTCTCGCCTTTGGTTCGAGAAAGGAAATATCAAGTGTAGATGGAGAAGAGCAATTTTCTCTCTAGAATGCCATATCCTCCTGACTCTTTGACTGGATGGTGAACCTATACCTAAAATAATAATAGACATAGTTTTACGTTCATTCATTGAGAAATTTTCAGCTGCTTCCTCGACTCGGAATGTGTTGGATGCATATTCACGACAGAATATTGATTGAGTGAACCATTGACTGCGAGTTGACTGAATAATTTCTCGAGTTTCACAAAAGAACCTCAAGAGACTCACTTCATGCTCTTCTTCAAGACGCGACCAAGGAGGCCGACGAGTTAACAATGAATAATGACCAATATCAAGCATAATATATTGATGATAATAGGGCAGCTGTGGAGAAATGACTTATGTTTATTACTTTGCCTAAAAAGAAGTTTGCTACTACTACTAGAAATTCATCTAGTAAGGATTAGAATGCTCATTCGTTCGTACTTTTCTGCATATTATTTCCATCTCAAAACACCAAAATCAAGTCATACAAAGTGAAGAAGTCTCCTTCAGAAAGAACTGTCATTGTTTGGGTTGCACTTTGGAAGGAAATCTCGTTTTGATTGTTGTTGGCTGGAAAAATAGTTTTTTCTTCTTCTTTTTCTCTCTCTCATTCTTTGATTGACTAACAATTCGTAACAATGAGTCAAGTAAGTGAAGAACGATTTGGTAGCTATTTGTCCTGTTTTTAAATGACCCTTTTATGAGGTCCTTAGAGGGTCAATCATGTCCAATATGCTGGGTTCATGCAACACCCACGTTCACTTTATTTCATCCATTGAACCGATTTACGAGTGAAAAAAAGACCTTCGTGACTCCAACTCTCAACCATTACCATCCTTCGAAATTTTCGTGAAATACGAGAGAATAATATAATGGAGAGAAGCAAGCAAAGTTTTTGTAAAAGAGCAAAAAAGAAAAAGTCTTTGAAAAATATGTGGTGGCAAATATAGCTCCCCAGGAGTGAACTGCTCGCGTTGCTTCTTCTGCTCTCTCAGTGTCAATAAGGGACAATGACAATGGATTCAGGGAAGAGGATATGAAAATAAGTGTTTGGGAAACGAAAACGACTCTGTGAAAGAGTCAGCGTAAGTCAAGCCTCGTTTGAGCTAATAACTCGTATGTATATGGAGGAGAGACGAGAGAACAAACAAAAAATGGAATACTGTAGCAAAGATCAAATCTCTACTCTTTTAAAACTATTTCAAACACGAAAATTGCTCTTGTGCTGCTTCTTCTTGCTGGTTGTTTTTCATACAGAAGAAGGTCCCAAAAATGATGATGATGATGGCAATGATACGAATATGACGACAAAAAGGGCAATACGTAACGAGTCAACTGGAGTAAAGTGAGAAATATGCATTTTGTTCATCAAAAAATGGTGAACAAAGTGCTTGGAGCATGCATGGAGCTCACAAAAGGAGAAGAGAAAAAGCGCAAAAGAAAAGAACAGAAGGGACCCTTGAGAGCTAGAGAGAAATGGATGAAAGTACGAGACACAGAGACGAGCAAGAATGTAAAAAACTGAAGAAACCGTGACTTCACTTTTGACGAAGTGGCATATTAGCTTGAGTAGTAAAATAAGTCAACAGAAATAAAGTGTTCCTCTTTACGAGCTCTGGTATCATAATAATTTGGTGATGTGATGCTGCTGGTATATGCTGGTGCGTACTACTTCATGCATCTCTGGTTTCACACTGCTCTTTGTCACAAAGATCGCATCACATACTTTTGTCGTTCTGTATGTCACCCTATGCAGCATTCATGGCACGAGTAATTGACGCTGAAAAAAGACCAAGTTTGGGATGGAGGATGCTGAGGTCAGAGATCATGTTGAACTTGGATGGTATTTGTAAATAGGTTGGCTAACCTTAAGGGGCTATGTATTTTTTGTATGGTGTTGCACATTGCATACACACCCTATTTTAAAAACACGAAGTTGAACAGTGACATCAGCCTGCATTCGTTGTACAATTCACCGAAAAACATGCCGGCACACCAGAACATGAAAAATTAAAATATAACATACAAGCAGCTTGTTGGTTGAACCCGAAATCCCTCATGTATTTTGAAAGGTTGGGGTTGTGATTATAACCATCTAATTTAGTTTGGTTTTTATGACGTAAATGCTAAAACAAAACATATTTTCTCTCGTCTCCCTATTGACATTCGGATCAAATCAACCATGTATCCAAATAATCTACTCCATTAGGTTTAGTCTTAAAAATCTTAATCTGCATTCTGCACCAATGAACCTCTTACTTCTGTTTTCTCATGAGAACGTTGACGAAGGATCTGGTTACAAAGGAAAATGTCGAGCATCTTATCTTCACTTAATTAACCTCATTATGGGTACACCATAAAACGATTTTTATAAAAGTCGTAGGTCCCGTCTTTTATAACGAGGATCTTTTCAAGCTGTCAGAACGATGCTCTGATGAAACCTGCTCGTCGTAGTTTTATTATCTAATTCTTACACTCAGCTTGGACTCATCACTATACTCAATACTGACGTTTATTGCCGTCATTGATCCTCATCAACCCAAGATTTGGTCACACTCCAAACGTCTCCAGGAATGAAAAACAACCAAATAGCATGTCATTAGCGAGTCATATAATTCGTAATTGCCCTATCAGTCTAGGATTTTTCGTTCTCACGCTCAGCAAGTTATAAACTGAGGATCAGCAATCAACCACAATAGCACGTAACAGAATCTGCATCTCAAGTTTCCAAACATTAGGATAGAAGCCATTGACACTTGCTGATTGACATGTTAAAAATATACCTCTCGTTGCTTTCATTATGCCCTGCTGGATCACACATCATTAAATTGAAACCAAGAAAAGACGAATGTCCGACCTACGTGGGGTATATTATATTTTATATGTTATAGATTTTCTAACGACGTGTTAAACGAGCAAATAAATCGTTGTGCCCCATCTACTCCTTATTCGCTTCATTTATTTATTTTGGAATAAATGTTAAAAGGTAAAAAGTATCGGCATGGCTTGGGGATTTCGAATCGGAGCATCGATTTTGTATCTTATTGTTTGATAAATGCAATAGTGTGTCATTGTCAGCCAAGATCTATAAGCTTTTGAGGAGAGTAGAAGGAGTAATAAAAGGGATAATATCTTCTTAGTTGAAACTTATATAAAAATTTCTTTGAAGATATATTTTAGCATGAATGGATAGGATTCTTTTATATAAATACATTTTTGATCAGCACGATGATCATCATCCTCTGGTAATCCCTACACTTCTACTTTTCTTCAGAAACACACAGAATGAGAAGAAACCAGTGAAGAGAAACTCGTGTAATCCTCTCCTTTCTTTGCTCTCCTTGCTGGATGTGAAAAGTATGTAAATCATCCGGCAAAAAACGTGAAGTGTGTATCTATTTGATGTATGATAAAATGTGCAATAATCCTTTTCAATAACGCAGCTTGCTATATACCCCTTTCTTTGGGTGATACGATACGTATGAGCTTATGCATACATTTATCTAATAATCCTGTCTTGGCCGAAAAAAAATCCTTATGCAACAAAAGTAAATAGTGTGGCGATGGCGAGTGTGATGTGGGTGCAGCCTGTTGCTGGTCTTTATTAGGACCAAAACGAAAATCTGGGAGATGATCGTAGGCTTTACACTCACACTTACCAATATATATCCCTATCTAATACATGTACAGAAATCCTTACGGGTGGATAAACGTAATAAAAAGCGAGCCTTCCTTTTTTCCTCTCCAACGGCACTAGAAACAAGTAGCTGGTTGGAGCATATCAGCGGTAGACCGTAATCTTTAAAGGCAAGTAAATAGGAGTAACAGCATTAGCTTCAGCAAGCAATTTAGATTACACAAGCAAGACAAGGCAGAGTAAAGGCTCGCCCTTTCCTTTTTCATCTCTATCTGGTTTGGTGTTTGGTCCTTCTCTTTAAAAAAAAGTAAGGAAGTAAGTGCGCCTAGGATAAATGCATCATGGACCCACGCATGTATCAATCCATGTTACTGATGTACATATAGGATGAAAGATCTTATATCACTCAAGTTTTCTTTAGGTACCTGACAAACAAAAACGAAATCCAAACGCTCACGGCAATAAACAGCAGCCAAGAGCTCAAGTCCTGTCATGTGAAATGTATCTTACTGGATGAGAGATGTGAGCCTTCGACTTACTTTTACTTGCACTACTCCTCTAAAGTTTCTTGTCGTGTGGATATCGAGTTGAATAAGCACAAGTACTGATTTCAATGCACAAAGTGTATAAGCAATTGTTGTATGTACATACACAGCTTAGGCAGAGCAGTTAGTAGGCAGACGACTGTCGTCCCGTCCCACGTAGGTATAAACCATACATGCATACATACGTACCTTTGCATGTGGTCATTAAGGAAAAAATCTTGCCTTGATGTTATTGACGAGATATCTCGGTACCTCAAGTGTGTTGGAACACTGGGTCTCTTTACTGGTCCTTCATTACTTCTGAGCTGGTTGATTTTTCTTCTCAAAATTCCAATCATGAATGAACCCATCGCTCAGTCTTGATCTCGTGGCTCGACTGTCGTGATCAACTGGAAAAAGTACACAAGCTCAAAAACCACTTCTTCATCTAGCTGATCTGATCGCTGAGAAAAGGGAAGCCAGAAAATAAGATTGCATCTCATCTGATTAACAAGGACTCGTTCCCTGTTTCCCCATAAATTTTCTCTTCGTCTTGTGTGTGTTGATAAATATTTGCCGTAGTGAAGCAATAACATCATCAAAGTACAAGTAAAGTGCTGTTGTTGAGCAATCATAGTTGTAGAAAGGGCTCCATACATATTTATTATCGTATCCTATCTCCCTATAAAAAAGAGTCTTCCGAAACGGGCCAATATTTACACGATCGATACGATACCATCTCATCTGATTAGCTCACTTTTGAGTTTGGATGGAAGTAGAAAAGCAATATGCCCAAACTTTTTTAACATGCTCATGTGAATAATGGACCTCTGTGTAGTTTTCCTATTTACACTTGTAAGGGAAGAAGAATCCGTTTTACTCAACTGAGAACCGTAAAAAGTGATTTCTCAAGTGCCTGCTCAGCCTAAACACTACAAAGTAGCAACAATAATAACATAATATCCTCCTCGATTCTGATCTCCAACAAAGTGAAAGCAAAGGAGAAGACGAACTAGTGAAAAAACATGTAAGAACCCAATTTCAGTTGAACAAAAACAGCCTGTTTGTGCTCAAGCGTGCGTCACACACGTGCGTATAAAGTGTGAAATACATTTTGTTTCGATTGACTAAAGACACCTTATCACATCATATCACACAACCGTTGTTCCATATCGCACAAATAACATTAACGCTCAATTTCCTCGTTCCTCATCCTGATTGTGTGCTATACGCTAGTATGACTGCGACAAGTGGAACAGGTGGAAAGATGAAGGAGTCCAACTCAGCAGGAGTAGCTGCCAAGTCAGCAGCATCTGCTGCTCCATCATCGGGAGCCGTTTTGGATAAAAAGGAAGCCAAAAAGCTTCGCTCATATGAGAGCAGAAAGGTAATTAAAAACTCTTGTCAGGTGATGGGCTTTTTGTGTGGGTGCTTTCACAATATAAACACAACTTGCATCTCTCGTCCTCGCTTTCCTTTCCTTACGAAATCATAACTATGCTAGCTTCAGCATTTTCTCTCCAAATTTTCAATAATTATTATCATCATAAACTAAGTCAATGTGCCTGAAAATGAGAAGGAGAGGAAGGGAAAAATTAAAATTTTCAAACCCTCTGCATAATGTTCAGCTTGTGTAAATCTTTATCTTTATGAACGAAAGCGGCACTTTCTAAGAAATACACACATATGCATAATATGTATCTACATCAATACCGAATTGGCCATGAACGGGAGTTCGCCGCCCTGCGTGTGTCTTAATTAAGACTTTATGTAAGTGCAGGCATCAGCCAGAAAATTATGGCGTTGTAGAAGGCAGTATGGTATACCGTTGTTCACTTGATGATCGGGATCATGATGACTAGACTCACTTCTTTGTAGGTTTTCCTTTCCAAGGGTAAACTGAATCTCCGTTTTTTTCTAATGTTGGGCAGTATATACGAGCGCCTTGAACCTGTTCAGAGAATCTGAAACTGTTCCAGTAATGAGTCAAAGATGTGAACTCATTATCATTAAAGTACGGTAGCAGGAGAAAGAGCAGATTGCATGATTTTTCTTTTTAAAAAAATGAGCTTGCTCAGTAGAAGCAGGTAAATAAGCCTTGAAGGGATTCATTTCACTTGAAGACCCTTTATTCAGCCTATACTGTTATGTTATTATGCAACGGTGTAAAATCTGGAGCGGTATAAGACTCATTTAAGTCTGATGATGATTACCCCGAAAAGAAAAATACATTTAATTGCCTTGCTTTAAAATATCGATCAAAAATATCAATTTTTCATGGGATGCGAGAACTCATTTTCCACACTTGATAATACCGGTATTTAGTTGAGAGCTCACTTTCTGTCTTAATAACTGTAAATCGGCTCGTTTTTCATCGCCTACGCACAATGGAACAAAAAACCTTTAGCTTACTTTATGCGTCTAATTATTGTAAGCTGGAAAAAATGAGGACGATGAGAGCTCAAGTTTGATGTGTTTAATATTGTGCATAATATTGTTATTTATGATGATACTCATTATTGTATATTATTTCATTGCGTAACAGATACGGAAGCCCCTTATGGAGAAGCGTCGACGAGCTCGAATCAATCAGAGCTTAAATGAACTCAAGAGGATTTTGCTGGAAGCCAACGGGCCATCCAAATCAGCTCGCAAAGAGGTAATAATGACTCAAATACAAAACAAAATCCTTTCGTTTCTTTCTCCACTTTTTATTTTAAAACTTTACTGTATTTTTCTTTGTTCATCATTTACACTTCAATAGCCTTAAGCTCCCTCACTTTACTTGAGTCACTCAGACACACATTCAACATCACCTCATTTATTCTAATAGGATTAAATTCTTGAATATTATTATTAGCTTCAATATTTTTTCCCGTTGAACAAAATAAAACACCGAAGTACAGTAGCAACATCAGTAGCAAAAATGCCGTGGGATAGGTTGTAAAAAACTGGAAAAAAGACACAGTAGCAGCTTCTGTACTTAAATGTTGAGGAGCATCAGATCGCATTAGCCAGCAGGGCATTTGCATGAAAGACATTAATGGAATGAGATCGCTTAATTACACTTTAGAATGGATCATCATTTCACTTACAACTTACGTATATTCAAATCATCCTACGTTCTCTTTGAGCGTCATCATCCTCATCAATTTCAAACTTGAAATCTTAACTTGGGAGATTTTAACAGAAAAAAAACACGATGACCAGTTAATATCAGTCAGGCGAAGAGAAGCTTTTCCAGGTCTTGTCTTGTATCCATAAATAGTACGGAAGGCTGATTAAAGTCTTGAGAGTGTAGAGCTGTGAGAAGATCATTTCATATCAGCAGTCTCATCATCATTTTATTTCATTTCATGCAGTTTTTGTCAGAACTGGTCATGGATGATATGATGAGAGGCTTCTTACATGCGTATATATAGCACCTGTCGAATTCTTCCTTTTTTATTGATATGTATACCTGCTTTCCATTTCTTCCCATGTTCTACAACAAGTATGATTAAATTATTTTTATTTTGAGTTGTTTCCACACAAGTTGATATCCAGCCTGACTTGTCTTCTTGTCTTGTCTTTGACGGATAGGTTTTTTATTACAATTAGTAATGATTGCTTGCATGGTTATTTAGCATATCATGTGATAAGCGTCAACCATCCAGTTTTCCAGTCCCCAACCGACCTATCTCACTTTTTCATTTCATTTATCGTTTTTATTCTGAGAATTTTCTTGAGCCTTGGTTTGCATAACCACTTACGACTTTTATGGCTTCTTGTATTAAAACTCGGCATGATTTGGCCTGTTATATTATAGGAGCATCTCGTTTACGTATTCAAAAGTTGTGGAAGACACGCATATGTGATATTTAATTACGGGTTGTAGCGTTGCACACAAACAGAAACCCACTCGTGTAGTCCTTTCCCCGTCGTTTTTAGTTGACCCAGATTTTGGGAAATTGTTTTTGACTTTTAGTAACTTTCATATCATTATGTGCATGCATAATTTTTTGGGTAAGGTGAAGTGTATTGAGGTAGTAGTTGGTAGTGGAGCAGTGATTATTATTACTCTCATTTTCTTATAGAGAAACCAGCATATAATTGGATATTGTAGCTTGATTAGGGAAACATATTTTTGACCCGTGTTACAGTTTTACCAATTTCCCACCTCATTTCTACTTTTCTTTCTTCGACTTGTCTTTGATTATGATAATTATTCCGATTCGTTTTGACTTGGTTCAGGTTGTATAACAAGATATTTTTTCTTTGTGTGTAATTTAGGGCTCTCGACCAGCCAAGTTGGAAAAGGCTGACATTCTAGAACTGACCGTTAGGCATCTTCTGAGCCTCAAGCCTTCCAAAACCACTGGCACTACTTCTCAACATCCAGAGAATACGAAGGCTGCCACGGGCAATGCTGTAACTGCAACCGAAAGCAATCACTCCTCTCCAACCACCACAACCTCGGATGAGATGATGATGGAGGTGGTGCTCACAAATGCGAAGAACGGTAGCCCTGCTCCCGGCAACAAGCCATGTCATGTAAAGGTGTCATCATCAACATCCATCGTGTCAGATTCAGATGACGAGTCCACATCACTGGATCAAAGTCAAAACCAAAGCAAATCACGTTCCTTCCACCATCATCATCATCAAAACCTGCCAAATTGTTGTGGTCACAAGGAAGGGAGTAATAATGAGTTGAGTGTTTCCACAGCAGAGACACCTTTCATTAATGGATTCACGGAATGTCTTCGCTTGGTCCGATCTTCTTTAAAAGCTCGTGTAAGCTCTCATAAACATCAAGCTCCGCTACCAACAGCAGCTCAAACTCCAAGTAATTTGGAAGAGACACTTGAGTCCTACTTGAGTGAGTTGCAGCAGCTCCAACGACACAATAATAGGAGTAGCACGTCTCCCTCCTCAAAATCATATTATGGAGGCACTCATAATAATGTTGGCAGCGGCAAGTGTATTGAGTATTCACCTCAGCACTCTCCAGCAGGAAGTACAAGTAGCTCGGATGATTTGCACATGACTTTGGCAATGGAAGAAGGTGATGCGCCATTAATGCTGATGAAGGCTCACAAATATCAACATCATCATAATCATCATGTAAATAACTTTGCTGATCCACCAGTAACGACAACCTCATCAGCATCACCGGTATTGATCTCGTCTTCGTCAAACTCACCAAAACAATATTACAATCATCATCAAACACAATACCATTCTCAAACAACAAACTGCTTCGTCAACCGGGCGGGTGAAGGGGGCTGCTGGGGGAGCTCCACATCAAAATAAGTTTTTCATCCCTACTCGATTACCTTCTGGGGAAATGGCTTTTGTTTTGAAATCTGAGATGAAAAACAATAGCATGGGAGGTGGTGAGAGATATTTCACTGAGAATGGTGCTGCTGAGACTCCTTATGAACACTTTGATGACTATCATTTCTCACATCATCATCATCAACAACAGTCGCATTATGGTTCTCATTCCCAGTATCATCAACAACACAAGTACAATCATTATCCTCATCAGCAATTACTTTCTTCTCCGGGGAGCAGTGTCAAAAGTGAGACTCATTCCCCACATCACTCCAAATTTTTTGACATTGACAACAATGCCGTGTGGAGGCCTTGGTAAATCACTTGCATGATATATGATATCATCATAATATCACATCACTCTGCACTTGCCTGGCTCAGACTTGGCCACAGGCCTTCATATTATATGCTCGCTCACATTTCTGGCTTTACTTATTTTTATTAAATGTTTAGGTGTAAAATGTAGAAATTAGTGCCTTCCTAAGATCTTGTTATAGTATAGTGTATATTTCCAATTATCATGTTTAAGTATGCAAATGATTGTAGGAGGATAGAAGCTGTGAAAACTTTAATAAGATATATGATCAACAGTATCAGTGTACAAAATATGTAAATGAATCTGTTTGCAATGCACACAATATGCAATTTTATAGTAGTTTAAAAATAGCTATATATTTATTCATCCAAGCAATGTACAAAGAATCAATGCATTTATCTGCGGAAATAATTTAAGGTAAAGTGTATACAAACGTATGTTGTATGTGTGTATCCATTTCTTTTGATCTTCTCCACTAATGAAAACTCATCCGAATCTCTAGCGTCTGTGATATCGACATCGACAAGTAAACAGTTATTAATTTGTACGTAGTAAACTTCATATATAAACTTAACTTTAGAAAGATCGTAAATGTTTTTGTGAATACTAATGTGAAGTGAATGATGATCCATTTCATAAACAAATCGTCGATATTCGATGCGATAAGAAAAATTAATGGGGCAACTTGAATAGGTAGATATAACTTGTGCCTCGCTTTGTATAATGTAATCATTGTAATATACTGTGATTATGAATGCTGTTGACAATTTAAGCTGACTGTAATAAATCCGTCCTTAAGTATCCATTCCACACTCAAATAACTTGACTTTTGTGTATTTTACGATGATTTTTATTTCCTCCAGCTCTCCATATGTCATACGAGCGTATTTTGAGCACGTTTTCCAAATTTATGTAAACCCAATGTTCATTTAGGATCCAAACGCCTCTTAATTACCAAGAAAAACGAGAGCATTTGAGGAAAGCGCATCAATAAAAACCAGAGTATATCATAAACGATGCATCTCGGAATTTGGGAATGTCTCTTAATTAAAAGTGATGACTGACTAAATACCACTCACCATTGAAAAGATAGACTTTCTTCAGGTTACCCTCATTTCTCACATAACGAATTCCTTCCAAATGTCGTTCCCCAAAAAATCAGTAGCTACTGCTACTGTTGATGGTAGGCATCTAGTCTAGTATCTGGAGCAATTTATAGTGAGTGCGGTCACATAAAGGAAAAAAGTAAGGATGAAACTTGAGATTCTCTACAAAAATTTCGAAACATTCTCTTAATTCCTATCATTATTCCTAAAAAACGCGCACAATCTGCCCCAAATCTTAATGACCCCAGAGGAGATGAAGGATATAAAGGGTAGAGAAGCAACACAGTTGTAATAATGACGTAAACTGGGGAAAAGAGTTAAGGATATAAATCGGTAAATTCCAGGAGCTCTCCTGCTCTCAGCTCGTCATCATTACATTGCATCATCACCGTACAAAGTCGGTCGTCTTGTTCTTCACGTAAAAGAAGTGATGATGATCTCGGAGAATCTGTGGGTAATCAATACCTGCGTGTTTACCAGGACACGATGAGATGCGAGAGCACACACTGGCCTGGTGAGCCCTTATCTTTTGTGTGGTTTCCCTCAATAAGTTCCTAATGGCCACTATCAAAACATTCAAGACAAGGAGCAACAACTGTTTAAAATTCCACAAACGTCTTCACTCCATACTACTCCATCTCCATCCATCCAAATCCAGCTAGAAAAAGGATGGTTACATAGAAGTTCCGCTACTGTGATTTTTTTTCAGGTTGGTTAGATACAAGCTAAGCTGGAGGCAAAAATAATGATTTTGGTACGTTTGGCATAAAAATGTAGAGGATCCCTTACCTACATTAAGTTGGTCATTATAAACTCCTTTTTTTGAGGAGGATGAGTTGAAGACATGAGGTTAATAGCCCTTTGACCGCACGCTACGTTTAAAAAAATTGGAACTGATTCGAACGAAAAAATCTCAATTTTCACTCATTTATTCCGATCCAATTTCTTATTCTTGACCCGTTATCCTCATTTATGTGAAAGGTTCTACGTGAGCTAGGCAAAGGTAAGCCCTAAATATGGAAAAATCGAGCTAACTGCGATAGCATGATGCAAAACCCATTAGAAAAAAGGGTTATTACAGAAAATCACTGTTTGGGGTTAACTGCGACGGGCTGAAAATGGACCAATTCAATGCAATATCAGACCATAATGATGATGATAATGGTAAAGATAATTCTCAATCAGGCATGTATTATAATAAGTAGTACAAAGCAGTAGAATACAAATGTGGATCAAGCACTCCAGCTCAAAACGATTCTTTTTCTTGACACTCCTCATCACTCATCCACGACCTATCTATCGGATCGGATCTTTGACCTGCATTCATTCAACGGAATGAAAGGAATACGAGTCAATACAATACAACTGGAATATGATATGATCAGAAGAATCATCATCATCATATTGGTAGCATTCTCAGGAGAACCGGTTTCAATTACTCCAATTACCGCAGCTTTATTACAGCATTTAGTGGAAAGTTTAAGGGTCAATAAATGCGTGGTTAGAAAAAGATAAGGGAGGGCTAATGGCAATTTGGACGTACGTAGCGGGCATTAACTTTGTACGTGGATAAGAATTAAAAGTTTGGTTTGGTTGGATAACCAATGGAGTAGGTGTCCAGTGAGAAATTCTCTTAAAATCGGAATAGAGGCTGAAAAGAACACAGGATATGGCAACTACTCAGTAATTGGTTTATAGGAAAACTTTTTTGTATCGCCATACGCTTCAAATTCGGGAGCTTTATTAGATTTTTCCTTGCAGTAATTAAATTTACAGGTAATATTGTTACATCATCTGGACAAGTCAATGCGGAATGTGTTGAGTTAGAACTTAGAAAGGGTAACTTTTACTGCTTTTCTTCAACTTTTATTGAGCCGTATCGTATATCAATTATTGTTGTAATTTCTTGAAGATGCCGTTTCCAGATTAGATGAGTTAGCGATGAGTTTATCATGAGTTTATCTTTTGTTCCCACTTGTTTCTTTTCCAAATACGGAATGAGGTAAGATGCCGAATGCAGCCTTTTACCACTTTAACCATGTATCTTTACGAATGTGTGTTATCGTCCATGATCAATATTATTGGGTTACACTTCTTCGCAACTGGATTGAATTTCCGAGGATCCAGAGTTTTACTTGTTGTCGTTATTTAAGGATTGAGACGATCTGGCACTTTTCTATTTACTATGCTCAATAGTCCTATCATTATATTGGTATCTGTAATCTGTAGTCAACAATGTGTGCATTACACACGACTACAAGCAGCCTAATAATCCCTTCAGTACCCCTCGTTAACTCCAAAAATTGGTCAATGTGCCCGTTTTTAGATGTGACAAAAATAATAAGCTGAAATTGAGTCAATATAATATGATGCTGGACAATTTGATAACAAGTTTTAAAAAGTTAACTCAAAGTGACCAAATCCAATACAAAAAAACACCGGACAAGTATAATATAATATTATATGTGTTTTCTTGTATTTCTACCTTCAATAGCTAATAAACCTACAATATTTATTTAGTGTTAAATAATTTAACGCTGCTCAGCATTTTCTTTAAATTGAAAATATATAATTTCATTGTAGATACGATGCTCGAAAAGCTCCTATTTTTTCACAATCTAACTCTATTATTAGTCTAGTCTAATGGTTTATAATTATGTATATTATAGCTATTTTTAAACTAAGGGCTAAGCTTACATGTACACAAAATTGAGCCCAGTCATCAATATACTTTGTAACCAACACTGTCAGAATGTTTAACAAAGTAATTGATTCTTGTATACTAAAAATCATTTATCTCCTGAAATATCAATCTGAAGAGAATAAAATTACAATGGTCACATACTCAGGTGTTCATAACATAACGAATTCATAAGACTTATTTGAATATCCGCATGCTTTTTGCAGAGATACACAGCAGCAGACATAAAATCAAATTGACGTAATGAAAAATTTCATGATCTTCTATCTACACGCATCACTTCAAGTCGTTAGAAGAAGCTCGTTCTTTTGGGGGCGAATATCGTGGGAAAATTTACGCGTGCAGATCGCGTGTGTGCGTGTTTTTGGGGAGGCTCATCATAAAAATCCATGTTTTATTTTGATCACAGGTGTGATCAGATGGAAAGACCTGTTTGTAAAAACAGTCCATTTTCTTATTGCAGATGCAAAGTAAAATGTAGGCCTAATTTTCCATCCATCCATGTCCAATTCAGTTAGCATGCATCTTTTAATGTTTTCTTAGTAGATTACACTAAACATGATTTTGATTTTCAGTTGTTGTTCAATAAACAATATCTAATGGATGGGTACTGCCAAACGTTCTAGATTATTTGACGTGCTTGACTCAAAACTTGTAATATTTTTTTTAAACGAAACGGGTTGCTTTTGGTTTTGAGAATTGCGACTCTTCTTCTGGATCATCCAAAAGCAAAAAAACCATTATCTAGTCATGCATGGTACTCTTCAAGATTGGCAAAATTCTATGTACCTTTTCAGATCCAGGAGCAAAAACTCATCTACATTGACAAATGAGATTCATGTCCACCTGCGGTTTCCTCCATACGTATAATTTAGTGAATACATTCAGAAAATATGGGATGGCACAACCCTTTCATTCACATTTTCTCTACAAGTTTCATTCACAACATTTCAGTTTCAGGTCCCTTCTTCACTTTTACTTGCCTTATACAATTGTACAAAACGACTCCGTCTTGGCTGTAATTTTCTCAATGTTCCACATCTCTTTTCAATTTTTTATCATTGCACATCTTTAAAAATTTAGGAGTAAAATCTCAACAAACACATAAAAGGCTCAGGTGTACACTGCTGAGATTGAATGGACACTATATTTTTTGATATGCATTGAGCTGCGGTTTGAAATGGGACGAACTTTTTAGTCTGGCTCTAACAAGAAAACTAGCAACGTCTCCTTTTTCAAGTTTTTTTTCTGCAGGTTCTCTCAAACCAAACTAAACCACAAAAGTCCAATATTTTACAGACTCTCCTAAATTATCCAAATCGTATCAAGCATGGAATAGCAAGGAAGTACAGTGCATCAGCATCATCTTAGCTCTTTTAATGCTTTTTCCGTGCATGAACAACAGAAAATGTAGCTTTGCTCTTTGGTAGTTGTACATTTTTAAAAATGATGTGATGAGATGATGTCCTGTCTTGATTTTTTTATTATGATAAAACCAAGATTACTCCAGATTTAGTATTTGTCTGTGGAGGAGCAACAAACAAGAAAATAACCGTCTCGTCAGCACCACCACCACCATCATCATCATAATTACGACGCTGAGCAGTATTGCTACTCAACGAACAAAGACTCATCACCTCTCTGCACGCTCCGACGATTTTATCCCGTGAAGTCTAAAAATGGTAGCAAAACATCGATTCCACTTCCGTCCACGTCCGTCCAAAAAAACCTGAGCGTATGTATAAAATTCATCACTTCACGAGAAAAAAAAGTTTACTCCAAAAAAGACCTCAGTTTTACTTTTCACAGATGAACAGGGAGTGAAGTGAGTGAAATAATGAGATGATAGCCATAGCGTCCGTCGACATCCCGTCTATCAACGTGCAGCAGCAGCGAATACGAGACTACAATGTCCAGACATGGCATAAATCTCGGCAGCACAAGTTGGATGATGATGATTGCTGGCATGGCTTGAGTGTAGTATTCATTCATGTGTCCAAATCCATTAAAACGAGTACGCGTATAAAACTCCGAAAGTACCATAATGACCATCATCATAATCTTCTGAACAAAAATTCACGTGTGACGTACCTCCTCCATAGATTCATGTAAGTCATCATAATCACGATAATGATTTTTATATTTTACATACATAAGTTGTGGCTGACAGTTTGGTTTTTATGAGTTTTCATTGTTTTCGTCTTCACTGCTTCAACGAAAAGAAACGTGATGAATTGACATTGGACTTGAAATTTAAGACGATATAGCGTCAAGCTCTTTGACAAACCGGCGATTTAAAGAGAAGCTGATAGTTTTAGGAAGGAAATGAACATTTAGGTACTGAAGACAAAGGAGGATATTTGAATTTTAAAAGATTATTTTTCTCTGTAAAATTCAGTCAGTTTTTGGGCATGTGGCTGCTACTGCTATACAGGATTTTTTGTGGCTGCAGAAACAGGCGCTGGCGCTACTGCGAAATCGGAGCTGATTAAGTATGCAAGAGTCACGTACTTTTTGGAAAAAAAAACCAACAATGAAAATGAACTGATGTGTGGCTTCGTCATTAGTTGGAAAAGGAGACGACATGTTGGAACAAATTATAAGCTTTTTCTACAGAACAAACTTGCTAAAATTCGTTGTAACAAAATTTAATATCTGCGACTACTCACTCAGGAAACTCAGAATTGGGATACTTTTGAGTTTGCAATATCAAATCAACTGTAAATTCTCGGTAAATTCATTCCTCGTATAGTAGCTGGCACATTACGTATTTTTAAACGCTGAAAATCCCTTGTATCACTTCACCCCATTTCCAACCTACGCAAGATTTTTCAGTTTCTGATAGTGAATCTATATGTTTTTGGCATATTCCCTGGACTTTGAATACAGAGAAATGGCTAATGAGATAGAACAGATTAATGGGTAACTCGTATTTACTGCTATACTCCCACTCAAACCTATTTCGTTTAAATGTCAGTTCATTTCAGCAGTAATCCCTACACAAGTTGATAAATCCAAGTCCAACGAAAAACCAGTGTTTATCTAAATGCGTTTGTACACAATCTTGTTTACATTCAACGGAGCTGGTTTTGCAGTTGGTTCCACAAAGATCCATACAGTTGCCAATAAAATCTAGTGTGGTGTAGATTAGATCACAAATAAGCTAGGCAATAGACATGACTAAGCTACCACCTACTTACCTTTGCATAACATGTCTAATACGCAAAAGGCTTTTTGTAGCATGTATTGGTGGTGTAAACTACAATCTTCAGCTGAAATGAGGCATGACAGTTATAACCTTTGCGTGATAAATTTCACGTAATGCCAGGATTTTCTCCGACTGTTTGAAAAACTAGTTGAATTTTGTGTTTGTGTATATGTATGCTTATTTCGAATATTACATCACAACAACTGGGATATTAACCTTCAGCGTGATGCCAAATAGAAAATATTATGGAGGATTTGTAACTTTACTCCCAAATATTTTCCATTGTTAGCACCACAAATCTTGCTTTTTTCCTCATAATCCAGGAGAAAATCCGAGTTAGACCTTGAGGATTACTCGGTGGCTTCACGTGGATTTTCTAGGGGATTCAATCGGATGCAAGATTTAAGCTGTATTAATGACAGGGATAGAGACGGATGACTTGGGGCGATTACCAAGAGCCTGTATAAGTCTGGTGGATATCCAAGGCTTAAGGTCCGCATCCTGGTGCAATGCTAAATTGTCTAAATTGCATGCGCCCGTCCTCCATTGCATTTAACAGCTAATTCTCTATTGACGCAATCAAATGTCCTCCGGCATTCACTGAACTTATTTTATAATCAGTTTTTTTCTTCAGTAAATAGAATATCGCTGCCCAGCATAATTAAACTTTTTTGTGATTTATCCGTATTCTGTGTTAGAAGCAGCGTGGTTGCTCATTTTACATTAAATTGATTAATTTATTTGCATGAGCATATGTTTCTCGAAAAATTGCAACCATAATATTACAGGTGATTCCCAAGATCTATTTTTAGATGGTTAGTAAAACATTGAGGATAAACAAAAGGGACATGTAGCTTCCAAGAATGTCTAGCGACATATGGCAAGCTTGATGGAAACCCTCAGCAAATCAAACTTACACCGTGGCAGCTCTTGTGTGAAAAAGGATTCTTTTCAACAGATTTATCTGATCAGATGAGATAATCGATATAGCCCAAAGTTTTTCTTGTTATTATCATGGACATCTCTTTCTTTCTTTGGGTAATCTCATGTTAGCACATTTTTCCCATGGAAAACTGATCCGCCGGCTTCGCCGCTCAGAAGTTTCCTTCTGTTTCACTATCTCTGTGTTTGTATCTGTCTGTTTTGATAAAGCCAACGATTTGGGGTTATTGGTTAAAGAGTCCAATAACAAAAATAATGATGCGTTGCGTTTCATAAGTGCGATGACGGATACATGATACTCTTGTCAAGTCCG
Source organism: Orchesella cincta (assembly GCA_001718145.1). Classification (NCBI taxonomy): domain Eukaryota; kingdom Metazoa; phylum Arthropoda; class Collembola; order Entomobryomorpha; family Orchesellidae; genus Orchesella; species Orchesella cincta. The sequence continues at coordinate 158,443 of LJIJ01000096.1, read as the reverse complement.
ACGTGAAGAAAGCTGACCTAAAAAATACATAATGCAAGAACATCTCGGTATAATTGCTACGATATCTACGTTTGCAGTTGCCATCAAACATATTTTAGACTCTTTACACACTTAAATTCTAAAAATGTTTTAATTGCTATACAGGTGTGTCGGTGCACAAGTTTGATCTACTGTCAAGTTAATATTTTTAATATTTCGTAACAATTTTTGGTGGCGTCTAAGCCTAAAAAAGATGATATGCAACATGTATTTTTAGCAAAATTTAAAGTGTAGTTCAATCATTTAATCATACGTTTCTTCCCAGATTCATATACACATTTCAGTTTAAGATATTCTCATTAAACACAACTTTCTACAGAAAATGAATAAGGTGCTGGACGAGTGAGCACTTTGTTGTTAAAACATTTCTTGGTCTTATTCTTGTTAATCGAAACTGGGTTATCCATGCTCTGCTCTCCTTTGTCCCTCTCTGTATTCTATCCTTGGCAGATTTTGTTGAGGGATTTTTAGATTTTTGGATTTGAGATTATGGTGGATTGGATTTAGGATCTAATCCTAAAGAAGGGAACGGTTTAGCGGACAAAGTGTTTTCATCTCATCTCACATCCATGTTATATCTGTTGTGGCATGCTATGCTAAACCGTTTTAGAAAATCCAGTAAACTCGAAACATGTGAGAGAGATGATGATGTTATTCCTTTCTGGTTGCACACAGATGTATCACATTAATCCGAGCTTGAGAGCTGAAAACCGTGGATTTGATCCCTATTTTCTTCTTTTTTCTTTAATGTCTTCCAGAAAGACAGATTTGCTTAGTGAAGCATTTTATGTGTGATCATCGAACCTTATTAAATTTACTGAAAAGTTGTAAAAGGAACAGTTTTACTTGTGTTCACATAAATAAGGTTCAAATTTTTCTATGTAACCTTCCTCCGCACTCTTTCATCTACCTACCAACCAGCCCCATCAATAAAGGTAACAGTACAGTAAATATATCTGCATGTCTGCTCAAAATACGTTTTTGACAAAGTTAAGCTAAACCCGACAATCACAACTCACACTCAGGAGGAAAAATGGTTAAAGGCTTGTTTGAAAGAGTTTCTTTCTGGGCAGACTTTTAGACTCCAATAGCCCGTAACTATTTTGAGAAGTCTGTATCGTTTCGTGCGCATTTTACTTACTTTACAAGTATCAAAATCAGACAGGCATTTACGGTCCAAAAGTTCAATTACGCTTTGAGGGCAACGTACACATATGTACGCATAAGAAAGGTATACATAATATATCACTTTGTAGGAGGAGAACACGTAGTTATTATCCAGCCATTCATTCTCAGCACTCATCATATCAGATCCAGTTAACTTTTGTAACAATTTTTACTACTCTTCAATGTGACGAATCTGCTAAGCTTTCGGGTTGCCTTTAAAATACATCGTTTAGGAACACCGACAGCTTGATTGATGGAAGTAAAGCAAGAATGAGCTCCTTCTTGAAGGAAAGTATGTTTTGGAAATGGGGTACTTCATTAGCAACCACTTATTAGCATTTTTAGGGAAACCTCACTTGACAAAAATGAGCACTACATTGCATTTGTTTCGGTGTACAATATGAGCCTGTTGAAAAAAATTGCGTGGGTTATTAGCAACGGGTGTTAGTTCATTTTAAATATTTAGAGTGAAAAGGACTCTTGAACCAACCCGCAGGTCCAGTAAACAAAGAGTCCGAAAAGCACAAACAGATCATTTTTCTTTTTCTCCTAAAAGACTGACGGACATCCCACAACATTTATTTCCCATTTTTCTATGTACACGAACACCCAGCATGTCTATCACATCAGAGAAAAAGGATGGACAAGCGGTGTGTAGAAAAATGTTTAACACAATCAGTATCATATACTAAATAATAATATTCTTTCAATTTTATTGTGCTGATTGTGAGAATTTTGTACATTTATTGGTGTTGATGCCGACATCACCAAAAAGTTCTCAATGAATGAAATGAATGACTGAGAAGAAGAGAACTTTATGTTAAGTTTTGTTGGCGGCCCCTTTACCACAGTGACACAGTGATATTGATACTTCTGCTATTAATGACATGATGTTGGTGTGGAGGATGGATAGCCCACTTGTGTGTTTCCAGATCCGCATTCTCATTCCTTGTTTTGCCTCCAGAACATCATTAAATCATCAGCATTTCATCCACTACAATAAATTGTACATCACTGTCGAAATTCCTTGGAGCATCATCCCACTTAAAAAATAATAACGTGTCGGGGAAAACTAGGAAGAAGAAAGGACGTAGTATATATCTGCGTTTTATTATTTTATTAAGTCTACTGTGAAAACAGCGACAAGAAAGTGAAGTTAATGACGATACAAGGTGGCAAGCTATGGAAAGATGAGCATCTGCCAAACCCCTATTATTGTAGCTTTGAGAAAATAAATGAAAAGTTTGGCAATTGAAGCATTTCAAATGTATTTTTCACTTTGTGCATGCATTCCAAACAAGTTAGACAATAAAACATGAGAACATACAACATGGGTGCGTGTGTGGTGGGATACGGGATATATACGCTCTTACCTTTAGGGCTACTTATGTAAAAGAAGTTTTTTCTTCGAAAACGAGTGTGCTCAATTCTTGCAACAAAACACTCATGCACAAAGAACTACATGGCGAGCAACGTGACAAAAAAATGTGACACTTGATAATTTGTATCAACTCATCATATCATAGCATCATCACAACAAAATAAGGTTACATAAAAGGTGATCTGGAGAGGAATAATGATGGTTTGATGTTGATCCTGATGATGATCCATTTTGAAGGACTTTTCTCTGCAGTAGTTCACACTTTTAGCTGTTCCGTGTCAAAGAACAAATATTTCACACTGGCATGGTGTTTATCTTTGAGCAGAAATATTCATAGCACCACCACCTTCATATTTTAAGTGAAATAGATAAAGCATCTCATTATGAAATGGAGTAGGTGCTCCTCCTGTCATGGTGTGATAATCTGTAGAAAATGAGAGAGTCCTGTCTTTCATCCGAGAGAAATATAAATTTGTATTCCTGTCTTTGGAGATAGAAAAGCAGTGCAGCGCGGTCATACTTTTGTAACAAGGTTTTATGAGGAAGAGACACATACTGTGTCGAAACATTTCATTGTCACATCATCACATCACAAGAAAACGACCAAAAGGCAAGGTAAAAGACAGCAAAAAATAATAAACTCGCTTCTACCTACTCATCATCATCATCCATTCCTTTGTTGAATTAGGAAGAGCAGTGAAAAGTAAAGCGGAAAGTTGAGTTGAAAAAAAAGTTTATGATGAAAATGAAACTCTAACGCTTTTTCGTTGCTCTCAGGTGTCAAGCTTACAGGGAAACAGTACATATTACTTTGCTGAGCTACTTGAAAAAAGAATTCAAGGTGAGAATATAAAGTCGGATTATCACACCTTCTTTCGGCTTTCAATTCTTCTCCTCCGGTATAAATGTTGTAAGGTGTTAGCTGTCTCGTGAGGATGACGATGATCGCATCACCATCATCATCATCCTATCTTCTTTTTTCTTCGTATTCATCCAATAACACAATAATCATAAAAGAGGATCCAGTTCATGAAATATCCATTTCTTTAGCTTCTTACCATACATACCACACAATACCAGTGCTTTATCCTCCGTGTCAGGCTTTTACACTATTTTTGATAAGGATGTAGCACAGGAGTAGCCTCGTCGTTGTGGACAATCAGCTAATGGGGGGGGGGGGGGGGGGGGGGGTTTGGGCGGGGCGGGGGGCGCGCCGGCGGGGCGGGGGCGGGGGCCGGGGGCGGGTGTGGGGTGGGGGGGGGGGGGGGACCTTTCGTGGGGGGGCGGGCTGGGGGTGATGGGGGAGGGGGGGGGGGGGGCGGGGTGGGTGGTCGGGTCGCGGTGTCGGATGAAGGGGTGGGGGGCTGGGGGGGCCGGCGCGGCGGGGGGGGTGGTGGGGTGAGGGCGATGAAGGCCTAATTGAAACCGAGGGAACAATTAAGGTACTTACAATCCACTCAACGCTGGCAACAACCGAAACGATGAAAGACACTTGAACCGAAAATGTACATGTGTAGCCTCATTCAGCCCAACTTGTCCTACATGCATTATGTGGCTTCAGATTGGTAATGGAGTAGTATTGATATCAGAAAAGGACTGAGACTATGAAAAGGGACAAGAACTAACTCCATCAAACTTATTTAATATAATGAACACGGAAAAATTTAAAAGCTAGTAGACACGACGTGTCATCCCATGCTCATTTTTAACTTTTTGACAATGACACACAAAGTGAATGTCCTTTTGAAATGAAAAACTTGGGAACATGTGTTACTTCCTCCTTTTTTTCTTTGCATGTAAATTCCATTTTAAGCTCATTTCTCTACTTTAGCCATGTCAGACTTTTCGACGACCAAAGCCTTATTTGCTGGCATGTTCGGTACTAATTTGTAATTGTGATTCCTACAGGGGCTACGAGCCGCCTACCTACATCAGAACAGAGCCAGGGTCGGACAAAGGTGACGCATGAATGAAAGAGTAAGCACGTATTTTAATGACTGCCTACACACACTCGAGGGATATTTATAGAACTATGGATTTATGAATGAATTATGGTGTGTCAAAAAGTGAATGAATACTTCCTGGCTTAATACTCCAATCTAAAATAACTCCATGGGAGTGGGGAGAAACAGAAAGGAGTCATACAAACCACCGAGTAATTATACTACACCTCAAAGAAGACACCGACTCAATATTCTACGATCTATGATATTATATACTCGAGCTGAATGAGATGTTCATTCATAAATATTTTCATTTTGAAAATAAACCGTAGTTAGTTTGTACTAGAGCCACCCACTTACCTACCTGATCAGTTTTGAGTCAATGGGAGTAAAAGTGTTAAGATGTGGGCTTACTACGGTTATTCCCTTTCTTTACTATAATGGATGATGAATAATCATATTTTCATAAAGGGAAACCGATGAGCCAGACTACCTGGTTCCAAAGCCGAGGAGTGTCATTTCATTGTCTTCTCTGTGACATCACAATCGCCACTATACTACAGTCAAAGAAATGTGATCCGAGTGGAGTAGCTTTCGCTGAGTTGAATGAAATATTGAATTGTGGTTATTATTATCTTAAGCTGGCTTGATGTAGCACCTGAATTCATTGAGGACTACAGCCACTTGACAAAGCGACATGGAAAAAGCTTACAAGTGTAATCAAAACCGGAACCCACTCAATCAACATGTGTGAATTTTTGTGATTAAACAATGCCCAAAAGGATGTTCACATTCATGCACGCTTTCATTTATATTATGATGAAAAAGTGTGTTTGTATCGCATTGTAATGTGTGGCCGGGCCACAAGTCATCCACCCTGCAACAACCACTCATCTCCGATCCTACACACAGCCCACCATCACACCACTCACACCACACACCACCGCATCCCGCCAGCTCTCATCCCACAACCCAGTCTGCACCAACCACCTCCCTCACCCTCACCACCGCCTACCTACAAACCTCCATCACTCCTACTGCTACACACCAACTCCCCACACACCATCCACCCCATCCCCCCAAACTCACCGTCTCCACTACCCTCCGCTCAACCGACACTCTCCAACCATCTCGCACCACACGCTCGACACCTCTACATCTCTACCCTCACAATAGCCCACAACCGAACATGATTTACAGCTTTCAAATCGACATCCAGCACACCTAAACCTATACCTCTAAGCTCAAGCTCTGAGCTACGCTCTCTTCCGCTTACCGCGCCGTCTAATCCCGCACTAATAATGACAGAGCTACGCTCCCATCGCACGCCACCATCACGAGATCAACACAATCATCAAAACAATACTGTGACCCCTATACGACGAAACCCTCCCCTTCAACCCTTTCATCTAGTAGGGAATGCATGCATTCTGCACATTATTTACGGCCCTCCCAACGCAAAACCATCTACGCAGGTAACGCTGCCGTAAGCAGTTTCCACATTAATGAGCAATGTCAATAAAAATGCACATTTTTCCAACTTTTTGCTCACTTGTCTACCCAAAACAGAAACAGCCAGTCAACTAAGGCTTATCGTTTTTTGCCTTGTCATCTTCTGGTCTTTGGTTCTGGCTAGCATCCAAAAACTACAGAACTTCATCATCACCAGCTTCTTAAAGAACTAATTTCCCAGGCTTCTTATTCAAGAAAAATCAAGGTGCACCTGGATGCTTTGACTATTTTTTCTGCCTTGTGTTTCAAGGAATTTCTCAAATACTTCTGAAAAAATACACTTTCTCAGGAGCCCGTCAATTTTAGCATGGCATCATCCGCAGCTACCAGATAGTGTGAGTGCCAAAACTGCCACAAAAAAGTAAATGAACGTGATGTGATTCATCGTTTATTGTTAGAATATCCATAAAAACTTCGATTTCATTCGGTAGCCGTCAGAAGTCACACGTTCATGTTTGCTTTTTCAACCTGACGTTAACTTGCACAACAAAATGTTACCTGCATACATCATACCATTTATGTAGAATCTGTTCAGGAGCTTTTTTCCCATGACACGACAACTAAAACGAAGCCGTGGTGGATTTGGTGCTACATTTCATGCAAGAAAGGGAAATCACAGGGAAGATTTTTAAGACAACTGATTTTTAGAGGAAAATTATTTCTACTTTGACAAGCCTCTTTTAGGAGCCGTAATTTCAATCTTGGTTAATTTAGATACGACACAGTAATCAACTATATAAGTAAGGTGGATAGACATAAATTAAAGTTCGTGTAGACTGATGACTAGGTAGGTGGCGGGTGAGACAGAGATTGTAGTGTAGTCAGTCACTCAGTATATTTTGTAAATCATACGTATGCTGGCGTACAGTAATTAGCAGAACACCATGAAAATAATCACACAAGTGTCTATTAAGCATTTTCTCCCTTTTTGCTCCGTCTCTCTCACTCTCTGTTTCTCGTTGGCTTCGTCAAATCTTAAAGAAATTAAAGTCAATTTCAAGGCAAGCTTCAGATTCAGTCACGTTATATGTCATGTAAAACAAAGTCGAACTACTGCATGTCAAATTATTAAAGTTTATGCAACACTCTTGGGCTGCTGCTGGAGTCTCTAGTCTGTAACGCATATGTACGAATAGCATACGCAGTTCTGAAAATACACATCTCATATTTAATATCCATCTTCAATAATTACATGGATAAACATATTGTTTTAAAAGACAGACTGTTCTTCAAGGATGCATTGAAAAACGCTCATTTCTAATGAATGAACGATTGAAATGAAAGTCGTCACTTTTTGGTTGTTCGGAAGGTATGAAGAAGTAAACTGGTGCAATTTAGACAAATAGTGGTGGCCTGATAGTTACAATAGCAAAGTTACACCTGCTCGGGTAAACTTAGAAAAGTTGTTGCCCAAAAATCTAAGCTCGGCGCATTATGATTGGGTATTTCCATTACCTTACATTCATAATGAAACGAAAACGAAGTTCTCCAAAAGCCTCATAAAAAAGTTTTACAACAAAAAATCCATTTATTTTTACAACCTGAATGGGTATAGATTATATATGCTCTATATACCTGCACCTTGGTTTTGGGAGAAAAAGGATTTAAAACTATTCATTCATCAATTTTGTCTCGTTTTTTTGCCATACTGAAAAGAGCCCCCAAAACATGAATGAATAGAGAACCCAATTTACTCACACTCTCTTCTGGATTGAATACTAAATTACTGGGTATCGTGTAAAACTTTTTTCTTTGCAGCCCGGTTGTCCCTGTCCTTCTCCAGTCCAGAGTGCCTTCTTTTTCACTCATCCATTCCATTCAAGGTTTGGGTGGGAGTGGTGCTACATGTATCCAGATAATTGCATGCATTCACAACGAAAATGAAATGAAAATAAAAGGATGGTGAGCAATTAGAAGGGTAATGTTTTTGCAGCGTTTTGTTGGAGACATGGATATAAAGTAGTCACGCGATGCGAGCATCTCCGCAGAAATTTTCATTCAAGAAATGAGAAAAGTGTAAAGAAAGGAAAGCAACAAGATGACCGTGAATCGGTACCCTATTAGCACCACAAGCTTACTTAAGAATATACTACTGGAAATGCTAACCATTTCTATCCTATCTGTTCCATTTTTATGTAAAGATGCACATGCATTTATAATATTTAGGTAAAGGGGATTTTAAAGATAAAACTGCGGGATAGATTCAGACGAAACAATTTCCTATTGTGTTTTTAGCTGACGAATTAAATGGGGATGGATAAGAAATTTTCAGAATCGATAATTTAATTCACACTTACGAACAATTAGGTCGTATTCTTGACTTCAACCTCGGACTTTGTTTCGGTCTCTTCAATTGGTTTTTGCAATGCAGCCTCATTTTTCAATACACAACATAGTCCTAGTGCAAATTACAAATGCTTTCGTTTGCGGGGTTAACTATTGTATTTTCTTACCAAAGTTCAAATACAATCCAGTTTGATTATCTCCAGACCTACGCATTAAGTTAGCTCTACAGTAGCCTTGCTGGTAGTAGGGAAGAATACTATAAAATAATCTAAATAGGATGTCTCGTTTCCCAAAAATAGGATTTTGAACATTCTTATGAGGTCTTTTTGTTTTCAAGCATATTATATTTTGAGCAGACGACAGAAAAAAACATGAGCAATAATTTTAGATGATGCTTTCTAAACTCCTTCTGGGTTGGATGCCTCGCCTTAATCTCCAACACGTAACACATGCATACACAATTGCTTTCTACAAAAAAAAACTTGGTAATAAGCCCTATCTCTCTCTGACTTTGTGAGACCGTGGGAAAGTCTACGCGTGTTTCTCGCGTGCAATCCCCACACTTTCTTAAAAGCCTCCTTTTGCTCATCTCTACGTAATCTCGTTTTTTTGTGTGCCCAAAAACGAATAACAACTAAACAACATGCATGCTCCATGAATGATCAAATAAATACACGAGAATCGTATTCTTATCTTGCTCTCTACCAGCTTCTTTACACTCTCAACTCAATCTTCATGGTTTATTACTGATACTACTCTTTAAGACGACGACGTTGTAAGGACGGCTGTATATTTAAGTACGAAAGAAATAAGGGATGATGACGATGATCAAGATAATGATGCGGATGATAATGGTGTTGATGCTCCTGACTTTTTTCCTGTCTTTTCAAGAATATATCGCAGCTCAAGAGCAATTTTCAAAACACTTTTACTATCCATTTCTTTTTTCTCTGTTGTTCATTTTGAAAATCAAGTCCCCTTCATTTTCATTGTTCTTGATTGTTGAACACTTGCCTCTTCCTCGGAGTAGAGCTATTAATATGGAGTATGGAGCCTTGACAGTGAACAGGAGTAGTGAGCACTGAGCAGGCGTTGGCAAATAATTGTATCTAGTTCATAATCTTCCTTCGAGAACCTGATTTCTAGACGATAAAAAAGATATCCCCACCCCGAAACAAGTGAACAGTTTTTGTTCAGTGGGACTCACTAAAAGAAAATTGAAAACATTAAAAAAAAATCTCAGCACACACTCATTCATCCCTGTAATCGTGCTCCTGTTCTTGATGGTTTGACGAGGATGATCATCTCAGTTGTCCAGAGTGAAGGTCATCTTCATCGCATTTTCGAAACATCAATTGTTGATGAGTGGGTACTTTTTACATGAATGCTCTTCCTGTTTGTGAATGAATCTTTCATGTTTCCCTTTTTATTGTCTTTTAAATCTTCTAAAGTTTACGCTCCGAGTTTTTGAAGAGCACGTTCTGTCAAAAAGGTTGTGAAGTTGTTACAAGTAATGCGTTTGCCAAAGTACTTACGATCTTCTTGACGGGATTTTTACTTTTTGTTTGCTCAAAAGTGCTCTGAACAAAGGAGATAATGAGCACAGGTGTATTCCGCATCTCTACCCCTGTAATTCCATTATCATTAAGTACGAAACGAACTAAACAATAGAAGTGAACCCGGATGAGTTCTTTACTCTAAATCTATTAGACTTGTGTATCTTGGGATGAGGATGTGATTGAGCAATATTCTGCCTTGTTGCCGATTTTATGATTCCAGCTCCTAAAAGCTTTTTTGTTGCAATCGAGACGGAGAAGAAAGTGTATAGGGCCTGCTACTCCAATTAATTATGTGATGAATAACTACATCGCTAATTGAAAAGCCAGCACGTGTTATATCATAATCAATCGCCTTTCAGTCGTAACAATGTTTCCCTTGATTAATAAATACATAAAATAGGTCAGGATGATAGATATAAGCATCTAACAAAAAGATCGCTTCGAGTACTTCGTTTATTACAACAGTCACACATTCTAAAATTGGCATACAAATTACGCTGACACACAAAGCTGCAAGAGACTAGAATCAGATCTAATAGACATTTCAATTCATTTGCAATATGTAATATAAATAAAGGCGTCAGAAAGTGTTTGCAAAAAGGTTTGGAGATTTATGAAAAATCCATAAAGGGAATATTTTATTTGTGCCGGTTTTAAACCGTTGTAGTATACTGAACAAGTTATATAACACTCATTATAATTGATCTATAATTGATGAAAATGTCAAATTCTTTCAAACTCAATTACATTTTGTATTACAATTATTCTACTCCATAAACGTATGATTAGACTTTTTTGTTTGTAGATTCGGTGGTCTGCCATCTTGAAATTGAAGCTAACGTTACTTACAGCCTGATTAACAGTTTAATCGAATAAAGTATAACACATTGGAAGGTTCAATAACCTGAGTTCAAATTGTGGTGTAGTTTAGATAAATATAAATGTTCCGCAATTGCTATTTACGTGTATATCAAATTAAACGTACAGGAAGTCCAGAAGTTTCAACACACTTGTGGAACTTTTCCAAAGATTTATGGTCTCATATCCGATAACATATTGATTACTCTTCCTTAACAGCTCCATTACCAAAGGTCTTTTCCAATAATGCATGTGATTAGAATCATCATAACAGAATAATCTCACAGATCAGTGAAGGCAATAAACAGCAAATACAACCTTTAGCCCGGCCTAACATAAATCGTTCATGTCTGTCTTTTTTCTTTTATTCCATCGACTCCAGCTCTACCACCTAGACATACCCGTTCCTTCATAAGCAATGGATCGTGTTTGAAATATATATACAACTGACTGGTATGAAAAATGCATCTTTCCCTTCACAACAATTTTACCATTATTTCAACATCCCAATTTCCAGTTTGAACCTCAAGAAATGTGCATACATACCTCGGATTTCACGCTGAATTATCAAAGTTGTAAAACAATAAAAACCAATTCAAGTAGCAAGGAAGGGCCATCGACATTGCATTACAAGTACTGCTGCTCATGAATAGACATGATCCCTATCCCTTAAAGTTGAACAAAGACTCTCCTTATTATTTATGATGATGATTGCCCATTTACAATCCAATACACCTTGTAAATATTTATAACCTCAAGAAAACGAGGGTCCTTTTTTCTTCCGTTGTTGTTGACTGATGGCTAATAATGAGGAAACGAAGGGAGCAACCAAAAGGAGGAACAACAAACTTTCAGCATGAAGAACTTTGAACGTACAAAAGTTCTGCAGCGCTGCTCGTCATTGCTCACAGTGGGAGCCCTTCAACAACCAGAAACTGTGTATATTTTTTGTTCACTTTTTCAACTGGAATATTATTATGTTATGACTTGAGCTTCCAAGTTGTTGTCTTTTTTCTCCTGATGGTAGTTAGTTGGGAGCTGGTAGGATAAGGGATTTTCTTGGTTAGGCCAACCGCACACGCAGATTTTCGAATGAGATGGACGAGGCATAAACACTCATAAATAATATGATCAGGAAAAGGAGCAAAATTATTGTGTCCACGAATGGTTTGCATGGGTTGGCTTGGCACGAACACGTTGCCCTTACATCCCTAACAAAGTCAACCACCAACTGAGAATTTACGGTTTTTTGGAAGTTATTGGATGCAGAAGTAACATCATAATTACGTTTCTTTCAATGGAAAATGAGCAGAAGTCTCCTCCATAAATCCTGGTAAGACGGGATGATGATTGGTGACGTTGTGTTACATAGTTTATTTCATGATTGCCTATCATCTTACATGATTCTGGTAGTTTTATGATGATCTTCCCACGCTTTGGCTGTTGTAGAACACACGATGGAGAATCAGACTTTCCGATTGAATCATCATCATCATCTCGCAAAGATGACCTCATGCCGGGTGCAGGATGAACTTTATGAGTGTCATTAACTGTGAACATTATTGCTTAATTACATTATTCAATTTCTTGGAACTTTGCTCCCTGGGTTATTGAACGACTCATGGTGGGCAGCGCAAGTATATAGCACAGTCGAAGTTATCTGATTACCTTAAGTAGGTACTTACCGTTTCGGGACGGCAGCATGTGTGGTTGTTGTTATATTATGATTGATTACATGATCCATGGTGCTATTTAAAACATTTTGAAAACTTTCCAGAACCGTATGGAAGAGTTTTTATTTACTCTACTTCTTCTGTTTATTTCATCATGTTTGACTTGCTTAAATGCTGATAGTTTAAGTTTTTTACAACAATTTATTTTCATATTATAACAGATAGTAAAAGTTTAACTAGTGTTACCAATGAATGTAAAGTTAAGTTAACGAGTAGTCCAACAGTCAAAAGATTTTCCATGATAATGATGGTTCCATGTTTCATAAAATCATTACTAATTCCCAAAGCTCAGAAAAGGCTTGCAAGAAGATTTTCTTTATTTACTGTGGAATTTCACTTACTCTGCTAGCATTTATGAAGCTTCAAACATGTACGAGAATGAAAATTTGATCGCACAGCTCTGATTTAAAGAAATCATAATCATTGTTCTAGATGAATGGACAGGAAGTGGTCCATTACGTAAGATATTCAGTCGAAATCTTATAATAATGCATGATGCCTACCTTTACAAAACAACAAAGATTTTTCATCTGCAGTGGAAAGGAATAATGTAGTAGTAATAACTATCTCTGTGCCATCGTCATAATAATATTGAACCTGAGATTGTGTACCTACTTACATGCTTTTGTGCCCATTACACAGCAGGCAACATGCGAGCGCTATGCGTATGAATAAAAGAATACATACATATGTGTGTGATATGATGCTTTCAGGTTTTTTATGCATTTTGTCCATCTTCTTTACGGAAAGTGTATAAACTAGTTTAAAATTCAAAACGCAATAAGATTAAAGAAAATGCACTTTCCTCCGTTTCACTGAGAACTTGCACACAAGTTTCTCCAAAAAAAGTAAACCCCAAACTCTGCCGGCTGTAATTATGATGCCTGCTTAAATGAGAAAAAGTTTCGGGAGTGAAGGATAATCCCGAGGTTTCTAATGAAATACTCACTCAGTTTCTTGTACTGCACCGTTCTCGAAAATATATCGGTGAAGTGATACCAAATATGATGTTTCCGAAGGTGTGTAGCGAACTATGAAGTCCTTAGTACACGAGTCTCACGTAACCCCAACTTTATCCATTACAACTACATTGAATACGGAATTAATCTTTCTTTGCATAAACTGGTACATAAGCCATCAATGTAAGGCATCGCTTGAACTTATTCCAAATTGTTTCGTATTTGGAATTTTACATTTATTTGTATACTGAGGCACAGTATATTATTTCATCGCAGAAAGGTAACTTCAAAAGACAGTTGAAAACTAAAGAAAACTGGAGCTGGAAAATGTAGAAGATCTTTACGTACCAAAATAAATTGATTTTGATTCAGTTCAATCCTATCTTGTGATCTCATCTTTTTGGTATATCTTTTATTCTTGGGACGAAACACATGCTCCCAAATTACGGCTCCTTTTCTTTCCGAGATGAGAGTGACATGGCTCATTGATGTAAAAAGGAGAGCTCCAACCAAGATTTTTAGTTTATGACATGCCCATCATTGCCCCAAAAGAACGAAGGGACTCAAGCCACGTATTGCAGGGCTTCAGTTGGATTGGGCTTTGTGTCTTTTGTACACTTGAGAATACTTTACTTATACTTCACCTCTCATTTTTGTCATTTTGTCCAAAAGCAAAGTGTGTAGAGATGTGATACATGATTCAGTGAGCACATAAAATATTACATGATGCATTGCGTGGGCTTGAAGTAGAGTATGACAATGGAAATGATCATCTTGGGACAGCAGTGTTTTCTGGTTTTCTGCGTGACCTCTATGTGGGAATTAGGTTGGATGTAAAAACATGTACATGGGATAGATGATGGTGTGTCATCAATGGGTAGCGAAAAAGATCAATATTACACAGATTGTTCACTGCTGTTTTTAGATTCTTTGATAAGATAATGTCAAGAGTGTTGGGGAAAATGAGATGGCTAAAATAAAGACGGTCTTGTATCAAAGAAAAAAAGGAGAGATGAGATGGGATGATTTGATAAACTGTCGTAAAACCAAAATGCTACAGAAAAGGAACATATTGCCTGATTGTGATTATCACTGATTTTGATCAAAAATCTTATTTTTTGTACAGATATTTGGAGTGTTCTTTATGAAGAAGAGCGGCCAACAAAGGTATGGTTTATTGACAAGAGTGCGGTGCTGTGGTGGACGCATGGCAGATGTTCGTTATAATTGAATTCTTTAGAGTTCATAACACGGTGCATATTTTTCTCCAGGAGAAAGTAGGGTATATTTTCAATTGTTGCTAGCAAAATGCAAAATTATTTGTTTCTTATAGAATGTGAATAGCATCATAAAATTTATATTGCAACATGTTACTAGAAAAAATGTATCCCTCGTCCATGAATTAAGAAGATGAATCTTGAACAAGTATTTAACATGAAAATGAAATATAGAACCTGGACTTCTGCAAAACTTGCAAATACAAGTCTTCACATCCTATAACATACTAATATGGTAGCTCATATTTCTCCAGAAATCCTTGTAATACCAGCGCATACTACTCATTGTTCGAAATATAATACATTTTCTCGAGATCTCTCTGGAATTTTTACTCCAGGCGAATCACCACACCACTGGAGTTTGGTACTAAGCGAATCCTTTTTGTTTGTGAAAAGCATTGAAACCAGATACTTCCTGTCGGGCTTACCTATCCAAGGGTTTTATTGAGCTTTGATGTCTCAAAGTTTTCAATCACTTCAAACACATGCATCCAGTTACCAGTCTAAAATCTAAGAAAATCGGGTACGACCCTTTGAGATCAATGTTTTGTGTGCATTGTGAATGAGCTAGAATTATACTTGTATGTGGGGTTCCGAAATACGCATGCCATACTAAACGCATTAAGTTGATGTAAGATATTGAATTTCATTATGTAATAGATAAATCTAAACAGTTATACATATAATCCCTACAAAAGCGCAGGTGATTTAGTTGGAATGTAAATACAAATACTTTCATAAAAAAATCCAGACATTAGTATACTCATTGTATGTACGTGATCGTTTTGGGAGTATATTATTAAGAATATTTAGTTCGTTTCCAGAAACTGAAAATTAAACCACGGTAGGGCTATTTTACAGGTTTTCATTCTGTATTTCAAGAAAGGTCATGTAACATCCGGTTTTGATCACCGTTTTTGGTCCAAGCAGGTGCAGAAAGAAGTGAGAACGAGAATGCAGTGTTTATGCTGCTATTTGAATCCATAATAAAAACGTATGAACAGTTCGAGTTTCTCGTTATGAAATTAAGATTTAATTTCAATTCTTAAAAAATCCAATGATATTATCACACAATCATATAAATATGAACTTATACAGGTCCAATCACTAAATGACTACAACTTGTATCATACTTTTGTGGCACTTGAATGAAACTAGAAATAACATTGTTAATGTTTATGAGAACAAAACTAAACAATGAACTAAATGCTAATAATTACTATGAATTGGTGAGTCATTTGCTTGAGATACTGTCCTTTTGGAAGTCCCCTATTGTTTCACTTTCACTTGTCGCGTTGCTGCCTTTCAGCAGGACAGTTTGTCCATTGGGTTGCAGTTGTTTAGGTTTTTTCTTGGGAGCAAAACTTAGATTTTCTCTATCAAAGTCTAGTGTAAACATCCCTAAATCTCCACTAAATCTGTTTTTAGTAACTTGCAAATATTTCTTTCCTCTAGGAGTACTCAGTCTTTTGTCTTGTATAATTAGAATGTTATCTGCCTCCTGTGATGCTTTAGCTCCACCAAATATTGAACTATTAGATAATTCTACATCATTTCCTTCCTGTAACACAAGAAAAAAATTGTTTACCCAGTGAAAATATTTCATACAACTTATTTCCAGGAATTTGGCACATGTAATCGTATGATCATCGTTTACTAACCTTTCGGGGATGTATTACGAGACTAACGTGACAGTTATTATTCGTCGCAAATTTTCTTAAGGATTGTACTATTAAATCTTGTCTCCAAAAGCGATCCATACTTCCATTGCCTGCATCCGAAACTCCAAGCATGAATTGTAGGTTATCTACTATAACATGAGCAATATCTAGTTTGTTGACTGCATGCGTCATGGCCTAAGACAACACAGAGAGAAAACGAACCCTTTCACAACAATATTTCACAACATTTCTATTTGGCAAAGATGAACTTGAACTTTGCAATGTAAAATAGCATATCAAACACTTACATCTAGTACAGCTTTGACACTCTGCTGCCCATGAAATGTCATGAAGTATAGAGGTAGTTTTTCGAATTCATCTGCCCATTTATCATATTCTTCTATATGTTTCTCTAAATTTTTCTCTGCATACTGTGTAAGCATAGTCTTTGCTAAACGTACATTACGAATTTCAAAACTACCCCACAGCGTTTTCACCTGTATCAATAGAAAAGTGAAAACAAATCATGATATGAAATCAACGAGATAAAACTAACGTTCGAAGTTATTATCAAATGTCCAGAACTTACACCTTGCATACACAAATCAAGAGAATATTCGCTCATAAATGTTGTTTTTCCACATCCCGTCGACCCAGTTAGAATAGTGAGCTCCCCTCTTCTATGTCCGCGTAGCAACTTTGTAAGATACGGGTATCTGTTCCACTTAACTCCAGCAACCTGAATTAAATGATAAAGTTCATTGGTGATTTCCAGATAATCAGCAGTTATAGGACAGTATTGGACAGGTGGTGGTAACCACTTACCTGCTCATGATGGCTAAGCTCAGAAAACACTTCTTCTCTCAACCGGGTAAACGTAGTAATTGATTCGTGCTCCTTAGGATCATCCTTCTTATACCGGAAACTAGATGTGTGGAGATCATTATACGGCATATTGAGATAAGGGGAGGATGACTGATTATCGGTAGGAATCCGCATTATTCTGTTACTGCTATAAGCTAGCTTTCGTCCCAATAATGACTTAGTAGTGATTCTATGTATCAATTTACAAACCAATCAAGTCCATTAATCATCAGTATTATGTCAAGTCGCAACCGGCAAACAGTTAGCATTTATAATTGTTGCTTACCCGATAGCTGCAAACCAGCCCCTTTGCATACTTGTTCCAAGAAATGAGATTAAGATTAAGGTTACGTTTAACTTGAGGAATCATTAGGCCTTCTTAACTGGACAACTTATTTATTACAATCAATCAATCCCGTAGAAAACTGTTGACACTGGGTTGATAAGTAGCAGTAAGTGTCGTAAGCAAATAATCTCAGTTATGCCTTCACTATCATGGACTTCACAACAAGTTAACATTTACATATTGTTAACAATACAATCTATTAGCTGCAACTGATGACGGAACTTTTCCAACTTCCATTCATTCAGAGCATCTTCACGGCATTTTCATGCAGACAGTAAAAGCAACCATTTTAAAACACAGATAACACCTACCTTTCCTAAAGATAAGCTAATTTAATTAATGAAATTTGACTATTTTCGTTATGTATGTACACAAAAGGTAAATGCACTCGTTCTGGACGTAAACAATGATGAAATTCATTTAGATACCTAAAAATGGTTTTCACAAAGGTGCACATGTTTACAGTACGTTAAACACTCCCTTCGCGCGTGGTCACCCTGCCCCAAAATACAAACGAGGATGTTCCGGGACAACTGAATCCTCACGTGTTAAATGCATTTCTTGTTTATTTGGACAGTTGGTTCATGTGCATTTGCGCTTGATACCTCAAACTAATTTTGAAAGTTGTTTAGTTATCAATGTGACCATTATTTGAATAACTCAGTAATGAAGTTTAACAAAAGAGGAGGAGGTGGTAGTGGTAGTAGAGGGGGAGGTGGAGGGAGCAAGTTTGGAAAAGTTGACTCGAAAAAGAAATTTAACAGTGGTGGTGGTGGAAGAGGTAGTGTGAAACCGAATTTGTCTGTTGGATTCAAAAGTAATAATAAGGGGAAGAAGAATGGAGTGTCAAATCATTTTCATTCGAAACCTGGTGGCAAAGGAGGTGGTAAATTTTCCGGAAATAAGCCTGGATTTCAAGGGGACAGGAAAGGGGGCTTCGCGGGGAAGAAAAACGGATTTCAAAAATTTGGAAAGAGAAATGGAAATGATGGCGAGAATGAAGATTTCAAAGAAGAAGACGTCGCTATTAAGGAAGAGGCAGATGCTGAAGATTCGTTTGTGGGTCTTGAAAGTCAGAGCGATATGTTTGAGAGATTGCACAACGGAGTGAAGAAGGAGGAAGAGTTTGACAGTGACGATGAGGACAATGGGGGAGGAGGAGGAAGCTCCAAGAAAGGGAAGAAAGGAAAGTCTGGTGGGTTTCAAAACATGGGGTTGAGTCAGGCGGTGCTCAAGGGAATTTTGAGAAGGGGGTACAATGTACCTACCCCTATCCAGAGGAAGGTAATGATTAAATGCTTGCTCAGTTAAATTTTAATTATAGGCTCAAATTACAAACACGAATCTGGAAATTATTTTTGTAGGCTATACCACCAATTCTAGAAGGTCGAGATGTTGTTGCAATGGCACGGACAGGAAGTGGAAAAACTGCAGCATTTCTCATTCCCCTTTTTGAAAAAATTCAGCATAAAAAGTCGGAAATAGGAACTGCTCAGAAATTTCCCAGGGCGCTCATTCTGTCCCCGACCCGTGAGCTGGCGACACAAACGGTGAAGTTTATTCGCGAAATTGGAAAATTTATAGACTTTAAAGTTGTCAGCATTTTGGGTGGAGAATCTATGGAAAGTCAGTTTCAAATAATGCATGATAAGCCAGACATTGTTGTAGCTACACCCGGAAGATTCATGCATCTTTGTGTGGAAATGGAATTAAAATTGGATGGTGTTGAATATGCTGTCTTTGATGAAGCTGACAGGTTGGAATTATGATCTTTATATGTTGAAATATTAACATTAGTTGAAATTGAAATCGTTTGACGTTGTAATATTGATGATCACAGGTTATTTGAAATGGGGTTCGGAGAGCAGTTGATGGAAATTTTAAAACGACTACCAGAAAATCGCCAAACCGTTCTGTTTTCTGCTACACTTCCTAAATTATTGGTTGACTTTTCTAAAGCTGGACTTCACGATCCTACATTAATTAGGTATATTTATATTATAAATTTTTTCTATGCTAACTTAATAAAGTACTTTAATGCTATCGAAGAAAAAAGAAAGTCTCGTATGAGTCTTTTTAAATATAGTCTAACCCAAAGTCGACCATAATTGTTAAAATTTTCAGATTGGATGTGGATACAAAATTACCTGAGCTATTGGAGTTAACTTATTTGGCTTGCAGAACTGAGGATAAACTAGCTGCCTTACTGTATCTACTCAAAAATCTGATTGATGAAAATCAGCAAACTATTGTATTTACTGCTACAAAACATCATGTGGAATTTATACATCAGGTATGCAAGAGAAAACAAAACGTCAAAAAATGGTCAAGTATACTATTTTTTAATGATTATGCAATATAAGTTTTCTTCTTCTTTTTTACAGCTACTAGACGAAGCAAATGTTAGCAACTGTTACATTTATTCCAGCCTTGATCCATCAGCACGAAAAATATCACTGGGAAAGTTTAGAAGTGGTAAATGCAATGTTATGATTGTAACGGATATAGCTGCTAGAGGCATAGACATTCCCATTCTGGATAACGTTATCAACTTTCATTTTCCTGCGAAACCTAAGCTGTTTATGCATCGAGTAGGTAAGTGTATAAGGAAGCAACATTTTACCATACAAGTCCTTTCATACAGCTTTGCTGAATGAGGCATATGTCCAGCAGAATGAAAGAAAAATGAAAACATGAATTGAAGTTGATCAATGTTACTTACTTTTTAGGTCGAGTTGCTAGAGCAGGCCGAAGTGGTACAGCTTATTCAATTGTATGTCCTGATGAAGTCGCATTTTTGATAGATCTACACCTATTTTTGGGTAAACCCTTAACGTTTGAGAAACCAAGTGGAGATTCGTCTGATTCTTCAAACTCAGTTTTTGTTGGAAGAGTTCCTCAAGATTTACTGAATGATGAAAATAACTTTATACGTAATATGATGGAGATAAAAGAGGAATTGGTACAAACAAAATATTATGCACGTTTTTATTGTAGTTAACTAACTCGTTAACAAATCAGCATATTTTAATATTCATGTGATGGGTTGGTTTTAATTTAGGCAACCTTACATAAAGTCAGCAAAAACGGATACTCGCACTACCTGAGAAGTCGTCCACCTGCTTCTACGGAAAGTAATCGTCGGGCCAAAGGGATAGAAATAAATAAACTGTATGTCCATCCGTTTTTTGCTGACCACGTGGCGGAAGATCCCATGGACAATCTAATTTCACAAATGCAAAGTTATAGACCTAATGCGGTGAGAATAAATATTCATGCCATTAACATAACTATCGCTTTCATGTGAGTGATTTATTTATATGTCTATTGTTTTTGTATTTTTAGACAATTTTTGAAATCGGACCAAAGGCTGGATCAGAGACACTTCAGATTATGAAACAGAAGCGTTTGAAAGACCAAAATACAGTGGAAAAATATAGAAACAAGCCTGTCAATGCAGAAATGGGAAAAATTTCAGGGCATAAAGGAAAAGACGAAGAACCATTTATCCTTACCTACCTAAAGACCATCATACGGAACTCGGGTATGTGTTAAACGTAGTTTTATTTCTCAGGTTATTTGGAAAAAATGATGCAGAAAATAAGTGGCAACTTGCAAAGACGAAGTAAAAACGGTCAGCTCTGGATCTGCTTCATGTTTCTACGTTATGTATATGTCTAAGTTGTTGCATGGAGTTTATGTAAAATCTCATATATTATGTCATCTCAGTAGCCATTAGTGGTTGCATCATATATAATCATGGACCATCATATAATCATATACGTTTGAGATAGGTATTGAGAAAGCTGCAGTTTATGACCACTTCTTTTGCGTTTACAGACTATCAGTGGGAACGACCTTCGACAAGCAAGTTCAGGAGGCAGTAATGGATCTCACAGGCGATGACTCAGATAAGCTGAAGCAACAGCAAAGTATGCAAAAATGGGATATGAAAAAGAAGAGATTCGTCTCGGTGGGAAATGTAAGTTCATATTAATAGTGTAATATTATAATACAGGCATTATAGTAATTTATGCATCAACGTTTAACGTCCAAATGTATGAATTTGAATAGCATTCGAACGCAAAGAAAATCAAAACTGAGTCTGGAGTTTGGATTGCTGCTTCATACAAGAGTGATAGGTACCAAGCTTGGATGCGGAAATCGAAAACTGATGTTGATAATGACGACGAGGGTTCGGACGATGATTCCTTCGCACGCAACAGTAATGATGATTCCAAACGGAAGCCTGCCTTCTCCAAAAGACTGGTTAAAACTGGTAAAAATGATGCTCCACATGCACCTTTGGCTAAAGGAAGGCGCTTTAAAACAGAAATCAAGCGACCAGAACAAATCCTCAAAGAAAGAAAAGTGAAAGAGAAAAAGCTTATGAAAAATTTGCCAAAAAATATGCGAAAACAGCGTCAAAATGATTCTGGTAAAGGCAAAAATAAGTCTCGGGGTAGTGGTGGTAAACGGAAGTAGTAATATTTTAGTAGTAATGTTTTATTTTTATTTTTAATTCGTTATGTACATCCCATTTGGTTGCGAATAAATATAATTATACCTGTTATTCTTGATAAATCACAAGTCAGTAAATGTTCTAAAGCAGTTATTCAAACTTCACCTTAATTATTACCACTAGTCTACATTCATTTGAAGTAATATTTTGACTATCAGTAATCTTTCAAAATATGTTATGTCGGATTTATGAACTACACAAACCGCTTGTACTTCATTATTTGACGTACTTAATTGGCAACTAAGACACAATTGTATGGGAAATATACTGTGTGAACGAAGCTCTTCGGTAAACAACACCTAACACAAAGCTAAATTGCACACACAGGATGTAAACATGTTGGGTATTAGAATTGAGTATGAGTCATGCTAGTTTTTAATTTTTTGGATGTTGAAACTGCGTATTTATGATACTATACTCACACGCATGCTCGTCTGGACAGAGTATTTTCTCGGTTCTGATTTTTTTGTCCCTGTAAACTTTTGCTATTTCTAAAACCGTGGGAAATGACTAGGGCAAAGGTAAGTGAACGATGAGGAAATTATATACTTCCGTTCTTACATGCTTGCATGATGAGTCATCGTTTGTCAACTATATTGATTGTATCTCGTGTTTATTGCTTTACTTTTACTCAGGCTCATTCTCACATAAATTTGCTGTGCACCAATCAAATTACATCGGATGACTCGAAATGAACTTGAGTTGTACGAGAAAGGGAATGTTTCTCAACTCCAGTGTTGAAATTTTTCGGAAAATTGTCATATAATGGAACTCATGAACTTGCAAATAGTATGACGAGTGATGCCATAGTGGAAAAGTATAGCCAGAGATACAAGAATTTTTTTCGTATATCGAATGTTTGAATTACTCTTTCCGACATCTCATAATGAGCCTCGTTTTCGCTACCTACATTATGTAACACAGAATCACGACTAGGATAATAATTATTTATGAGATATCACTTCTCTCATTATTCCCATCGTATATTTATGTGATTTTCCATTTATTTCATTTTTTGTGTTATTCACCCTCATAAATTTTGATAATTATCCTACAAATACCTAATCATACTCATCCTATTTCGTAAATGTCTTTATTTACCAAGCCGCGTCTCAACAAAGCATGTTATTTCGTTAGAAAACTGTACTGGAAGAAACTAATAGTATATAGTCTGAATCTAAAACACTCAGGAGTAATGTTGCGTAATAGTCAGTTTTCCAGGCAGAGTCTTAGCTTGAGTGTGGTTTGCGTTCTACTGCCAGACCAAAGAGGCAGCTTTTACACCTTAAAAATTTGGATTCTCAAGCACGCAATATTCATTTATATATAATAGGAATCGGATTCGTAGGTACCGCTTAGAGAACAAGTAACCATTTCTATTCAGGCCCAAATATATGGGCACCAATTTAGCTGCTTTAGGTAGCTATGAATATGTATGATTCTTGTGTGAATTCATTACATGATGAATCTTTGAAATAAGTTCAATACTAGACTACTTTCGAACGACCCTGGATAAATAAAACAACTAGGTAATAGATCATCGTAAGATCAATTTCAGATCTGGAAGTGGATACCTTCCAAAGTCATAGGTATCGACAGCATGTGCATGGACATTTGACATCCCATGCTAATGTTGCTGTTTCTTTAGTCACACGTTTAGAAAACGAGTTCCAAGAATATACATACATGCATTTTATATTACTTTATTGCTCATTCATAATACTACAAGCTTGAAATCGACAGCTCGACACGCAACAAGTAAGAACTGCGCGTGGCAGGTTGAAGGAAGTGTTTCCAGTAGTATTATTATGTGATTCGGATTCTGATGTAATCAGATTGTCCCAAGGATAAGACGAAAACAAAAGTTTAATTTGAACCTTGAAATTCTGTTTAACAATAAACGAAACTACAAATCTTAAGTTTAAAGCTAGTAAGCATTTTTTTCTTTAGTGTAGTTATTCTCCTTACTCAATATGATGATAAAAGTGGCAAAAACCTTGCTATCGTGCAAATATGTAATTAAAAAATAGTTGAACTGTCAGAGCATAAAGTTTTTTAGCACTTCATTCTCTTTTCTCAACTTCAAACTTGACAAATGTGTACATGACACAGTATTTTGTTAATTAATTTAGGTAGATTCAGTATGCTGGAAGAATAAAAACTGGTAGCTAAAGTCTGAGAATCTGAGATTTCGAAACAAGAATAGGGCCTCTACACTTCGTACCCAATTATTCATTTCAGCAAGCATCAAGCGTCATGATTTTTATGGTGATCCTAGCTAGGTTCCCAAGAATGAGAAAAAGTGCAAGTTTCGTTGTCAAAAGTTGTTGCTGAATTGCCACATTTACTGAAAGTCTTTTCATAAGCTTATAAGTTATAACACATGCATAATCACTGGATGGATTGGCAGCAGTTTCCAATTTGAGGCTTGGGTACAACTTGGATCGCATGCTTGATTGCTATCATGACGTCATGAGAATTACTAACACTTATATTTCGCTTTTTCTTCCTTTTTTTACGTGAAGCATACTATTATGTAAAAGATATTCAGTTTGACTCTCTGTCATGAAGTTTTAACTAGTGCACTGCATGAATAGGTTGTAATTACCCCCTCAAAATCAGGCAATTTGGCAAGAAGATTGGCAAGTAAAGGTGAAGATGAGAAGATAAGAAGAAACTTAAATGATACGTGTGCATGTGAACTGTTCCTAGAAGGTGTAAGGAGGAAGAAGTAAGTACGTACAGCGTATGTACATAAAATATTTATACATTCGTGCGATAATAAATGCAGAAAAGTTTGTGATATGCATACAAGATTTCATGCTGGACAATAGAATATTTTTCCTTGGCCTTTTTTTGTCACTAAGCCTGACGGGCAATTATCATGTTTATCATTTGAACCAAACACGCGTTTATCACATTTCAGAGGGATATTTATTCTTTTGGAGTATCATTTGCTCTTGCTCATTTTATAACACTATATGTCACACTCTTGATCTGACTTTATATCACACAAGCTCACAATTTAAAAATGTATTTAATTTTTTGGTAAACGTATTTTTTGTAAGTACTTAAATTCATGAGCAAACTATAAAAAACAAATACATACTTCATAATACGGAGGCGTTAATTAATCCTATATTATTATTGAGCTAATACTGGGGTCCGCCCAAACCACCTCCTATCCGCCAAGTCCCAGCGCTCCTAATCCTCCGCCCCCTATTGCCACCACCGAACAAACCAGCAAATCTGCCACCCCCAAGACCCAGTCCAAAATTCAAGCCACTTCCGCTTCCTGTTGATCCAACTCCGTCACGTCGGCCACCACCAAATCCTGGCATAAATCTTCTGATGAGATTTGGGATCAAGTTAAGTTTCCATTGAATCATGGCTAGAATTGGATTAGTGGGGCGACTAGGTTGCTCTTCCGGATATTCGGAAGTGCTTTCAATGGGGTAAATTGGGTATTCCGTGGAAGTGGAGTTACTGTCAGTGTCATTGTATCTTGGCAGGGAAATCATGTAATAGGGTTGTTGCTGTTGGCGTCTGTTGGATCCAAGAGCGGGTGATGAACCACCGCCACCACCAGCTCCTCCACCTACCCCTTGTAAGCAGTTGGGGTTGACGAGGAATGTGAATAGACAGGAAACTGCTCTGAAGATAAATCTTGGCGTTCTCTTATCTCGAACTCCATCGACGTCATTGTCTCCTTCGCCTCCTTCAAATTCCAGGAGGGCTGGAACATTTATTGGGTTTAGGTCATCGTTTTGAGATGTCTCACTTTCAGAGACAACCTGGAAAGATGAGGGCATATAAATGTACATTGGTTTTTATTTTTCAGACAAAAAACTGTTATGCAAATTCTGATTTCATATTAGGTACTACAGAGGTTTGCATATAGCATGACATAGCAGTTCAATAATGCTCCTATGCAAAAAAAGAAGCTTGAAGTCATTGGCATTCATAACTTGTC
The DNA here is from genome assembly GCA_001718145.1 of Orchesella cincta. Taxonomy (NCBI): domain Eukaryota; kingdom Metazoa; phylum Arthropoda; class Collembola; order Entomobryomorpha; family Orchesellidae; genus Orchesella; species Orchesella cincta. Next base: position 132,363 of record LJIJ01000096.1, on the reverse strand, counting down.
AGTGGAAAAGGGTAAGTTGCTTGCGTATTAGACTTCATGAGCGCATTGCCATTTGCTATCTCGTTGCATATTGCATACCTAAAAACTTTAATTCACGTTAGTATAAATTTCAACTTACGTCAAGGCTCCTGGATGACACAGCTGTTATCCAACAGGTAACTGCTAGTACTGTAGCAAGTATCAGTCCCAATCGATTCATTTTTTAGACTGCAACAGAAAAAAACATCATATATCTCATTCTCAGGTAAAATTTGGGTGTTTGCAAAATGTTTCTACGATTGACAATGCCAAACTGGTTTTTCTCCTTAGCTCTGGCGATTTTGTGTGAAAATTTGCATATACCAGGTAATAATACAGTAGTAATGTCGAGTAAACTTCTAATGGGATTAGCTTGTTATTGCATTAAGGCCTGATTATGCTTGTATCATCCTGAGTCGGCATGCATGCATTTTGAAATATGCATGGAATGTTTAAATGAACAGACTTGTTAACGTTAGAACAATACCCATGATGTGAAGATCTGTGTATATCAACCAAAAGTTTATTCAGACTACAGACTTGGGGAATCCCGAGTTGATTAAACTAACAATTTTACTTTAGTATGCTTGCCCCTTAACTTGGTATAAAACTGGACTGTACTGTATAGAAGTTTATAAAGGAAACGCGATGAAAATTCAAAAGATCCATCCAAATTGCGTAATAAATGAGTTCGAAATATATAACCATTTTTGGAGGGGAAGCCACGTGCTTACGTTTGAAATGTGGAGTACATACGTGGTACATGAGAAACATACAGAGGAATTACCTCCAATTTGTATGTAGGAATATAAATTACTAGGTGTTTACAACAGATTACAAATACATCCGGGATGCCTAAACCTTGAAACTTGAGTTAATGCATGGGTAAGGGTAAGTAAACTATCTTCTAGCATGAGAATCCCATTTTCATGAGAATCAATTTCCATTCCTATTGAACTCAATCGCTGCAAGATTTTTCTTAAAATTTCAAGTCAGTGAATTTATTTGCAAGATTTGCATGAATTTTGCTTTTATGTGTTGCAATAAATGACGGATTACTAAGAGTTCAAAACAGACATAAGTCTAGATTGACACAGCAAGTTAAGCAAAGATTTCTCACCGCGACCTACGTATGCGTATTATCTGGGAATGACTTTGGCATGCGATTGTATTTTACCCAGTCTGCTCTTCTCTAACAATTTTATAATTCTCTAGTTTCATAATCATCCCAAGTTGCTACCTTGCTGCAAACTTCTTCTGACTTAAAACCTTACAAAACCACCACGCTTACAAAATCACTTCGATGATTGAATGAATGCATACCTTGAGAACTAAATGTTTTACTTGGAAATATGGAAAAGGAACTGATTATCTGCTGAGCTTGAGCTGAAAAAATTATAGACAAAGTTCACACTTGCCCTTCAATCTTCCACAATAATAACTTTAGCCGGTGGAGTGAGGATATATTAAAAACGGAAACTATAAAACGAATGTTTTATTTAACGTATTTAATTTTTAATTAATGCTTCAACTGCAGCTGTATTCTCACCAACTAAAGAATTGACCGTGATGGTGCGAGGTTCTGAGAATAATTTCAAGATGTTTGTATTTGTATTTTTGTGTCAAACGCCAACACAAACTCAAGGGAGATGGAATATGGCGTGCATGTGCTTGGCAAAGCAAAAACTCAAAATAAATGGACTTTATGCAAACATATATGAAAATTTCTTTCTATCTGTATAAATAGAAAGGGCTAAAAAAGTGGATCTCCTTCATGTTCTACTCTTGATAAAATATATTAAGTCAAAGGTAGAATAAAAATGCATGCAAAAGTTATGAGCAAAACAATCTGCGCTCGACACTAAAAGGAGTGTGCTCACGTATTCACTGGAAATTAGCATAAACTAACGCAGGTATTACATATTATGCGACAATGTTAATTGTATAATACATTGAAAGGTCGTGTGTGTCAACGCAGCGATCAATCAGGTGCTGAAAAACCTTTTGGCAAATCAAGGGTGCCTATACGTTGGCCAATCTCTTGTAAAAACGCAAACAAACCATGAAGCGCTGAAGGAAACTATCAGCAAGATAAATTTCATGAAGATGAAAAACAAAATCATTTGTTTAGTAGTTCCTATTGAAATGCTGACCTTTGCTTTCATGCCAAACAAGTTGCACAACCTTAGTTAGCTTCTTCTTGCAAGTGAAAACCAGGTTTGAAGTAAAAACTCGAAAACAAATCACTAAAAATCTAATAAATATGCGAGTATCTTACCTTTTTGAATACTGGATGCAGTCCACAACTTATGTAAATATGCAAAATTTTGCAGAAAAAATTTCCAATGCAAAAGACTAGTTTTGTGGTGTGTTGTCTCACGTTACCCACCACTGATCACCTTTTCCAATAAAGATCTAGACTGGAACTGATAGTTGTTTTTCAAGTCGCATTCGTACTTATAGTATAGCTTTTAATGGTGTGCAAAGACGTAACGTTTGTGAGTGCAAAGCTTAGTTGAATGGACAATAAACAAGGCAAATAATACATTACATTACGTGGAGCACCACGACCTAGGTATAAAAGTTGCTGGATGACGATTTATCCCAAGGCATTCTCTCAACTTTTTCTCATCATCTCGTTCATTATAAACACATAAGATTATTGGAGCTGGCTACAGAGTCCATATAACTGCAGCATGAACTCTTACTTTTCTGCCAAGCCACTTTAGTGTTCGTATGCAAACCTATTCTGTTATGTAGGTAGTGGAACCATCTTTTTAGTTCAGCCAACAAACAATTTTTGCAATATAATATCAAAGTGGATAATATTGTAAGCTGCATATAAGGAAACGATACCGAAGCGAAAGGATTGTGCCAAATGAGCAACTGAACCTTAATAGCTGAAAGATGGGATAACAATAGCAGTCGTCTATCTTTGTTGCGTCTTTTTGCACAGAACGACTTGAAATTTTTGACATGATCACAATATTACACTCAAGCGTGTCTGTGGATTGTTTAATGTTAGGATATATATACAGCAAAAATGAAGGTCCCGATACACGAGTCCCAAGATGATGGTCCGCCCAACGATATTCTTATGATTAAAACACTGGGAGTAGTATGTTAATGATCGTTCAGTGATAAAACCTAAAAGCTCCCCTTTTACTTGCGTAAGTAAATCGGGTTATTAAAGTAAAATAATATACATGTATATTAAACTAGCCTGTAGTGTAGAGTAATGAGACAGACATAAAAATTGTACCCAGAGTCTGACTTGACCGCTATAGCTATCTTTACACTGTACGTCACAAAATACAATTACAATAGTAGACTCCAGCAGTTTTCTAAAAGACCGGTTTTTTTGTAAAGGATCAAGTCTTATATTACATCCAGCCAGATAAATTAGTTTCGATAAGTGAGTCATAAGTCGCAATATGAAAAATATAACATGTACCCTATTGGAGTAAGCTCATGCATTAGGAATGCATTTGGATAAAGCGACAGACCTGCATGCATGTTCAAGAAATTGGCGTTTGACAAACAAAGACATCTTGTCATAACAAAACGAAGGAGTGAATGATGAGGGGTGGATATATCTCATTTCATTTACAATTTTGCATTGGCAAATCAAGGATTATCAAAACGGTTCTTGATTGCAAAAGCATTGTGGAAGCCAGAAAACAACCACTAAACGCCATAGGTCCAATTAAAAAGTGATTTTAATTGCTCGAATGTTTTGTTGAATATTCTGTGATTTGACTCTTTCTTGGAGAAGTGCCTAATAAGCAGTTATTATTGGTTCAAGTAGTTGCATCCTTTTAAATCATCTAGAATTTATGACTTTTCTACAGATTCGATTTGAATTACGATAATGATTGCCAAGTAGTGCTTATGCATTCGTAAAACAATATGTATAATTGTTTGAGGACATGCATCGTATTTGAACTGAATGGAATAAGTTTAACAATCAGATTGGTTTTAGAGCATGGCATTAATTCGGCTAAAATTGAAACGATTGACGATTACAATTTTGTGGGTTGAAAGGTTCTGAATTCAGTTCGTAGCAAATTGGAGAATTGATATCTTGTACTGTATAATTATTCTGTATAAGCATATGTGAATACAAAATGTACTATTTTTCGGAAAAAACTCCTGAATTACCATTTTTGATTTTATCTGATTTCACGATTGAAATAAATAAATAATGCTAGAGAAAGAGGAGAAAATTACAAAAAAGATTTTTTTAGACCTTTAGTACTAGTTTACTTCGAAATTATAAATAAAGCGTATATAATTTCAGGATGCAATCATGGAGCCGAGACTGACAGTTTTCCTGCCTTAGAGTCTGATTGTTTCCAGATATGTTTTTGGCATTACTGTTTTTCCAAACAATTACAAATTATCCTGTTCATCCATCTGTAGTACATCTTCACGATATGTACTTACTCCAACCATGCTTTAAGGGACTTTTGTATAAGATGTAAGAACTTCGTGAGTTAGCATGCAAAATTCAAGCTGCAATTGGTGTATGCTTACTACGCAAACACTTGTACTTGTGATTGAAGTTTTTCATTTGAGTTCAGTAAACTCACCAGAAAGGAAATATATATTTATGAAACATTCTTACCCAAAGGAAGTTTAGTAACCGCTCTTCAATCTTCATATAATTGTTATGAGTTATGAAATAATGGACAAAGAAAAGTAAATACTAATGGATGACGTTATATTAAAATTATTTCATTACGTTATCCAGTTTTTGCCCTCTTCCAAAACTTTTGTATGTGCATGCATATTATTTGCAAATTTGCATCAAGCACGGTGTTTTACAAAGAAATATAACCAAACAGGGATAATTTACAATTACATACGCATAAAAGTAAAGAATAACAACAAAAAGGATTAACTACCAAGTTCAAGAAACTTGATTGATACTTCACTGACCTTACACCCATTAGACACACAACTATGCATGCAAATTAGCATATTGCAATCATGATTCATGCTATTAGTTATTAGAGCATATTGCAGAAACAAACAAAAGTCCACGCAGGTGGTTGGTGAGATAGGATAGGAATGCTTGGGAACAAAGAACGGGAAAGTCATGTTCAAGTGATTGAGAATTACTACTGTAATTATTGCAGACGAGCAAGGATATAATGTCGGAAGCTAATATTGTATGTCTGAAAAATCTATTATCAATACACTCGTTAGCTGATTAGTGCGTTAAATGGTCATGGTCGTCACTGTTCACTCATACCGGAACCATACATCCCATGATAAGCGGTACAACTACTCTGTAATAAAATTGCTGGGGCAAAAGATCACTTTAAAACCGGTTAATGGTGGTGTAAGCTTATAACAGGAAACGCTTAACGCATTATATGTTTAGTTCACATTTTCTGTGGCAAGTAAATAAGATCAGGTTCCGTGTGTTACGAGGAATGCGGAGTAAAAAATCATGCTCTGCGAAAAAACAGTAAGGAATAGGGTAATGAAGATATGACGGGCTAAGCGGGTGGCACTTTCTCGGATTCATGACTCATCCTCAAACGGCAAAGAAGATAGTCCACAACTTAATTATATGTAATGCTTTGTTGAAAATGATGGTTTTGAACTTCAATGATCTTGTTTGTTGCGAATGAAATAATTTACTGACAACTAAATATTATGGTTGAAAATCAAATTAACACGCACATGATTTTTAAACCGACCAAAAGACGTACTAGAGGCTATTGACCATAAGATAGGCTTAATTGTGAGCTTTAAATGGGTTTTTAGTTTTTCAGACGTAAAATTTAATTTCAAAATGCTTCTTAGTAAATATATTAATGATTATATAAATGCATACTTCCTTTGAAGGAGCTACTACCGGCTGTCGGTACGGTCACCTTTCGAACAAACTCTTTGGTCTTTGCCAGCCAGTTGGCAGACGATATTGCATGGGAAAATTTTGTAATGGGTTCTGGAACTTTGGGTAGCAACATCAAGATTTTCAATTTCAACGTAGTACACATGATGTGTAATGTGTACTAGCATTTCCTCTGCACGTGATCCTGATTGAATTTGCAAGAGTTGTGCATAGCAGGTGCAAATTACATAGAACAACATAATTTATGTATGGGGGAGTTCCCCATATCTGAAAAATACTATGGCGAAAGTAATTTTCAATGATGACGTTGCACGCGGAAACTTTTACGTAATCGAACCCAAATCCAATAGTCCTGTTGTGCGCTGTTCTTGAGGTTTAACTTTTGATTTTAGACAATGGATATTTCAATAACAAAAGCTTTTTAGCCTTTTTCATATTCAAAGCGATGTAGTATGTTGTTTTTAATATCTATAAAACGCTTAACATTGGTTTAACAACAACGTAACTAACTGTGTAACAAATTAGGTAGATTAAATTAATTGTGTCCTAAACACTAAGACATTTCAGACGAGATTACCATGTTTATTTAAATAGCCTATCGCTCATCAAGTTGCTTATCTCTAGTAATTACACTTTCATCAAACTCAATAACGTAGTAGGTGATGCCATTGTGCCATTGGGCGACAACTTTTGCAGGCTATAAAAGACACAAAGAGAATGGGATGTTTTGCAAAATTAGGTCTAAGGTTCATACACATTAGTTGTATTGTCCAATGTATAAATAAATGTTATAAACTTACAAATCCTGAAGTTTCTAATATGCCTTCAACAATTCCAGCGTTGAAAGAAGCACAATTTAGACTACCCTTGTCTTTTGGAATGGAAATGAATCGATTTACTAGGGGGTCCTTTTCGATAATGTAGTACTGTCTACTGTCATCTGCAGAATGTTCCAGTTTATCAGCTTCCTTCCCAAACAGCGTCTAAAACACAATACAAATTGGCAAATTAGAGCCATGGTCCAAAAGCATATTACATTTTGAATGTCTCTGATGTCTGATACTCCTAAAAGTCTTAAATCACATTTACCTTCCACACAGTTGACTTGATAAACAATAAAATATTCAGCAGTTTTACTTCACGTTTGTAGTTTTTCTCCCTGAGGACAATTAGATCAATAGTCTTGAGCCCCACCTGCTTCCCCATATCGCATAGCCTGTAAAATTTTAAAAAAAATACTTTATTATCATAAAGACTTCCTCAAAAAAATTGTTTATAAGGTTTTGGAGTTTTCTTACTTGTTCTGAAGTTCGGAGACACTGTTACTCCTATTTTGGCAGTACTGAACCATTTCTGAGAAGAGCAATGCAAAACAGCTAAGGTGCACTTCGTTTTTCCCTTTACTTAAAGATTTGTCCAATATACTAGTTTTAGCCTTGGATTGGAGCAATGTTATCATTGAAGATAGATTGGCGTTTGGATCGCCTACTCCATTGCTTCCATCATTATTAGGTTGCATGTTGGAATGGAGTAGTGAGCTGATAACCACAGCCTACAGAAGCGACAGGGATAGCTACAAAGAACCATAATGTTGAAGTTTAAATGCACATTTTCTGCTGATTCGTAGTAAAACAAATAATAGCGACAATAAATTATCACTTAAGCTCTACCAGGTATTCTATTCCAAAAATACTATTGTGATTACCTGACAGGTCTTTCACTTCCGGTTTCAGTTTCCAGTCACCAGTTTTATCCAGATACACATACACAACAAAACTAAAAGTCAAAACATTTCCTTGTCATAATATCAACAACATGCACCTAAAAATATTTGTTTCTTGTTTGCTGTATCTGCAGAAAATAAAATCCGAGCATGTTGTAATTCGCGGAGTCTGCCTTTCCCCATTCTACGCCTACTGCATCTAGGATAGACAAAGAGAAAACAGAAATTCTATTGTCGATGACCTGTCAGCATTCATGCGTCATTTCCGTTTTCATATTCAAACAATCAAACAACTGCTGATGACGATGACATATGTCCGAAGCTTGTAGTTGAAGACATATTAGCTGTTGTCGTAATTTTGACTATTTTCATTTTTTCATTTAGTTTTTTCAACTCTACTTCCGGCCAAGGACAATTCAAGCTGCAAAGATGAACACCGATGGAGGGGAAAGTAGCAGTATGACTGGCGACGGAACAAACGTAATATTTGACATTTTAACGTGGTGTAGTGATAAGCTGTCTTTAGAATGATGTTTAGATTTGAATGAGGATGAATAATATTTCTTGGTTTAGATAAAACGGATGAGTCTAAAGAGAAAGTATGAAATACGAGATAATGCAACTGCTATTGCAATTTGGTCGGAAGACATAGTTTTGGATCCGGGAAATGTTAGGCATCCAATCCGGGTGGTGATGGTGGATAACGAGCTCACTACAAGGTTCGATCGCCTTGTTAGCTTACCAAAGAACTGTGCAACGTACATTTACCGGGTTTTGGATCATGGCATTCCCTGGCAGCATCTTGATTCGTGTAATAATTACAATTTCTGTACTAAACCTAGCCTTGATTTTCCTATGCGGTTATTTGAATTCTTTTGAATTTGCAATTTTCATCATAGGTATAACTTTGGAAGATGTGAAACAGCGAATTATTGAACTCACAAAGGGAAAAAGGCTTGTGGTCTACGATGCATGGAAAACAATAGGCCTTTTTGATTTCACTGAACAACAGGTTTCCCGTTTGAAGGTCTATGATTTAAAATCCTCAAGGTATAAACTTGTGTTTTATAAGTTAATAAGTAACATTATGATATGGGTGTACAAAGCTTGATACGTTACTAAACTAATGTAATCTCAATGTTTTAGCAAATCGAAGGGACCGGATGGAGAGCCGTGGTCGTACTGGGATCTAGTTAGAGAAAAATTGGGTCACATATACACTGGAAAACCTGGAAACTATGATGCAGTTAGTACATCATATCTGAATACTTTCACTTATGCACTTTATCAAGAACGTATTTTTCTAAACAGTTACATTCTATTAACTACAACTACTTTTCAGATTGAGCTAACAGATTTCATGATGAGAATTTATCTCAAGTATACCAGCTCAGCCAAAAAGGATGATGATTCGCCGACCTTTGATAATGATGCAACAGGTATAAATGCCTAAAACGGGTAGTTTAAATGCAAGGAATGAATAATCCTGTTTAAGTTAAAGAGATTTTTCAGAGATGTAAAAGTATTTGTGATTAAAAGTAAAACTTTACAGTTTTGGAAAAAGTGAAAGCTCGTCAATAGAAATTATCGGATATAACAATTTTAATGCATCTTATTGATTTTCACGAATAAATATAATATATACAAATCACATTCAAAATATTAGAATATCATAAAACTTTAACATAATCAACAAAATCTGATGTTTGATTTCTTCGGCAAAAAGGTGCTGTGTGCTATCGATCTTACGAAAAGAGTGAACTTTACCAAGATACAATTTATAATTAATGTAGTTTAATAATTATTGGCTTTAATTAATTATATGTACTGTACTGCCCAAATAATTCGTAAATATCTAACACCTGCCAGCTTTTCGATCATGGTTATTATGAGCTTTCAAATTACTAATAGCTTCGTTTGAAGAAAGAAATCTATATAATATTCACTGGAAACAAGACACTTAATATAATTGTGTAAGTTGGACAATTAGCTGAAAATCATTGAGGAAAACATTTACCACTTATAATTACAAAATCTTCCAAAACGGACTCATATCTCGCCTTTCACGTAAGTCAACCGCATGCAGTCATATCAAAAACACAGTCATTTAAGAGCAGCTTACAATACGTAAATTGGATTATAATTAAAATACTTTAGCTCATTATCTGGCACCTCTGTTGGGCAAGTCTTTAACCTTGTAGATTCTCACAAGCCAATGTTCTGTGGTATACGCTTCTTCTAATACATCTAACTCAAAATCCTTGTTTCCAATTTCTGCATTCCTAACTCGATCATAGCCAGTGGGTTTTCCACCTTCAGTGTACATTGATCCAAATCGGTAGTAGCATAACTTGTACATCAGACAATTCAACATGGTTGGGGAACCTTCTCTGTCAATTCTAAATTCGCCACCGGGACTGTAATAATCCTGTTCCTTGATGTGACTTCCTCGGTCAGTGCTGCCTCCGATTCGAACCATCCACAAGAATTTATTGATATCTGGGGAATTTCACAGAGAAATATAATTTCATAGCAGTTTTGAATTTGAAGCCATCTTCTATCAAAAAGCATATTCTTTACGTACCATCAGAAGAGTATCCAGTCAGACCACCAAAGATAACCAAAACATAATCAACATCAAGTTCCCTCATGATTTCGTACGCTTTGTCCTCTGGTGATGCCATTGCCTGTCCTACACGGGATATATGAGTATTGTTCCAAGTGTTGTTGTCAACTAATATTGTTCGATTCGCCATAGCTGTTATCTGATAGCCGTAATCCCACCACGACATGATTTTGGCATCCTACAATTTGTTTAACGTTGCTTATTAAAATTAAATGGTAATCCAAGGAAAGCATTATCATAAATAAAGTAATAATAATTGTAAATTAACTAACAGGTGGAGTGTTCATTCTTAACCAGTAGTAAGCTTCACGGAAGTCATCAAAGATAATCAACGAACCATCGTAAGAGCGGGCAGATAAAACAATACTTGGACTGCTGTAAGCTTCAGATGTAACCCATGTGCAGTGAAAGGCGTACATTACCAAGAAGAATGTAAGCATTCCAACAAACGCCAATGAGATCTGGAAGGTAAAAGAGTGGAAACATTAATTTAGCAATGGATAAAATGGAATGGATTGTTGTCATTATACAAACTATTATTTGTTTTAAAGCATACCTCATTCCTTCTTCCTTGGGCCGCTTGCTCTTTTGGCTTCACTGGTCGTTTATCTTGCCCCTTTCCACCTTGATCAATGTCTTTCATAAACCTTCCCAGAAGTGATGAAACCGCAATTCCTCCCAAAACACACATAACTGGAGCAAGTACCAGCATCAACCGCACCATTACACCCTTAAATATGTAAACGAAAGTAAACCATATGAAATCTCTCTCAATTACTTTTTTGATTAATTGCAATCCAAAACAGGTTGAACTTACAGCGAAATAAATGCTTGTCATTCCGTATAGGATGATGAAAATATTGGAATCATTTAGGTTGGAGAAGCAACAATACAAACCAACGGGAAACAAAAATACAAGCAGTTGAAGATCAAAGTAGAATGAGCTCCAAGCAGTTGGCTGATGCTCAGAAACTGAAGCAATGATTGGAATGTTATTTTTAGCGTAGGAGGGATCAAGCAATGAGTAAAATCTTCCAGTCCACGGAGAAATTTTTCCTGTAAAACGTTTAATAAATATTTATTGTATTTATTCATTTAGATTCAGGGCAGCTGTCAAAATAGAAACAGAAGATGAATAATGTACCTGTAATCATCAGAATGCTGCCGACAGCTACAACAGTTACTCCAACCAAGGTGAACAATGCATGAAACAGAACATCAAAGTTTTCTTTCGACATTTTTGATTTCAGATAATCAATAAAGCCGATAATTTGACTTAAACCGAAGACCCCTAATGCCTGCAATCATGAGGTAATGGCAATTAGACAACTTATATGAATTAGACTTGGATAACGAAAAAATGTAGTACAATTAACTTAATATTTAACATACCAGCATATGCTCAGAACTCTGAACAGGTTGAAATCCTACGAATGGAATCTGCATGGACAGAATTGTGCCGATACAATAAACTGTGCTATATGCTACATATATACGATGTGAGAATCGTCCAGTGATCATCAAGGTGAAAACATGAAGAGGAATCAAGTTGATTAAAAATACATAGCCACCCCATGAGGAAACCTGTCAATCATTCATATAAAAATTACGTCGTTTCGTTATTGTAGCTTTTGGTACGATAGGCCAATAGTTTTCAGATTTCAGTGGAAATGTTTTAAACACTTACCATGTAGAAGTATGAAAGTGAACATACAGCTGCCCATGCTACTGATCCACTCTTCACGGCTTTTATCCAAGTGTAGTAGGTTAGTAGCATGCAGAAAATGGCGATTCCTTCGTTATCGTATGAGCCAGCAACGGAACGGGAAATGTAACCCGGAACAATGGCAATCATGACAGCTGCAGTTAAACCTGCTCCTTCATCCTGTTGACAAATGTTAGTAAGTTAGTTGCTCATACAATACCTTCACATACAGACCACCCAGCAAATTTACAAATACATATTTTAATGTACATGTTTACCTTCAGTTCCTTGGTGAGTAAGTACGTCACAATGGTCGTAAAACTCGAGAACAGTGGAGCAAGGAACACACAAACATTCCTGATATCAATAGCAAAGTTGAAGAAGTTGAGAAAATTATGAAGAAGTGCAGAAGTTATCATAAGTCCAGGGTAAATGGTTCCTCCAATGATACGCCCCATGGGATACCATGCTCTATCATCAAACCAGTTATGGAATGAATAATAACCCTCCTCTGTAAGGTACTTTGTTGTTCGGTAGTTGAAGTATGGATCGAATTCATGGATAACGCTCTCATAGCGCAGAACAGAAAATAAACGGGTAGAAAAGGCTGTAAAGACAATTTCAAATAAGGTTTATTGCGTTAACAATTAATGCCAACTAAAAAAGTTGCTTCCAACCGGAACTATTATACAGACTACTTACAAAGGATCGCCCCAAGTGAAAGTATGCTTAACTTCAACAAGGTCTCGTATTTCTGGGCGGTTGCGTCACCGCTTTTACTTTTCAATAACTTCACTGCCATCCTTACTGCTAATGACTGATCGCAAAATAAGGAAACAGTTAGCGGCTGGAGACAACCGTGTCAAAAGAAGTTTTCTTTGCACACTTTCCTCCTTCGCGATAACCAGTTCAGTCTGTTCTATAAATCAAATCAATCAAAACAAATAGCAATGTATTATTTTGATCATTCTGGTACATAGTAAAAGTATGTATGCGGCATGCGCTACTTTGTTAATGGACAAAGGTATAAATTGTTGTTTTTCGTAGATGTCAAATGGACGTGACGTGTATTTACGTGTCAAATAGAATATTTAGATGATTGGAAATAATGGGGAAAAAAGTTATTTGAAATTTGAAAACTGACTTGACTATAAACCTTTGAGACAACAAAAGCTGTCAACTTAATGTCAACCTCGGTTAATATCAAAACACTAAACAATTAAAAACAAAAACATACCTTTCACCTCTGCTTCCTTCTGGACACAAACAGCCAGGAGATCTCATCCAAAGGACACTTCACTCGCTCAGCTCACTCTGTACATTTTACCTGGATATGCCTTTACGAGAAGGAGTTTGAGTTTTAGGCAAAAGTTGTGTATATCTCATACACTAAAATATCCTGACAAAATGCCGAAACTCAAATCTGTGTCTATTCCCCCGCTGAAGTCGTGGCAGGTTTTTATAAAAATGTACCTAAGGATAAGGATATTACTTATGTACGTTGCTACTTGATATTTGCTTGGCAATGCAATGACAGTTCCCAGCCCGATCCGACTATTCTTCAAGTCATGCAACCCAAAGTCATATGCATATCTCGTATGTTTTGTACTAAATGCCTAAAGATAGAGATATATATAGGAGACGTTCCTTTCCGCTGAGGTACATACTTGAGCTGGAAGAAAGGAGCTTATATAATCAATAGGAATTTTGCAGAAGAAAGGTGAAACAGGAAATGTGATTTTATAAAACTGTAAAATGAAAGACACATGCATCATTGTTTGCTCTGAATTGAAATGAATGAGATAATTTTTTCTACACGAAAACAAACTTATGTAAATACTTATGTACGTTATTTTTCTTTTGCACACATTATTGATCAAAATTCGACCATTTTCATATTCATTATCACTTTATGCCATGTATTTATGATGAATGAATGATGACATTGAAACTGCACGTCGTTGAACATAACGGTTCAGCAGCAGCAGCTTCAAGTAAAAGGTGAAAGTAAAAGGTGAAAGTAAAATGCATTGATAGATAGATATCATGTCATGTACGTATTTTTTTAAACAGCAACCATTATCTAATTGCATTAGATCACTTCAGTGCAAAGAGAAAATATGTCCTGTTTTTAGTTTGCTTTCTTTTAACGAAAACGGCTAGCATTTTAGCAAAGTGGCGTTTTAAAATGACAGCTACTTAAATAGCAAGTTGTGTTTTTATGAACATTTACCAACTTTGCCTCTACTAAAGCAACAAGCACAAGTTGTAAGATATTATTATGTCCCGACTCTTCTGCCCACTGCATGACAGCCGTTCCTCCGGCATCTGCATAGGACATAAGGTGCACTGCTGTGCAGTGTAGAGTGTAGACAGACCACACACGTGTAATATTACAACTTGTAAAAAACACTTGAGTTTGGTTGGGTGTTTTGAGGCATTCTGATTGGGGAACAACATCAACATATCAGCTGCGGGAATCCTTTCACTCAAAACGTTAAACCAGATACCGAAACGAAAAGCACAAACAACGTGATGTTGATTGTCTCATATAAATGTCTGGCCCAAACTCCATTTCAGTCTAGTTGAAAAGTGGAGGAGGAAGAGGAAAGAGTTTGTGAAAACCTTGAGTTTCTTGCTTGCATCAGCAGTAGTTACACAACGAGAACTTTTGAAGTGTTTGTTATTCAACTCCTTTCATGAGGAGTTAATTTTTGAATTGGAATTTGTAAAAATTTATTTTTAGAATTAAGCGTTTACAATCCAACGAAGCTGTTTCGGGAGACGACGAGAAGGTTACTTACTACTCATCTGTCCAGGTAACTTGTCATGTCAATGAGGTCTTAAACCACTAATATGTTAGTTACATTGTAATCCAAAACTCCATGTGACTGATTATTGTTGCAGTTATATTCTCTACGCAAAAATGGTTTCCGGCCAACTGGGTGCAGTGGATTCCAAGGCTGCCAGTCTTCTTATTTCTGGCGACATAAATGAAGATGTCGAAGTATACGACAGTGATGACTGTCCATCGGACTCGGAGCTTGAAAACTCTGTCACCGGAAATGTTTTGGGAGCAGAAGGTATGTTGGAGCATTTTCACGAATGTATTCATGTACATTTCACTTCAAGTAATACACATTACGCAAGTTAGTGATATGCCAAACATATTTTCAAATGCAGCACGAGTTAATAATGCAATCAGACCAGAAGGAGGCAGAAATGATGCTGTCAGTATTAACTACCATAAAATGGACGTAGTTCAGGATAGACCTTATCAAGTAATCTTGATCATTAATTCATTCAAAGCAAAAAAATTCATGACAAGTCGTGTTGAATTTTCAATTAACTAAGCACTCATATATCTTTTTCTAATTTCAGTCCGAATTATTGAGAATGGCAATTGAGCGCAATGTTATAATATGCTTGCCTACTGGATCTGGAAAGACATACATTGCCTTGAAATTGACGGAGCATATGCTGCCAAGTGCAATTGAGTAAGGGGTTATAGTTATCTAGAATTAGTATTATCAGCTCAATTAAAATTAAATCACATAATAAATGCCAAGCAAGCATTATAATACGTATGCTAAATGATTTTTTCAGAAAATCACAAAAAATTGTGTTTTTGGCAAACACGGTCCCTTTGGTAAACCAGCAAGCTCGATATTTCAGTGCTAACCTGATAAATACGTCTGACAGGAATGATGAGTACGTCAGAGCATTGACTGGCGACTTAAATGTGGATATTTGGAAACAGGAAGAGTGGGATGTAGTAATGTCGAAATATCACGTAAGATAAAGACGTCAATTTTTCTGCTCAACGTAGCTTTTTTCTGAAAACTACATTATTACTTTTTTGTCTTTGTGGATTTAACATTCCAGATTTTAGCTATGTCGACGCAAATTTTAGTGGATGCCATAACTAAAGGCTTCGTTAGATGGACTCAGATTGCATTGGTGATATTAGACGAGTGTCATCATGCTCAGAAAAATCATCCCATGGCATCAGTAAGTAAACCATTTTTTATAAACTGAGTTTTGTAGAGTTTGGTGGATTGGTTTTAATCGCTTGAAATATTAACATTGCAGCTTATGAAAGGTTATGCGGAAAAACGGGAATCGTGTCCAAAAGATGTCCCAAAAGTACTTGGGCTTACGGCAACCATTATCATTGGGAAGTCAAAAGTAGCAGATATTCCGAAAGAGATAAAGGACATTGAAAAACTTTTGTGCTGCAAAGCAGTGACGCACAGGAATTACGAAGAAGTCTTGAGGTTAATTAGTCGTAATTGACTTTGGGTTTTCTTTTTATACACACTGAATGAGGAGTTAGTTAAAAGCTTTTTCCTGTTTTCTTTGGTTTCACGTAGGCACTCCACCAGCACTCAGTTTCAAATTCGTACGTATGAAACCAAATATACAGAAAATGATCAGGTTTGCGAAGACATCACAGGGTTACTGCAACTTCTCGCAAAACTTCCCAAAAATGTTGTGACTGAAGACGAAATATCAACGATCGAAAGTATTGATCATCCATCGCTGATCTCTGAGGACCAGTTATTCAGTAAACGTAAAGGAGTTCCACAGATGTTGAAAACCTTCCTAAATGATCTGCTGAAAACATATGTTGAATTAGGTGCTGTACTACATAAATACAGTATTCATTTCGAACGTAGAATTAGAAATAATTATAATATGGAACATTGAATTTCAATGTTTGTAAACTCACTCCAGGTCCATACTGTGCTAAATTAGCCGCGGTCGTGAAAATGATATTTATCCTACAGTGGATACGACAAATTTCCTCAAACTCGGATAGCGACAGCAGTGATGATGATGATGATGACTACGAAATTAAAGAGGACGAAGATCCTGTTGACGCCGTTGTTTTATTAGAGAACGTTTTAACTGTTCTAAATGCCTTTATAAGAAGGATAGATAACAGTATGAAAGCTGTTGCCCTTAGTCAGGGCTCAAGGTCTGATCAGGAAGCTTATATTATTAAACATTGTGTTAGTCCAAAAATCGGCAAGCTATTGGAGTTACTTGGTTCCAAAAGGTAAGCAGTAAGGTAGTTTCAGATCTATATATTATAAGAATAATCACTTAATTAATTCCAATCTAACATGGATTTATTTATTTTTAAGTATGTATGGATATGTTATAGACTTGTGAAATTGAAACTAACTTTGAAATATAATATAAGACCCTATAAATACAAGACAGTGCTTCAGATTCAGATGAGCTTTGCGGGGTGGTGTTTTGTCAACGAAGGATTACTGCAAACGTTCTGCAGTGGTACTTAAAGGTGAGCTAATTCACCAAGTTTTCAATCTTATAATAGCAAAGCTAAAGTATATTTTTAAAAAAACATTTAAACTTTTCAAAATAATTTTCGTTTGTTCGAATACATGATGTAGAAAGTCTCAGAACTGTTCCCGGAGGAATATGGCTTCATTAGGCCGGATGTAATGGTTGGGCAAGCAGCTCTGGTCACTGATACAGATGCTGCTCGTTTTTCAGCAAGTAGACAGGCTGGTGTAATAAAAAAGTAAGTTAAACTACTAACGGAAATGGTTAAACAAGGTTTAAGCGAAAGTTTTATGCTTATTACATCCTTTTAAACAACTTTACAGATTCCACTCGAAAGAGTTGAACTTGTTGATAGCAACTCAGGTGGTCGAAGAAGGTTTGGATGTACCTGCATGTAATCTTATCATTAGATTTGACAGCGTCCTGTCGTACCCTTCGTTTGTGCAGTCAAGTTAGAATACGATTGTGTTATGATACAGTGAATAACACCAAATGAAAATGAATTTAAGCTTATATATTGTTTTTTTTGCAGTGGGCAGGGCTCGTAAAGCAGGCGCAATATGTTACGCTTTAATTGACGAGCAAATTGAAAACGAAGAAAAACGTAAACTTGCTAGTTTTGAAGAGTTTAATAAAAAACTTGCAGAGGCCTTAGAGAAGAACGCGTTACATATTGGCGAGGATGATGATGATGATGAGGAAAGTAGTATTGCGGAAGAACTAATTCCATCGTTTTGTCCCAGCGGGCCCGATGGACCTAAAATAACTGCCACGGAATCTATATCAATCGTCCACAGGTGTGTGTCACAGCAGTAAATATCCTGCAGTGTAGTGCTAGGCAATAGGCATGTGTAGTTTATGCTTTATTCATGCCTTAAAAATTATCCTGCTTGTTTTCTCTATTAGATATTGTTCCGCACTGTCTTGTGATAAAATTGCAACGTTGGCTCCTATATCTTGGTGGCATCCGATTGAAGGGAAAACAATACTATTTCAAGCGTTTATTCAACTTCCGGTATTGTCACCAGTTCGGCAAATTATAGAGGTAAGGATGCATGATTTTATTAGTTGATTACTGAGACAAAATGAAGAATTTACTAGCTAATACGAAAATCTGTTTATAACTTTCCGTAGGGGGCAATTATGCCTGATAAGACATCAGCGAAGCGTTCTGCATACATGGAAGCATGTAAACTATTGTATTATGCAGATGAATTCACTGAAAACCTTTTGCCAAAGCCAAGGTCCATTGACAATTATCAGTGCGAGTTTCTCGATAGTCTGGCAGAAAAGTTCAAAACGGAGAATTCGACAGCAAATCGTAAAATTGGAAGTCGTGGCAGAATCCAGCAGTATGCAAAACATGTGCGTTGTAAATTTACGTAATATACACCTCAACCATCCATCCATCTTTGATTGCAGTATAATTCAATATATGTAATATGTTTTTCGTTTTAGGCTCCTGAGATAATTGAAAAGAGCAGCATAATTGTCGCGAATAAACCAGTTTCCCTTTACGAAATAAAAATAAAGATCCATAAATATAGTGGGGATCCCAGAGCTGAAACTCTCTATGAATTCAAAGAACGAGGGCATACGTTTGGAGTTATAACTAATGCTAACCTGGATGATGTAAGTAATCATATTATCTCGTATTCATTTATACACAGTATTTTCATTTCAAACAATTCGTGACTCTTCGCTTATGTTTTAGCTGCCTACTTTTAATCTGAATGCCAACTATGGAACTTTTGTTGTGAAAGTGAAGAAAGTGAAAACTACGGATTCTTGTATAATGCTAACTGAGGAGGAAATCTGTTTGTTGGAGGCATTCCAACAGTTTCTCTGTGATTCGCTATACGAAATAAAAAATCCAGTACTAACAACTGATGGTAGACATTTCCTAGTTGCTCCCATCGTTGGTACGTAGCAAGACATGAATATTATTATCATACAATATGTTATGCATGGCAAAGGTGAATCAGGTAGCAAATTTGTTTCTCATTTACAGGCCAATCTGTCAACCAAGCAATTAATTGGGACCTGGTTCGTAAGTGTTTGGAATTAGACGAAGACCGTCTTTTGACGAAACCTGATGAAGACGTACTGGAAGGAATGAAGCTCACGTCTCAGTTTGAAAATGCATTGTTGGTTCCATGGTATAAAAATGACCAGTCACTAGAGGTACGTATGCAAACATCGATTGCTTGTTGTTTTACATTTTAATCGAATGTCGATTGACTGATGTTTTGTGGCTGTAGCTCTTGTGCTCTCTAAGTATACTGGATGGGTCGTCGGCACTATCTGATTTTGATGATCTACACAAAGCCCGGACATTCCAGGAATACTATTCCAAAAAATATAATGTGCAACTACGACATCCCGAGTTACCACTTGTCGTTTGCAGATCGGTGGGAAAGCAGTTAAATTTTCTGACGAAAAAGGTCGATGGTAAAGTTAGACGAAAGGAGATGCAGCGTTCTATAATGAAAGTAATTCCAGAGCTAGCGAATATTCACCCGGTACCAGCAAGTCTGTACGTGCAAGGACGTCTTCTGCCTTCAATATTTCAAAGAATCAATCGGTTATTAGTAGCAAATAAAATGAGACAAGATGTTGCCAGCTACTTTAATTGGGATATCGGTTCTGGCGATAATAGTGTCGCTCTTATTCCTTTCAGTAAGCTTACGACTTATTAGAATATTTAAATTCCTTTTTAATTTACATCATAAGATTTCATTATTTATAGCTAATGACAGTACTAGTGATGATGATTCTTCGTCGGATGCGGAAAATTCAATGGAGCTGCAGCAACAAAGTTCGTCGTCTGAACAGACTTCACCAGTGAAGGAAAAGAAGAAATTTTTCAATCTTGAAACGATAAATCCTTTCGAGATAACATGGGATCTTCTGTACCAAGCTGAGAAACCTAGCCCTAAACGTAACAGTCGAGATACAAAGTACTGCATGCCAACACCGCCTACAATGAAATCTGATATACGTAAGTCTGGTTAGCTCGCTTATTATGAAGTGTTTTCAGGCCATAACTAAATTTTGAGTTTTTATCGACTCGTTAAAAATAGGTTTGAAAACAATAGACGAAGTCAGGGTTCAAAGTTATGATTTTGATCAAGAAACTGACTTTGACAAAGAAAAAGGCCCAAGCATGAACACCATAATGGAGGTAATATATATATGGAACTTACGACTAAATTAAGAAATAGTTTATTTACGTGCTTCCCATTCCCAGAAACGTTGTTCAGGGCATAATGTATGTTGCATTTTGTTTCATTCAATAGGCAATTACTCTGTCAAACGCTCAAGACAACGTGAGTCTAGAGAAGTTGGAGGTAATGGGAGACTCAGTACTGAAACTGCTAGTTTCCCTCCATTTGTTTCGGAATTTTCCTACATGGGATGAAGGGAAGATGACTTTGTTGCGAACAAAATTAATCTCCAACCTACACTTGTACCAACTTGGTAAAAATAAGCAAATTGGAGAGTTACTCAGCGGCAGCATCTTTATCCCAGACAAAAACTGGCTACCGCCAGGGTTGGCCATTCCACAAATTTTCTCAGAGTATGTAGTAAACGAAGGATTGGATTATGACATATATACGAGACTACAAAAGAGCACCATTGAAGAAATGAAATCGATGAATTCCACGGATAAGTTCAAGGAATTAATCGAAAATGTGCAAGGTGCACTCAAGAAGAACAGCGAGCATACCAACTATTCCCATTCGAAGATTGGAGATAAAAGCGTCGCTGATTGTATGGAAGCCATTATCGGTGCCTATTACATGAATGGAGGTATTGACGGGGCAATGAGAATAATGGAGTGGCTCGGGCTAAGAGCACCTTTAGTAGACGGATCCGTGGTGAATTATTCCAGAGACACTACTTTAATGCCTGTTGAGGAGGAAAGGAATAGTATAAGACCTAGAAAGCAGAACTTGATTCCGTATCTGAATGATTTGGAACGAGTTATCCAATACAAGTGAGCATACAATGTTTTTTTCTTTTACGATTAACTAGACTTTGTTGTGTAACTTATTTCTAATTTTTAAGATTCAAAAACCCGTGGTTGGCTGTAGAGGCTTTAACGCACCCTACGTTTGTTGGAAACCGTGTGACACCCTGCTATGAAAGATTGGAATTTGTTGGCGATGCAATATTGGGTCAGTTAAAGCTTTACGTATGAATCAATGTTTTCACTTCATAAAAGTTGCCTTACTACAGTAAATAAATGCATATAATGATGTTATGACTTCTTATGTACATAGATTTTTTGGTGACGAATTACATCTTACAAAATACCCCAATCACGGACCCTGGAGAAATCACAGATTTACGAGCTGCTCTCGTCAACAATGTTACTTTCGGATCTTTATCAGTCCGATACGGGTTTCAAACTTATCTCAAGTATACCTCGAAACCATTAGGTGATTACATCTACAAGTTCAAGGAATACCAAGAGGAAAACAAGCACGAAGTTACTGATCCGGTAATCACATTTGACATTAAGAAATTAAAACATTTTTCATATTTAAATTAGCATGTATGTAAGATTACATAACATCTTTTTATTCACAGCACAAGCTTTATAGCGACTTTGACTGCCCAACAGTCAAGGAAATAGAAGTTCCCAAGGTCCTCGGTGACATTTTTGAATCCATAGCTGGAGCGGTGTTTATGGATAGTGGCATGTCAATTGATACGACATGGAAAGTGTTTTACCGTTTGATGGAAAAGGAGTTGGGTAAGGATACGATAAAGATACAGTTTAAACTTGTTTATGTTTGGAAGGTACATTGTTAATTTAATTGCCAATCGCTATTTATTGCATTTCTGTAGTAAAATTCTCAAAGAATATTCCTAAAAGTCCCCTGCGGGAACTTCACGAGTTTTACCCTGGAAAAGTTAACTTCAGGTAGTAATACAAATCACATGTTATAAGTTACAACTGTGATGCTTTTAAATTTTGCCAAAAAATGTTTACATCTGTACAATATTTTATTAGGAAATATGAAAGCGAAGCCAATCCAAAAAACAACAAGTCAAACAGTTGGTCAAAGTTTAAGATAGTCTATCTGCAAGTACCTGATTGCGAAAAGTTCATTGTAGGCATCGGAGCTACCGTGAAGCAGGCAAAACAAGCTGCCGCTAAATATGTCGTACGCCAATTAAAAGTTGGAATTTAATTTCAAACAAAATGGTAAATTATGTATATTTTGAATCTCTGATTTGAAACTCTCCGAGTTAAGCATAATATGTTATGCCTAAATTATGATGCATGTGATATGTAAAAATAGGTTTTTTCCGGTATATTTTGCATATTTTGGGTTTCATATTTTACCGTTTTTACATATATCGTATGAAAAATAACCGTTTGAGGAAAAGTTGAATTTTGTCAATATTGGATGAAAATTCTAAGCATTTAAAATTAAGGAAATATTTACTTCAATAATATCAGGTTACAAAAAATCGATTATATTCTCAGAATGCTTGCATTGTTTACAACATATTTTACTGATTTTCAGATATATTTTAAGATATATTTAGCAGTTTCGGGTATATTTCAGATAATTTTTAGGTATATATAGTCATATTTTGCTGATTTTTAGGTATATTTTACGATTTTCCAGTCTTTTAATTTCAAACTTAATCAAGTTTTAGCTTTAGTGAAAATTATATATGTTATATAAAGCTTCCAATCTTTAATTCGAATATATCGTGTTAGTGAGTAGTCTGTCTACCCTATTCATAAACTTAAAAAGTTTATATTATATTATATATAAATAAAATTTCAACTTAACAATTACATAATAAATTTCCATTGAATTTCTTGTCAAATGTATCATTTAATTGTGATGTAATATGAATTTCTAGACACTTAATCACGAGAACCGATCAATCGAAGTGACGCATGTTATCAAATCAGGAAAAACATAATTGACTGTACGTACGATAGGCATATGTGTACAATCCAATTGCAATTTGTCAAGACATGTTATCACTCCACATCCACAATCAAGTTTTTATGCCTTTTTATCCGCATACAAGGGCAAGAAGATTTCGTCGTAGTGGCTGTAAGCCGTAGATGTGTCTGTGTTAATGATACTTAAGTACATGGCATAGAAATCCGTGCCGTGTCCAATTTCTAGTTCAATACTTGATCAGCTGCACTAAAAGTCACATTTCTCCAGATTTACAACAAAAATCCCTTCATAATGGATAGTCGCTTCTTGCTTGTAGCCCCGTTGGCATTAACTTGCCTATTTGTTTTGTCACAAATTGGTCAAAGTTTAAGTCAAGAAGAAGTTGAAATTCATGGCTATCATTTTCACACCTACTTTTTTCAGACTAATGAACGTAATACTCAAGAAGCGTTAGCATTCAGGTATAGCATATTACTAAGCTTATCAGCGTCAGCTCCTGAAAATTTATTTGAAACAAGTCTCATTGCATATTATCTTACCCAGGGCTGCCATCCAAAATCAAATCGATGGAGGATTTTTGGAAAATTGTAGACTGAACCGAGTTAACATGGCGCCCGTGGGTACGTTTGTCAATACTTTTTTTAGCACTCCACATCTACAATCAAGTTTTTTATGATTTTGTGCGTTTTCTAGGTCCCCATCCCATAGGAAGTTACGAGACATGCTGCAATAAAACATCCGTGTCACAAGCATTAACATGGTTTATGCAAAATCATGGGAATCTCTCCATCCTCCTCCATCCACTGACGCGATATGAAGTCCTGGATCACACTCATAGAGCTATGTTTCTTGGAGAAAAGCTTCCGTTAGATGTTAGTGTTCTCAGTGAAGATTTAGCAGAGAATTTGGACCTTTGCTTACCCATCGAAGGAAATCATATAAATAGTGTATGACTAGATTTGATGATGTATACGAAACGCTGCTTAAATAAATAGATGCTACTAAACTAAATACTAAGACTTCAAACTTTAGATGCTGTCTTGTGTTGCATATGCATACGTGTATTTCAAAATACAGCATTGTTTCTACATTTTCCGATAGGTACAAATCATGTATGATTGTAACAGAGGCTCTGTTACGATTTGTACTTATAGAAATAGTAGTAGAAACCACCACTCCAACACCAACAGTGCGGTCCAGTGTGTCGTCTGTCTAAAGCCTAGTCCACATTCTTGCTCAATTCCGTTGCACAACTCTGCAGAAATAGCTTATCCAGCCATAATACAGTTTTGTGGCAAGTATTACTTAACTTTCGAGGCATAATGCAACGATGATATGTCGAATTTTTAGCAGTCGCTCAAAACTATTTTATTAAAGATTCAGTCAAAAATGAACTTTGTCATGTCACAAAAGCTTTAGAAAACCCGACTAGGCTGACTTGGCATAAGCATCATAAAATCAAAAATCAAACGCTCTTGCATACTGTAAAGTGGGCCTCGATTAACCATTAAACTCCCAGCTGCTGCTATGTCAAGTAAAATGAAACCGCTTATCAGTGACCAACTACTGGAGTTCAAGCAATGACATTTCACTGCTAGGTGACCGCTTGCTTTACTGTCAAGTAGCAGAAAAATGCATTTATGTGGCCAAGTGCTTTCATGTCATGTAATGCACTTTTGCATTACCGTGCCCAGTTGCTTTATTGTCAAGCAACTGTATATTTTAAACCAGGGACCGATTTCATGATTGTCATGAATCGAGCAATGTCATATGAGCGCCCATTCCATGACTGTCATGTAGCATTAGTTTTCACTAAATTTCAACGTATTTTGTACTCTTTTCGCATTATAAACTACACTTAACATTAAAATGGATTCAATTAAGTAGTTTTTAAGTATTTTCTCATGATTGAATCATTTTTAGACCCAAATCCGAACATGTTTTACTGAGGTTTTGTTGTCATAATTTGAGATTCATACTCGAAGCAAACTTCTGAAGCCAAGCGCATTCAAAAAATGGAAGCCGCTTTCACGCGACTAGTTTCGCGTTGAATCTCAATACCTTCAAACTTTGTATTAGCTTATCGTAATAATTCAATAATATTACGATGACCAAACGATTTCAATGACTGCAAACTAACAACTTGCAATTGAGGAGGCACTTAACCTCCGTGAAAGATCCGATTCATTATCAGTGCCGCTTGCAATTTCATATTTTCAGACAGCGTACGAAAACCAAAGATAACGACTCCCTTTTCCCAGCATGAACAAACGTGCTTCACCCACATATCTTAAATAGTTACTGCGAATGAATTCTCGTGTCTGAGAACCGATATTTCGGTTGCTAAAAAATCTAAGTGACGCCATGTCGAATTGGCGTCCAATAAAGAAAGGGTTGCATATAGGGTCGACAAGCCCAAGATAACTTTTGAGCTAGACATGTTAGGGGCATAATTGTTTTTGCATTGTAATGGCAAATCCTGACAGGTTTGTTGGAATTATGTTGATTTGCCGCAAAGTTATAGCGGTTTCAAAAAGCATAGATGGTAACCGAAAAATACAAAATCAGAAATTCATATCAAACTTCTGGCATCGGATTCAGTTTCTAAATAGCTTTCTACGTATAGGTCTCCAAAATTATTGTCTTATTGGAGTCAGACTTACAACTACGCATGTCTAGAGCGAACTCCAGAGCTGCCACAACTCTAGCGAAAACTAGGACGTATCTGGTTCAAATCGGAAATACAACTGCTCCTGACTTCCACTTTTCCTGCCCTTTATATAGGAGCTGGCCGAGTTGGAAGTTGAGTTGAGCATCGAGAAATGCTCAACTCTCAGTCATAATTTCATCCACTGTCCATTTTACAGACAATGGGAACTCTTAGTCAAATCATTTTTTAGCGAAATACTTGCACAGAAGTGCTTATCATTCTGCATAAAGCAAAGTAAAAGATTTACGTAAAACCTGTAAATCGCTGAGAACTTGACCTCACATACTTCATAAAAATAACATACAGTTTATGTAAAAGTATTTTGCATGTTGTAAGTAGTTTTAGTGTTTGTTTTGTGTTTAAATATTCAGATGAGATACTAAATAATGTTATTCGATCGCTTAACTGGAGTTAGCATCATTTTTGCAAATAATAATTTTGAAAACGGTTTGGGCACACGGCGTTAATCATGAAAAGTACAATGGGCACTCTCCATTACATGCAAATGCATAGTAAAGGCACTAGGTAACAACATTACATGTAGTTAACGGCCATTTGATAACCATTCATTATTATGCGGTTGGCCATGTAATGTACTACTCAAAAACTCGAAGGGTCACTGATAAGCGGATTGGAATACCCAGTCTGGTAGGAGACTAATTAATTGTCTTTGTATGTAGGTAACACAAGAAGGAGAAATTAGGATTGTTGGACTTTCCGCTACACTTCCCAACTACAAGGATGTAGCATGTTTTCTCCAGGTGGATCTGGCTACTGGACTCTTTTTCTTCGACAACAGTTTTCGTCCTGTTCCCCTTGAACAGCAGTACATTGGAATAACTGAAAAGAAAGCACTGAAACGTTATCAACTGACAAATGAAATTGTTTACGAAAAAGTGATGGAACATGCGGGCAAAAATCAAGTATTGATATTTGTACATTCCCGTAAAGAAACCGGAAAAAGCGCTAGAGCGCTGCGGGACATGTGCTTGGAAAAAGATACATTAGGACATTTTCTTAGAGAAGGGAGTGCTTCAATGGAAGTTCTAAGGAAGGAGGCAGAAGATGTTAAAAATCCAGAATTGAAAGATCTGCTACCGTATGGATTTGCTATCCATCATGCTGGAATGACAAGAGTTGACAGAACCCTCGTTGAAGATTTGTTTGCTGATCGACACATCCAAGTTCTTGTGTCAACTGCTACGTTGGCCTGGGGTGTAAATTTACCTGCTCACACAGTCATCATAAAGGGAACTCAGGTTATTGAGAATTATACGTTGTTTGAACTTGAACATACAAACTAAAAGGAAAACAAATCATAACAAACTGTTTTTAAAAACTTGTTTTAGGTTTACAGTCCAGAAAAGGGACGATGGGTCGAGTTGGGTGCTCTAGATGTTCTTCAGATGTTAGGTCGTGCTGGTAGACCACAGTATGATACTAAAGGAGAGGGAATCTTAATTACAAATCATTCAGAATTGAGATATTATCTGTCTCTGCTCAATCAACAGCTTCCTATAGAGTCCCAGCTTGTTGCGAAATTACCAGATCTGTTGAATGCCGAAGTAGTTAATGGGTAAGACAAGACTTCAATTAATTTATATTGATGTGGTTTGAAAATTTTGAAATTACAGTTGAAAACTTTTATAATTTATTAACAGATCAATCCAAAGCGTTAAAGACGCTGTCGAGTGGTTGGAATACACATATTTGTACGTGCGAAGTAAGCGGGCTCCTCAAACCTACTCTGTGGATGATGATGATAAGACTTTGCTAGTCCATCGAGCAAATTTGATTCATACGGCTGCGTTAAAGTTGGATAAAAGTGGTCTTGTGCGGTATGATAGAAGCAGTGGGTCATTCATACCTACAGAACTTGGTCGAATTGCTTCGCATTACTACATTACGTGTGAAACAGTAAGTCCGTACTACATTAACTATTAATCTTTCTTTGCTTGGTCACAGTTGAAACTATGTACAACTGAGATATGCAGACCTGGAAATACGCTATTTCGCCGTAAACACCCTGACCCTTCATTCTCAAAACACCTAATTTTTAAAGTTGGTAAAATCGATCTAATTCGCTATTCTTTTAGGTCAGTTCAACTAACTGAGTTGTAGTACTGTAGTATGCATACAAAATCTAATTAACACGTAAAAGATAACTTTGTGAGGCGTTGTTCGAGTTGATAACTTCGCTTGACGAATTTTTCGAGAAAATTTTAGTAAAAGTTTAAGAGGAAATTAGCCAAAATCAGCAAAGTTTGAGAGAAATTAGGCAATATTGAGGGAATTTTGAGAGAAACTTGTGCAAATTCAGCAAAGTTTAAGAGAAATTAGGCTTAAAAATTGAGTGAAATTTTTGAAGAGATTAAGGGCAAAAGTTTGAGAGAAATGCGGGGCAAAATTGAGCGCAAAATTTGAGAGAAATTAGGCATAAATTGGAGCGAAATTATTGAGAGAAATTGAGGCCAAAATTTGGAGAAAGTTAGGCAAAATTGAGGCGAATTTATGAAGAGAATGAGTGCCGAAATGTTGAGAGAAAATAGCGGCAATTTGAGCGAATTTTGAAGAGAATTAGAGGCCAAAAATTTGATGAGAAATTAAGCAAAATAGAGCGAATTTTGAGAGAAATTAGGCAAAATTGAGCGAATTTTGAGAGAATTGAGCCAAAATTTGAGAGAAATTAGGCAAAATTGAGCGAATTTTGAGAGAAATGAGCCAAAATTTGAGAGAAATTAGGCAAAATTGAGCGAATTTTGAGAGAAATTAGGCAAAATTCAACGAATTTTGAGAGAAATTAGGCGAAACCGAGCCAGTTTCGGCAAAAATCAGCGAGTTTTGAGAGAGATGCTGCGAAGCAAAGTTAAACAAATGGAAATGCGACAATTTGCTTACAATAGAATTTATGGGGAAAATTTTGTTACTTAATAGACAGAAGAGTGAAAAAATTTGGTCACCAAGTTCTCAAATACTGAGAAATTGTACAACAATTAGAGATAGACCGTAAAAATTGACAAAATCAGGCTTCAAAAATGATAAAATTTGAGTGTTTAGTACACAAAAGTAATGAAATACACTTATCGACATGTCTTTTGTTGAAAGTTGAATATACATGCGTACGTATCTGATAAATTCAATGTATGTGTGTATAATAAACCTTATATTCGATTATATTACACATTTACACATAGGGTGTTTTGATATTTGGTGGAACTTTTTGCAAAAAAACGTAAAATAGTACTGCTGAAATGCTAAAACACCCTTCCCAAGAAAAATGTTCCTGATATTTTGCGGGCTGCGCCCGCAAAATACCCGAAACACCCTCTCCCTCCCGATTTTTCCTGAACACCCTATCCCTACAGGTCCGTATAGGTATTTCCAGGTCTGGAGATATGTTTTAATTGTGTTTTGTTTCAGGTCCAAACCTACAATCAGTTACTAAAGCCTCATCTCAGCGAAATTGAGTTGCTTCGCGTGTTTTCATTGTCATCAGAGTTCAAGAACTTGGGAGTGCGAGAAGAAGAAAAGTTGGAACTTCAGAAACTGATGGAGCGAGTGCCAATCCCAATTAAGGAAAGCGTCGAGGAGTCCTCTGCTAAAATATCCATTCTTCTACAGGCGTACATCTCCCAACTTAAATTGGAAGGCTTTGCTTTGATGGCTGACATGGTTTATGTTACGCAGTCCGCCGGGCGTCTTATCCGAGCAATTTATGAAATCGTTCTTAGTCGTGGCTGGGCGCAAGTTGCAGATAAAACTCTTGCGTTGGCAAAAATGATAGACCGACGTATGTGGCAATCCATGTGTCCTTTGAGGCAGTTCAAAAAGATTCCCGAAGAGGTGATTCGAATGATTGAGAAAAAATCCATTGCGTTCGATAGACTTTTTGATTTGAACCCATTGGAAATTGGAGAAATGATCCGTCATCCAAAATTAGGAAAGTCAATTCACAAGTTTATTCATCAGCTGCCCAAGGTTGATCTTTCCTGTACCATTCAACCAGTGACACGATCAACGTTGAAGGTGGAATTGGTTATAACCCCAGATTTTGAATGGGATGAAAAAGTGCATGGTGGCTCTGTAGCCTTCTGGATCATGGTGGAAGATGTCGACTCAGAGGTGGTGCTCCATCACGAGCATTTTGTTCTTAAACAAAAGTTCAAGAACGATGAGCACATTGTAAAATTTTACGTACCAATATTTGAGCCACTTCCTCCTCAGTATTTCATCAGAGTGGTATCTGACAGATGGATTGGCTCGGAAACAGTGTTACCTGTTTCGTTCAGGCATCTCATACTTCCAGAGAAGAATCCTCCGCCAACAGAGTTGCTGGATTTGCAGCCTCTTCCCATTTCTGCGTTGCGGAATGGAGCTTTTGAAGTTTTATACAAGGAATTCATTCAGTTTAACCCAATTCAAACGCAAGTTTTCAATGCTGTTTACAACTCGGATGAAAATGCATTCATTGGAGCCCCTCCAGGATCTGGAAAAACAATGATTGCAGAATTTGCCATAATGCGCATGATAAACACCATTGGAAGAGAACGACCTGGCGAGGAGCACTGTGTTTATGTTACTCCAAAAGAGGTAAACAGTCATTTTCATTAATTGAACATTGAAATTATAGTATTAAGAATCTTTTGCATGATTTATGAAAGTCAAACTAATTTTCATTCACGTTTCAGGAGCTAGCCGAAAGTTTGTATGCCGAATGGAATAGCAAATTTTCTAAACTTGGTAGAAAAGTGATCATGCTCACAGGAGAAACTGGAACTGATCTCAAACTCTTGGCAAAAGGAAATATCATAATCAGTACACCTGAAAAATGGGATGTCCTTTCACGACGATGGAAACAAAGGAAGAACGTACAGAATGTAAACCTATTTATCGTCGATGACTTACAGCTAATTGGAGGAGAAGAAGGGCCAGTTATGGAAATTGTCTGTTCTCGAATGAGATACATAGCATCACAGACGGAAAAACCTATTCGGATTATTGCTCTTTCTACATCTTTGAGTAATGCCAGAGATATTTCACAATGGCTTGGCTGTCCTCCTACACATACATTCAATTTTCATCCTTCTGTTCGCCCATTGCCGATGGAACTTCATATTCAGGGCTACAACATTTCTCACAACGCATCCCGTTTGGCTGCAATGTCTAAGCCAATTTACAATGCTATAACAAAGTTGTCGCCGGATAAGCCAGTTATGATATTTGTCCCATCAAGAAAACAAGCACGGTTAACTGCTGTTGACATCATCAATTATTCTGAAGTAGAAGGCAAGCACGGACGATTCCTACTGCTTAACGAGTCGGAACTTCAAGGCGTCTTTGAAAAAGTTCAGGATGAAACTTTGAGAGGCTTACTGACACAAGGAGTCGCCTATCTTCACGACGGCACTAGTCCTACGGATCGTCATATTGTATCTTCTTTGTTCAAATCAGGAGCAATCCAGGTAATGCAAATACGATGTCGATACTAACTGATAATTATGCTCATAAACTGATCAATTTAAACCTGAACATGGGAATAATATTTTACTACTTTTAATTGTGTTTCAGATTGTTGTCGCGACACGTAACATGTGTTGGAGCATTTCTTTCCATTCCCATCTGGTGATTATTATGGATACACAAGACTACAACGGAAAAATTCATGCGTACGAGGACTATGCTGTGACCGATGTACTTCGAATGTTGGGAAGAGCAAACAGACCTCTCGAAGATGATGACTCCAAGTGTGTTCTGATGTGTCAGACATCGAAAAAGGAATTCTTCAAAAAGTTCCTCAACGACCCACTTCCAGTTGAAAGTCATTTGGACCATTGTCTGCATGATCATTTCAATGCGGAAATCGTAACAAAGACTATTGAAAACAAGCAAGATGCTGTTGACTACCTTACATGGACATTCCTTTACAGAAGAATGACACAGAATCCAAATTATTACAACTTGCAAGGAGTTACCCATCGTCATCTTTCAGATCATTTGTCAGAATTAGTTGAAAATACTCTGAATGATCTCGAGCAGTCCAAATGTATTTCTGTTGAAGAGGAAATGGATACCAGTCCTCTTAATCTTGGAATGATTGCTGCGTATTACTACATCAATTATACAACTATTGAACTGTTTAGTATGTCTCTAACAGCCAAGACAAAATTGAGAGGATTGCTGGATATTGTTAGCTCGTCATATGAGTATTCCTCCTTGCCGATTCGACACCACGAAGAAAATGTTTTGCAGAGTTTGGCTACTAAACTTCCAAATAAACCTGCATCTGCATCATCACAAATAAAATTCACGGATCCAAACGTTAAAGCTAACATATTGCTTCAAGCCCACCTCTGTCGCATTCAGTTGAGTGCTGAGCTACAACAAGATACAGAATATGTGTTGAGCAAGGTACGTTAACATTGATGTATTTAAATTAAAAAGTACTTTTCAAATATAATTATTATGGACCTGTTCAACATTTTGTATTTGTTGTTGATTGCAGGCAATTCGTCTAATTCAAGCTTGTGTTGATGTTCTGAGTTCAAACGGATGGCTGTCACCTGCAGTAGCCGCTATGGAATTTGCACAAATGTCGACTCAAGCTATGTGGGCCAAGGACTCGTACTTGAAACAAATACCCCATTTTGGATCAGACCTCATCAAACGCTGCACTGAACATGTAAGAAACCTTGATCTTGAGCAATAAGTAAACTTTTATCATTTTAACCAGTGTACAGTTACAATTTAAAAATGTGCTCATTTGTTTTAGAAAATTGAAACCGTATTTGATCTAATGGATTTGGAAGATGAAGACAGAAGCAAACTCTTGGACGGACTTTCTCCAGTTCAAATCAGCGACATTGCCCGCTTTTGCAATAGATATCCGAATATTGAACTGACATACGAAGTTGAATCAAAGGACAAAATTCGATCAGGCTCAAATGTAAATGTTAGCGTGCAACTGGAGCGTGAGGATGAAATAGTAGGCCCAGTCATAGCACCATTCTTTCCACAGGTTTGTATAATATCTCAGCATGTAATTGTACATCTCATAAACTCTCATTCATGGATCTATAATATTGATAATACATAACGAGACGATTTTGTTGGGTTATAGAAACGCGAGGAAGGCTGGTGGGTAGTAATTGGTGACCCGAAGACCAAACTCCCTGTTGTCCATAAAACGCTTGACTTTGCAGCAGAAAGCCAAGGTCAAACTGGACTTTGTTGCTCCAAATCCAGGTAAATGTCTCTCTATTTATGTGAACAAGTTATTATGGCTGAACCATGTTTGGTGAAAAAACTAAAATTATTTGTTACTAATGTGTTCTTGATAGGTGAGTACACCTACACTCTTTACTACATGAGCGATGCTTACATGGGATGCGATCAAGAATACAAATTCAATATAAACGTGAGAGGAGGTCGGGAACGGAAGAAGGATGCCTCGGATTCAGAGTAGAACATGTTGTTTTCAAGATTTTAAAATTTATATTATATATATGTACTTGAAATACTTTTTTTGGTTTAAAGAGACAATGTTTATTGTATATTACTTTTAATTTTCTTTGATGTAATAAAATATATTCAATTGTACCTGTATTTTATCAATCCTGCATTGTTTTTATTTATGCCAACCAACATACTAAATCAAAACCGTGAAATTTGTGGGGATAACATACGTTTTGTTTCACATGTTTATCATATTATTAGCATCAATGTTGTCAAAGTTGTGAATTTCGTTGGCGTCAAGTGATAATGTAGCGGCCTGAGCACACTCATTTTCCGTCGCTGTACCATATCTGTCTGTTGAGATGTCCATTTGACTGTTGCAGGCTTCGGATATCTGTGGCGTTTGAACTCCATCACTTTGGTCTCCTAATATATTGGCCGTACTATGTCGCAGTAGGGAGTAGCCAATACTCAAGGCCGTCTTTTTAGGTAGATATTGTGGCCTTTCATGTGATTCCTGCGAAATTAAGTCAAAGATATGGATTCGGTTTTCAATTATGAATGCATCATTCATTAGCTTCACTCACTAACCTGTAAGTATGCCAGACTTTAAACTGCCTGTTGCACACGGAGCACGTATAAATTTGACTTCCGTGAGTTTCAAGATGTCGCCGAAAAGTTGGTCTGTCCGAATATGCCTTCCCACATTGGGTACAAGTGTACGGTTTTTCTCCAGTATGCGTTCGAATGTGCGTTTCCAGATGGTTTTTCAAAGTAAAAGCGCGTGGGCAGTAAGTACAAAGATAAGAACGTTCCTTTCTGTGCACATGTGCAATGTGTTTCTTGTAGGTGTGCTCAAACATGAATTGCGTTGGACACTCTGGACACTTAAATAATGTAAGCTTCGTATGTTGCAACCGTGTATGATGATCTAGTGACCGTTTTGTTGAAAGAATTCGACTGCAGAATTTACATTGGAAGGGTTTAAGATTTAACTCGGCATGATGATCTTGAGCTCGATGACTTTCTAGCGAAATTTTGCTCATAAATCCTCGTGTGCAGTATTCACAAAGAAATGGGAATTCCGAGATGTGTGGTTTTGTCTTGTAATGGCACTGTAATAAATACGGTGTCTTAAAATGTCTATCACACGTCGAGCAATACGTTCCTTTGATTGATTTTGATGATATTGCTGACCTAGCTTTCTCTTCCCGTTCTCGTCGTCGGTGAAAGTGAAGGTGTAGGCGACGCTCTGTGTTGGACTTGAAAGCTTTCCCACAGAGATTACATTCATATGGTTTAGAAATACCTGCAACAGATAACGACAAAGCAGCTTTTAGTCATCATCATAACAGTTTATTGTAACTAATTGAATTGAATTGAATTTACCCATATGAACCTTCTTCTTATGAGCTTCTAAAGTGTCTAGATTTTTGTATCGGACCCTATATTTCGTTTTTGTGCAAAGATTACATTGGTATTTTCTACTATGGGAAGAGCTACCTTCCTCCACTTTGTTCTTTTGCACTGTTGGAACTTTAGGGGTTTGTTCGACATCTGCAGTATCTGCACTATCGTCATTTTCATCCAGAGGAGTTTTTGCCCCGCTTCATTTTAATAAGAGTAATTGTTACTACACCTTTTATTAACAACTCTAGAAAGAGAAGTAGCTATAATTAAATCTTACTCGTGACAATCCTCAAGATGAGTTCTGAGGGAATTTTCTTTGGCGTATTTTCGGTCACATAAATGGCAGTGAAAAGGATAAGAATCTTCTAAAATGTTTATTAAAAAGGTAATTATACCCACTGAATTCACGTATCAATTGGAAATAATAAATAATCAAAAGCGTTATACAAGAAACAAACTTACTGTAATGTTGTCTAAGAATATGGCCGTGGCAGCTACTTTTCGACAAGCTGTCCTCGTACACAATGGACATTGATAATCCAATTCTCGTTTTATCGGCTGAGGAACGGAAAATACGTCAATTTTTTCGCGAAGGGGGCTAGAAGACGTTACTTTGGTTGATTTCTTGAATCTTTTAACACGGTTTGGGTTTGCTGGCCTTCCTCTTTTTTTCTTTGCAGGAGCTTCATAGTCGCTGTCAGCATCATTAACATCATTCTCATCACTCAAATGTGGCTGAAATTCGTCATCCTCACATTCATCCGGCATTGGACTACTAGAAGGTTCTTCAATCAAGGGGTTATCTTGACGTTCCCTATGCTCGTTTTTACGCAGTAGCTCCAAATTCGGCTTTTCTAAAATAAAAAGGAAATAGAAAACCATCAGGTTTGCGGTTGATCTCAAAAGTTTATATAATAATGTAAAATCAAGATGAAAATGCTACATACTTTCTACTACCTCTCCCTCTACTTCATCGCCCAGTTCTGAAAATGCATCATGACATGAGTCATGTCCGGATAGTATGTCTACATCTTGCTTTACGGAAATTTCCTCATCATGACCTCCACCGTTGCCCTTTTCTGCAAATCGAATGAAACGGTATCAGTAGCATTAATAACACTAATGCATTAATCACAATAATAATAATGAAGCTCTGCAACATTTTAGCATAACATTCTGAATTACTTTTGAAAAATTCTTGCCGTATACAATCTGAAGTTTCGGAAGCATTTACAGCTTTTAAAAGACTTGTCATTCTTGCACGATTTCGTTTAGGTTTTCTGCCCACCCTTGACGATTTTATTGATGTAGTTTCATTGTCACTTGTTTCTCGACTCTTTTGCAACTGCTCCACCAACTTGTTAGAAAGCTCCTTGTATTCCAGGTGAAGTTGGGATAACCTCCCGTGGACAAACTCGACTTCTTTAAATATTCTTCCACACGGTCCACACATTTTTAATCCCCACTCGGAAGGATTCCCATGATCCCTTAACATGGTCTGAAGTACTTGGGGGGACAGGCCTAGAATCTTCCGAACAAGGAGCATCACCGATAATTGACTCCTAAGCTGTCTTAAATCATCTTTACTTTTGGAATTGGAATCCACACAAGCGCTTTCCCACAGCATTCTTCGCTTCTTGTCTTCTTCATACTCATCCCTACATATGACACATTTGAGTAAATTGACCTCCATCCTTCCAGCTAATGAAGTACTTTTCACAGTGAAAATTTCACTGTCTGCTTTCACCAATTAGTTGAAACAAGTAGTGTAAAAACAAAACGAACAAACAAAAAGGCTTACTTAAATAAAAAGATCTGTGTTTGCAAGACACGCTCGCATTGCTCACACTTTCACTCAAGATCACAACAACAACAAGGCACGTCAAAATCCTCTCTGACTTGTCTATATATGCTATGTAGATGCAGGCAGTATAATAATGCTTCACTTCAGCTCTACCGCATTGTAACTTAAATGTAATAAAATATGCATAGAGATCCAGACATTCCATTAGACAACTATAACATGCATACATGAATCGGAAACAAAGTAATTATATTTATATGTAGGAATCACTGATTAATTTAGGTTTAGGTAGTCGGACAAATTTTTTTACATTTAAAATCTTTACTGATGCAAATTCACCCTCTGTATAATATCAAATATTTAAAATATGTCTACGAAACACGATACGACAAATTGTGCGATTGTGTACAGTTATAAGTTTTAAAATCCTAAATTTGGTAAAAGGCTTGACTTAACAGATGCGGCATGACGTTATTATCATCAACAGCGTTGGGGTTCGATGACAGATTCGATGTTCCTGGTTGAGGTGGCTCCAACTCTTGCTTTGGAATACATTGGCTATGACTACTGATATTGATAGGGCTGTCGTGGACTTTATCAGCTAAGGTAGTAGTCTTCATTACTGATAAAGAAGGAGGATCACAGTTGGCTGCTACTACTGCCAGGTTGTCATTAGCATACTCAATTTGACTATGCTGAGGTTCGCTTGAAATTTCGTTGTCTGTAGCTGCTTGTCTCGCGGATTGAAGTGATTTCAAATATTCTTTGTACTTCATTCCAGTCTTATCATGGGATTTCATGTGGATTCTAAAAGCGTGACGTGTTTTATAATGCTTTTTACAATTCTCAACGGGGCACTCATGAACAGTATTAGAGTGTGCTTCCACATGACGATTGTAGGTTGGTTTATCTGGAAAAAACCAAATAAATTCAGTATGAGTTATTGTTATTATCTAATCTAGTAATTAAGTATGAAATATAACTGCGACCTGCAAATTTTTTCCCACATGTTTTGCAAGCATATGGTTTCTCGCCCGTGTGCATTCGCATGTGCATATTTAAATACTGACGGAGAGGATAACTGTTAGGACAGTATGAGCATTGAAAAAGCTTGGCTTTCTCGTGGACGGCATTTATATGGTTAGTCAAGGTGCCCTGAAAAGACAAAACTCAAATAATGTTCATTTTTAAAGAATTTGCTACATGTTTGAACGCTATATTAATTAACACTTTTACCGCTGAACATGAAGCCGCGTTTACAGTGAGGACATTGGTATTTTGTTTCTTTAGTATGCACACATCGTACATGATTGTCCAAGTTGCGTTTTGTTCCCAAAATCTTTTTGCAGTAGCGGCATTGGAACGGTGTCAGACCCAATTCAGAAAAGTGCTCAGATCCTCGATGACTGTCTAATGCGGTTTGGGAGTTGAACAACTTGGTACATAAATCACACAGGAATCGTTTCTGATCGGTATGAGCTTTCGATAAAAAGTGGAATTTGACTGCATTCCACGAGCCGAAATATTTGTCACACTGTCCACAATATCGTTTTTTGGCTTCTTTTTTGGGCTTCCTTGATTGACGCTCATGAAAACGCTGGTGATCTTTCCATCCACTGAATCTCGCAAATGCCTTCTCGCAGTGCTCGCATTCATATGGCTTATCAATACCTAAAAATTAAAGCGAAACCCATATATTCATATTATTTTTAATATAACAATTAGCTCTCTCCAAAATTTGTTGAGAATTAATTATTACTAACCCATGTGCACTTGCTTATTGTGTGCAGCAAGAGATCTGGCAGTACGAAACCGTGCTTTTCTGGGAGGACATATTTCGCAGCGAAATGGCTTTGTTAAATCTTCATATTCATTTACAGGTGGTTCCTCCGTCCTATAAAAACAATTTATGGGTGATGAAAACGCTAACTTGCCATTTTTAAATCCTAGGTTAAGACATAGCCCAAGGAGGATAACGAATATGTTTACTTTTGATTATCCACGATAGAATCGTTATTATCATCGCTGTCAACATCATCCTCAACTAGGGGATCGCTGATCTTATGAACATCAATCAAATGATTTTCCATTCTTGATTCGTTAACAGTTTTTTTTGGACACAGATTGCAGTGGTATGGTAGTCTTTCACCTTCAAATTGCAAAGATATCTATTGAAAGTCTATTGTCTCAATCGAAATAGAAACAATCCCAATATCTTACCGTAGTGAGATTTGCGGATATGAGCATCAGAACTTCGTCTCGTGGGATTTTTTTTATCACAAAGTGGACATTTAAAAAATCCGTCACTGCATTTCGTAGACTTGGGAGGCACGGCTGGTAAATCCTTATCAGGTTCTTCCCTATTATAAGTGTCTGTGGAAGTTGCTAATGATGAGCTAACAGCAGCAGGCTTTGTGCTTTCCTTCTTCCTATCATCGGCGGAGTCGTAATCTGCGTCTTCTGGAGTCCATTCTGGCGACAATGCAGAATCCTCCATTGTGTCTGATACTGCTGGACTATTGGGTTCTGAATTACACATTTCATCTTTTCTATCCTCAATTTCATCAATATCCTTTGAAAACTTCACAATCTTTCGCACTGATCTGTGCCTTTTCTTTTTTCCTCGACTACCATGTTTCGTGTGAACATCCTCTGCTGTATCTGACCACTCATCATCATCATCTCCAGTCAAATTTGACTCCTTTCTGGCACATCTACTTCCTGGGTAAGATTCTGCACTATTTATTCGTGCGTTAGCCCGTCTAATAATTGAAGAGTTATTGGCTTGTGATGTTGATTCGTCTCCTGCAAATGAAAAAGCATCAAATTAGAATCCTCCACGGATGGCATAACATGACATAAACATAATAATAATTATGTTGTTCACATACTCTGGTTTAGAAATTCAGTACGGATACTTTCCAGAACTTCAAAATTTAGTTCATCTGCATTCCCCCTTTTAGTTTCCAGGTTGATGTCATTTCTTCGGTCTCCACCCGTTTTACATCCCCTCCTAGTCTTTCTTCGAGGGTCACTTTCTGAGCTGTTACTGTTGCTAGCATTTTCGACGCTGGCTCTTAGCTGGGTTCTCAGTCTTTTGCAAAGGTTATCAAACTCATTATGAAGCTGTTGAAGCCTTTCATGAACAAACTCTGCTTCTAGAAATACTCGGTTGCACGGTGGACACATGCTAATTCCCCAAGTCTCTGGGTTTCCACATTCCTGCAATAATGCCTCCAAGTGTGACTGCCTTAGCTGTAAAACCTTTCGAAGCAGTAAAATTATGGAGAGTTGTTTATGTAACAAGGTCTCATCTTTCTCGACTCCTATTTTTTCACGTCTGCTTCCATGTACAGGGCTAGGCTCATAAATCTCACCGCAGATAACACATTTGCAATTACAATCCATTTTTCATGGAGTTTATATTTAATGGATCTTGAAGAATAAGGTAAAACTAACTTACTAAAGCGAATACTTTCACTTAAAATGTCATTGCAATGTTTACATCCAAGAATGACAACATGCAGCTTATTGAGTTGTTTGAGCCTTAGCTTAGCTGGTTGATCTTGGAAAGCTTACGAGAATATGAAAAGCTTCAGTGAGAATATACATTGAGATTGAGTGTAAGCGTATATGAGCTCATACTGTATGCATGATATACACAAATATGAGTGAAATGCAAAGAAGCGACGAATCACTAATCCATCAAAAAATCACTTCTGTTTTCGAAGATTAAGATAACAATGACATAACCAAAGAATATGAATAAAATGAAAATGTATGAATTAAAAAATGCGAGTTGCAATAGTTTTCACTTCCTGGTTGGTTCACTAGTTTGTGAACTGGTATTAGGACCTTATGACAAAATGAATGTTAACTGTTATAAATCTACGATTTACCTGAGGCTTACAGCAGTGGTCAATGAATGAAACAAAACATGTATGCCTGCTACAACTCTATAAAAATCAAACTATGTATGTACGTGCAAGGGATCTCGTAACAATATGTATTTACTAAAACGTTCGTAAATTGTCTTGAAAATGAAGTAAATACAAGTTTCATTTCATTTTTCGCATTTACGCGATTTTACATAGGTGAATATAAGAAGTTATTATTAATTACAGTAATTACTGATTTTTTTAAAAGATGTCCAATAAGAAAAAAGTTCACTTTCTCACGGGTAATGATTTATCCCTACATAGTAAGATCCATAATGGCGTTTACAATATCGTTATCAGTTTTCTTAAGGGCCTTTATAGCCTTCGCTCTGGAGACGTTCGCTTGACTCATTACTAGCTCAATATCCTTTTCTTCGACTCCGGTGGCATCAACTTCCTCATCGGTATCCTCTTCCTGGATGGTTCCAGCGAGATTGGTAGCGGTGTGAATTTCGGAAACAGAAGGAACCTCAGGTGCCTGGCAAAGTTAAATGTTGCCACATTAGTTTTTGCCAATACCTCTGCAATTATCGCATGTGATCGTTAATGTATTGTATTTACCTTAAACTTCTCGGCGGCTGCCATTTGAGCTTGCTGGCTCAAATCTTCAATCTTAGCCTC
The DNA here is from genome assembly GCA_001718145.1 of Orchesella cincta. Classification (NCBI taxonomy): domain Eukaryota; kingdom Metazoa; phylum Arthropoda; class Collembola; order Entomobryomorpha; family Orchesellidae; genus Orchesella; species Orchesella cincta. The sequence continues at coordinate 91,229 of LJIJ01000096.1, read as the reverse complement.
TCCAAATACAATGTACGTATCAGAAGCAGGGTTCTTGTAAACATCAGGTTTGGTAATGACGAAGAGAATATTCTTAGACTTGCGGATTGTCACTCTGTTCACTCCGGTAATCTATAGAGAGAACAATTATTATTTTATAATTAGAAAATCGACGCGTCAATAACACAACCTATAACGGAAAGGCGCTTTTGACATTTGTCAACCAATATACGTACCTGTTTCAAGCCAAGCTTGGACATAATCTTCCGAGCTTTCTTCTCACCTCGACTTTGTTTCACCTTGCTGGTTAAGTCGTCACCTCCAGCAGTACCCTGTATTTACACAAAACAAAAAGTGTTATTGTTATCATGTACATAATTTACCATTCATTTTCATTTGTGTTGAGTATTACTAGTTAATGTGAAATGAGCTAATGTCTACTTACAGCTTCCTTATCATCCCCATGAGCTCCTGGGGCGGCAGTACCAGCGTTATCTTCCAACTCTGGGATATCGGATCCGTCAGAATCTGAGTCAGTTCCTGAGTCGGACATGGCGACGGGTTTCTTGCTATCAACTTTGGCCATTTCTTCTTCTTTCTTCCCAATTGCGACCATTGAACAATAACTTTACGTGATAAGATAAACAAAGGATATTTTTCACAGAAAAAGTCACTTGATATTGAAGATAAGGCAGGAGATCACGCTGCTCTGAAATAAATAAGCAAAACACGAATAAACCCACAAATCTTGGTCATGCAAATTTTGAACAACAACCTTATTTAAAAATCGATATTAAAAACAATCCTCAATTTACCTTAATCGTTCCAAAACGATAAAATGTATGTATATAAAATCTAAATGAGCCGGACGAGTAAAGGAGTGAGAATAAAGGAATGGTATAAGGAAGCACGCCGTTTCTTTCTGGTTAGTTCGTCATCATCGTGTGCAAAAGCAAGAAAAAATATCCGATTCACACCAATGTATTTTAGAGGCTAGGTATGTTCATATCCAAGGTGTATTTATGCATCCAGGAAATCTCGCACTCAAATTCATGCTACACAAAATATTCCCTTTTTACTCAACAAGCATGCAGGCGGTCTCTCCAAACTTGTGAAGGCAAGTCTCAACTGCAGAGCATGTGACTCGAAACGCGGGGAACGTAAATCATCCTCTATGAACTTATGGATATGGATATAACAACTTGTGTGGTCGTAGTATCATTACTTACATTGGGACATAACTAATAGTTGCACATAAATTATCCACAAAAATATTTGGAAATATTTGTATTTTTGGGCTTTTTCAAACAACATGAGCGTAAAATGTACATTATTGTCTGAAAGGATGATAGAAACTAGAGTTTGAAATGAAAAAATCATGATGATGTATCATTTAATGTCTTAATTGGGGGGTAAGTACATTTATAGGCTGCGTACTCATACTCATTCATTATGGCTTTTAGTAACAACAACAGTCTGCATGATCACTAGTGCCTTTAGCTTCAGTTGTGTTGTAGCAATGGTAAAATCCATCCAAAATGTCCAGATGACATAATATGCCTAGACAAACACAACCAACCCATTACTATATATTATTACTCACTCAATAAAAACATCATTTACGGATATATGCATAGTATTACAGCTGACTGGTCCTCCAAAAACGACAAGCAGCTTTGTATGTGCTGTTTGAACCTTGAGCTTGGAGTATAGTTCGATTGAACAAAAGCATTTTTACAGAGGATGTGTTCGACAATGTAAACAAAAGAAAACCAAAAAGATAACAACACAAAGGTGCATTAATGGCTGTTGGCAGTGCACTTGTTTATTGTGCTTTCAGTGATTCCTTGTAGTTTTTCTAGTATATACAGCCTCATTGTTTTACTGGAAAACGGAATTGTCGGGAATACTAATAAAATAATTGTGAATTGTCTGCAGTTATCACGTTCATCGTTGTTAAAGTTGGAGGAATTCAGGTGACTACTTTAAAGAACTATCTCAAACTTATCAGTAGTCAGCAGTGAAATTATCGTATGTATTCAGTAATGCATCCTTAACTCAAAATCACATTACAACATATTTAAATATTGTCCTCGTTCGTGTGTGGTCTATATATTGGCTTTGTTAATGAGTTCATGATAAGTGTCAGCATAAGTAATTTTAAGCAAAGTTAAGGTGTAAGGAGAAAGTAAGTCTACGCATTACGTTATGTAAATGACACAAAGCAAACGCTTAATGTGTATTTCGAGGAGATGCATGTCCATGAATCTTAAAACGCACTAATACTAGAGGCGTATATAACATCAACGTACAGTGTCGTCCTAATTGATATTGAATCTTGGATAGGGTCAAACGCAGAAACAGACTTGAATGCTTTGTCTGGGGCATTGAGAAAATCTGAAAAAATTATGTAGTGAAAGTTGCAAAAGTGGCTTTCACTGCTGCCTACGATCCTTGTCCTTCATCATCAATGTCACTTAATCTTTCTTTCTTTAGATTAGATTCCTCGTGACAGGTTCTTTAAATAGTATAGTAGTTGTCTTAATGCGAAATGTTAAAGGTTAGCAATTACATTACATATAAACATTGACTGTCTGTGCATTCCTAGCAATGATAATATGATGCTGCTGACCTTGTCTTGTCCTCGTAGAAGTTTGTAATACAGACATAATAGAAGGTATGTATGATTCCAAGTTTAATTATATCCGTCTGAACGAAGAGTCGAAGACGGAACTGAATTGCTCTCGTTGAAGTGCGTATGCGTAAGCTAAGCTCTTGTTCATCTGATGATTCTTTACTCTAATAAATTTCCATATTATTATCCAATGAATATCATTCCATGAGTAAGCACAAGTTAACGAATGAGACATAATAAAATCATGCGCAATGTTCATTTTCATGCCTGGGCCAATTAACCAACTAACTTGTTTAACTCATTCGTTCATACACTCTTGTATGTATATGATGAGTTTTGATTCATACGCGTGGATGTTGTTGGTATCTGGCCTGGCCCTACGAATAATAATCTATCGATAAGGATGGAAAATTAAATAACATAAGTATATACTTGTGACGAGTTGATACTTGCAAGTATTATATATATCTACAAATCTTCATTAATTGAAATGAGATATGAAATGCTGTGCTATCGAACAAGGCATAACAACATGGTATTAATTATCGTTGGGGCATTGACGGATGCACCATTTAATCACAAGTACTGAGTTTAATTCTTTTTATATTTTAATTTATAAATAGTGGACCGTGGTAGTAAAGTAATTGTTCGCTCACACAATAATTGTCAAACTAAAAGTGGAAACTGTTAGAGTTTTCAAAAGTTTTTAATTCAACAAAGAATTAAATATGTAAGTGAGTTCTAAACAAAATCAATTAAGAACTTTTACTTACAACCTTACAAGTCAATAGTATTTTAGCAAACTTTGGGATAGTGATACCAAATAGCCAATGTTATGATCCAAATTAGTGGAAAGTAAGGCAAAAGCAGCAAATTAAAGTTTACATATTTTAATATTGTAATGTTACACATTATGGTGAATTCCATGACTTGTTGCTCGTGTTCATATTTATTAGTTAGCCAGTTGTTTGAATAAACGCTTGGAGTAAGATAGGCAAAGGCATGCATACGGCATGGACACACATGATTATTAGCGTGCTGTTGGATGCAGTATTTTAATCTTACTCATTTTGGTTGTTTTTCTAGGTGCATGAATTGTTTGCAAGAACAATGAATGGTCTCTGCCTATCGTTGCCTCACATCCGGTTCGTATTGGATCTTAGTTTGTAATATTTAATATGAACTAGTCAGTCAAGTCAACTCTACATATAATGCCCATTTATCTACCTGTATGGGCAAACACCAAACAAGTGCTTTTACTTATGCTAAGTCGGACAAAACGCCCGAAGCGGTTACTGATTGATGTTGGAATAGGCGTTGATAGTAGCAGTATTGTTTAAAACAAAATGGAGGCATATAGATGGTTTGAATATCCTTCTGAAGATGTGTTTTTGGGAATCGCTGATGGACGTTCACTTTCTCCAGTCAGAAGATTCTTTTGCCTTTTGGCAACATTTGACTTTTTCTTCACAATACTTCTATGGATTTTAAGTATTATTTTGGTATGTTATAAAACACCTTGTATATGTCTACGCAAATGACTACGGAAGCAGGTATACCTATGTACTTTTGCTACATGAATAAATTGGATTTTTTTATAAATTTGCATAGATAAAAGGTGCTACGTCAATACCAGATGCACTGGAGATTGAAGTTTTGCAATATACATTCAGAAGCAGGATGTTCGATGTTGTGGTAAGTGTATGGAAGTACTTAATATTCACAGCCAAGTATCTGTCTTGTGAAATGGAAAGTGAGATTAAGTATAGGACATAAATGCAAGTTCTTTTTCCTTTGCAGATGGCAGCCGCCGTGAGACTTACAGTGATACTGCTGTTTTATGGTCTATTAGGGGGCCAGCATTATATCCCTGTTGCTGTAAAATAAAATATTGATATACCTGCTTTTAGTGCTGCTTTTGGAATTAATATTATTATAATATCAACTATCTATCTTTCGTTTTAGCTTACGACAACTGGAACATGTGCGTTTTTGATAACTAAGGTTTTCATGTTCAGCGTAAGTGTTGAGTTGACAAATATAACTAAAATAGATGATCTGATTCTTTTATTTTTAGAATTGAATTAATGACTCTTTAATATTTTTATTTAAGTGGGATCAATCTTCAAACGCAATCTACCCAGTAATGCTCATCCTCAGTAGCTTTATTTTAGCTTGGTCTGAAGTTTGGTTTTTCGATTTTCGGGTAGTACCCCTGGAACGACAAGCCAGCTTTTTCACGTCTCGTAAGTTTGTTTCATTGTACCTTTTATAGTGATATGGAATGACGTTTGCAGGAGATGATATCTATACGGTGTGATTCCGGGTATAGTCGTGCTACTAATAGTTTATGCATCATAGACCCTCCGAAATGGTGATAGAATGTGAATATTAAAAGGTTTCGTTTGGACTCTTGTGCTCTTAGCCAAGTAAATGTTTTATGTAAATCTTCGTACGAATGGCTTGATGAATTTTTCATGAGGAACGGTTGAGAGCATCATCTAAAATCGATATGTATGTGGATCGGATTTGGGAAAAAGTAAAATGCAGTTGGGTAAGAACTTTGTTTCTATGAACCTTTGCTCTAAATGCCACACTGAAAGATTTGCAATTTAATAATTTTAAATAAATACCTTCAATTTATTTCAAATCTGTCCATGTCATCAATGCAAATGAGTTTATACAACTGTGACGATGAAGTCAAGACGTCAGCAAGTTTTGCAATATCAATAATAATTATGTTATAACACCTAATAGAAATAACATTATATATGTATCTTGACTTTATTTTAAGGCCAACAAGCTAGGGGAGGAAATAGCATACTGAATCCAGAGAGTCAAGGTGTCATGCCATGGCTTGGACGAAATGTTGCTCATATAGCTCAAACACCTTTACACAGGAGTTATCCAGAATCCATCGTTGACTTTTACTCACCACTCGAATCCCCAGCACATTCAGACGGTGAGCATGAGAGCTCAGAAACGGAGTCAATGGAGAAGAAAAACTTGCTTATTGGTAAAGCGGGCAACAGCACCCCTTCTTCCCTGGAAGTAAGTCCATGATATACCCCACCAACCTCACACCACGTACTTTGCAAAAACTTGTTTTATATATTTACACTTTTTATATTGATTTTTACAGGCAGTGTGGCTTCAACAATCCCCTTTAATGGCACAACATTTACTTTCAAGAGTAAGGAGTGATCATTGGGTGCTGGACAAAACAACGGATAATGGTGATAACGTCTTTAGTCAGAAATCGCCAAAAAAAATTTTCATGATATCGGTATGTTGTCACATTACTTTAATCCTTTAATACATTTTTAAGTTTTATGAAATTTATTGTACTGATTTAATAATGGGATTTTATAGGGTACGTTATACGCGCATATCTCAAAAGTTGTGACAGAATTGTTTGATAAATTTGAATCGATGCCGGATTGGAATCCAGCCGTTTCCTTCTGTCAGATTCTCCAGGTAACTTTTTCTTACATTTAAATAAATACTCGTTTACATATATGCTTAAATTAAACTTTATTTATTTCAGAAATTGAATCCAGTTACAGACGTAAGCTATCAAGTGAGCAAAGGTGCAGCTGGAGTATCACCACGAGACTTTGTTACTTTACGGCACTATAAGGTCTTTGATGACGGATATCACGTCATTGCCATCGAATCTGTGAAGCATCCCAACACTCCAAGGAGGCCAAAAGTTATCAGGTATTTTATTGAGCATTGAATGAAATGAAAGCTTGCTTGCTAGTTCTTTGTGTCTGATTCTAATGTAATCATAATCTAAAGATTGGGTGATTAATGGGTAACTCGTTAATTTATTTTAGAGGAATGCAGGGTACATCTGGTTGGGTATTCAGACCGCAAGTTGCAGAACCGGATCGTACAGATTTTCAGTGGGTATTAGATATAGACTTACTCTTAAATAGTTTTATTCCAAAGAAAATAATAGAAAATGGAATTATAGCAGCATCGTTAGATACTGTCAATTTTCTAAGAACCAGATTGGCTTGTACTGTTGATCATCTAGACATAATAAGAGATCACAGTGAGTTACATATGCATAGTCTACCAGGTGATATGCCTCGACGTAATAATGTTGAAATACCATCATCTTCTCATTCTCTAAAATGACTCAATTAACATTTTCTTATTGCATGTTGCATTTTGCACGCGCGTGTAAGTCATTTTCATGAATTTAAGCATTGTTGACTATTCGTAGGTAATATTGACAATTTTATTGTTGAAGGAAAAAAATGACAAATGTTTTGCCTTAAGGGTTTTTGTACAAATGAAATGCCTACTCGCGTCATGTGCCGTGTGTAGTGTCCAGCATCTAGCTAGCGTTTTCGTTTTTCGAAGCATTTTCATGCTTGGCTGGTTGTAATAACTATATGTATGACAACTCTTGTTGATTATGTTAATGTGATAACTGGCGAATTCGGCAGGGTCCAAAATATTGACCGCATCCCTGACTGTGATATCATTAACTATAATTTTTAAGCCATATTTGTATCCATATATATGTAACAAAGTGTGTTGTTTCTTATACTCATTACCAACTTATAATTAATTGCATTATGTTAACAAAGACATTCAAAATTGCCGAAGAATATTTCAAACGTTTCATTAATGAAAATTAAGCTTGCAATACGTTTTTACTTCAAGCGTGTGAAGTATGGTAAATTGAGTTTCGTATGGAGTAAGTTAAGAAAATTAATTTTTAATACGTGCCAGATTAATATAAGACCTGTTTTGTAATCGCGATGTTAATAAAATAAAATCTGAAACATGTTTTGATAAGTTGTTTAAACATTTAGCCTTTTCTACTTTCATTGCTTTGCGAATACATTGTTGTCCATTATAAATTACAATTTCAACTTATTGTACGTAATCACAGCACACCTCTGTTTTGCAATGTAATCAATTGTGGAATAGAAATTCGTGCAATGATTGAACAATTGCATGATTGGCAGGTGGACATTTGTGAAATCGAAAAGTTACAGCATTTAAATTACTAAATTTCTTTGTCTTTGTCGAGTACTGCTATTAATAGAAGATTCTGAATCAGACGAGTTCAACTGAACAGGCTGAGGATTGCAAGGTATGGATGTAATATTGTTGCTAAACCCACTTCCTCTTGGATGAGATGAGATTTCAGAGCATTCATGTTCTTCACCGAGTGGTTGCCCGGTCTTGCCAAAGCTCATGTTCCTAAACTTAAACCGAAGACGTTCCATAAACTCTGGAAGTTGTTCTTCCAGTAAAACTTTGTAGAATGGCCGTCCATACAATCTTAAAGCTTCGCTACGCTGATCATCAGTGATGACTCGATCATCCAAGTATTGTAATTGCGGAATCCATGATATAACAAATAGTCTGAAATGAATGGTTGCATAAAGTCATTATAAAACTAATGATTCTGTATTAAGACACATTTTTAAGTGGTTGAAAAGTTGCTTTTACCTGTACTGAATGTATTCGTAATATGTACCTCCGTTTAGATAGCTTGGTGCACCAGTGTTCCCCATCAAGCTTAAGAACTTGAGATTCGGAAACGATTTTCCTAATCTTTGTACGAAGGGATGCAATTTGTCTATAAAGTTATGATTGAGCCATAGGGTGGTCAAATTCGAGTTACTAGGAAAGGCTGCCTCAGCCGTCATGTAATTATGATCGAGAATCAGTGTTGTTAGCTTCTTAAACGAAGTTAAGAAATTGACAGATCTGAAAAATCAAAAATTTGTCATTTTCATTCATGTCATATCATATACCAGCAGCGTATTCCTCATATTCATAAAATACTAATAAAGTATATTATTGTAACAATTTTTTATACGTCAACTTGTTGTGGCTCAGATCAAGAATTTCTACAATTCCACCATAATCTTGAATTAGATTTTTTGGCACATCCGTCAAACCTTCGTATGCAAGCGTTAGTCGCTTTTCTTCTGTACTCACGATGTTTCCTTCTCTGATATCCATATAGAGAAGCTTATCAAATGTGGTTGACATCATGTTTTTTTTAAACTCAAATGTTTGAAAGCATCACTGAAACTAAAACCCGTAGGATATCTATATTATAGAATGTGTAGTTGACAATGGATTAAGTTTTCTACAGGAGACAGCATGATGCCTATGCACTATGCAGCAGTCTTTGGTACTACCAAAGAAATTTAGATTATATTTCTGGGTAGTACTACGCATCCACACTGCACGACAGGATCATGAATGGGGTTCCAATTGCAACTAAATGAATCAAGTTCGAATAAAACGCAGGAAGGTGTGGTTGTCAGAATTAAAAGGAACCATAATATATTATTATACGCGTGTGAATATCGAATTTATGATAATCCAATAATAAGTATGAATGACACAAATAATTTTAAGAAATGTTTGTCTTTCTCCATTCAACATGCATGCATGTATGACGAGCGAGATATCTGTGACACAGATTCTGTGTTGTGGTTTTGCATAATAATGTGTATGCAACCTTTCTTAAAACATTCTGCGTTGTTGGATATTACTAGTGAAGCAATATGCAGGTAAACAAAATAAACCACTTACCATTTTGTCTGTACACCTTGACCACATGTATATATCAGGATCATCCCGTGGTTATAATAGGAGTATTGTGTATGTGTATGACTATGACTGTGACTTACATCGTCCGAAGATGCTTTATGCATTTATTTATGGCCATATAGTATGAGGTTTGCTAGGATGTTCTTCACAGGTGTATATTGTGTAGGCATTTGCAATTGCAAACAACGTTATGCAAAGCATAGTAGATAGTGATAGAAGAGGTAGAGACTGGAGAACCTGAAAAATACGCGTGCCTCCTGTACGTATATATTTTATATGATATGATGCAAAGGTGCTCCTTGCTACAAATGTATCAATAATGCAAATACATATTCTGAACCTGATCCGCTTGACATTTTGTAAGACGGCATTTTCTTCCATATACCCTACTTACCGTACCAGCTAAGGAAAAATTCGACATGTATATATGAAAATGAGAAACGCTAATATATAAAACAAATTTTGTAATGAACAGTCAATAAATCATAGCTTTAACTGATGAATGTTCGCTTTTATTTTGTTGTTTGCTAAATCGGGGTGACATAGTTAAAGTGACGTTACTTTTCATAACTGCGTTAACATTTCATGAAGATAATTATTTACTCTGGAAAACTCCTCGTGTAACATTGTGTGTTAAGCCCAATGATGATACTCAACATGAACTTAATATTATAAATTAAGTGTAGCAATTCGTACTTCGGATCTATCTATACAATTCACATAATATTACTATATTATATAATATTGGTATAGTATATGTATTCTTATTTTATGATGGCAAATGAATTTCATATACAGAATTTCCTGCTAAGTTCGCTTATCATGTTACGTCAACATCTAAAATTTGTCAGTGTCAGTATTATGATTAGTTTTCATTTATATTGTGATATTCGGTTCCAACTTTCACTTTGTAAGTTCCTCATAAAATCATTACGCAACTTAAAGTACAAAATATCAAATCACATAAAAACTGTTAGTTGTACATCAAAACTCTATTTGATTTCTTGTCACTTTGAGTAACATTCATACTGACATACACAAATAGCTATATAAAGCTGGGAGTTTCATCATACTTTCAATCTCGTCTCAATCCACTTTCATAAGTTAAATTTCTTTGCGTAAAAATGTCAAATGAACATCAAACCACTATAAGCCATTCTTTTATTTTCATTCTAACAGTAAATGAACAGAGGCAGAATGAGATGCTTTCGTTTCATCTTTTATATTTTTAAGGACTGACTCATTATATAAGAGGGTGTTTAGTATGAAGCGAAAACTTCAAACTTTACTACATAATCGTTGTATAAGTTTATCTTGTTTCTTTTTTAACGTTAACGTTAACATTATTAGGACTGGCAAGAAGGGGATGGTGGCGAGTCTACCTCGACCTTGGGAATGTTTTCGGATGTTGGACAACTAGAATTGGAGTTTTCTGACGGTGTGTCCGGTGTCGTGGGAGATGTTCCATTAGTACTGATTGTGTCCGGTGGGATTAATCCTTCTTTCATGCGCTTCTTCTGCTTCATGCGTCTGTTTTGGAACCATATCTTTACCTAAATTGAAATACGACATGTAATTCAGTTTCAAAACTGTTCTGTACCTGTTGAGCTTTGTTATATCTCATACTAATTCTGTATTTGGTCTTTATAGTCATTTACCTGTGTTTCGTTGAGTAGCAAGGCAGACGCGATCTCTATCCTTCTAGCCCTTGTGAGGTACTTGTTAAAATGAAATTCTTTCTCCAGTTCGGTTAGCTGCTTCGTTGTAAAATTTGTTCGACCTGCTGCTCCTCCTGCAGTCGGATTTCCCCCAAGCAAACTATTTCCGAGATGACTGTTTGTACCACTGGGAGTAAGTACTGAACCCGTGTATTCACTTCGAGGAACTGCTGCTGCAAAATTAAATGAAAATGAATTAGTCAGCTAGGCTTGCATATTGGTTTTATTATTCATTTCTGCTTTTATAAATGTGCTGCATATCAATGTATGTATGAACATAGCTTGAATGTTATCCTTAATCCTTCATCTTCATTAAGAACATACAACTCTAATTGATTGATGCGTTTGTCCTATAATCGTGCTAAAATAGTTTGCTACCACGGGTTTCATTATTCATAGTGACTTTATCACCTTTCTTTACAAACACCTGTAGACCGAGATTTTAATTGAAAGTTTGATGTTGCGACCTGCATGAAAGTCTAACCAAATTAATAACTCTACTCTGCAAATTGAATACATATCCTGGTTTCTGTTTGGGGAAAGCGTGGACTGTCGTAATCCACCTGTCATCTTGGATTGCCACTGTGTAATTGATGCATCGAGTCTAATTTTATTTATTCATCAATTACGTTGTTAAAAACCTTTCTCTGCTTACCCAAAGGGCTTTCTTCTATATATGTTCATACGACTTATTATGGCCGTCTGACAAACAACCAAACAAGGACCTTTGACAACCTACCACTACTTGCATGTATGTTCCACTTCTGTTTTCTGTATCAACAACTGCATTTTGAAGAAGAAGAAAGTAAGATTGAATATGCAATAAATTAATGTATGTGCATATAGTGGGTATGCAAAGGAGAACATCGCTGTCGGTAAACTTTGAAGAAAGTTATTTGTTTTAATTTTTAAAAGTAAAACGGGTCACATGGGATATATGAAATACTAGTTTCCCTTAACTCTGTGCATTAACAGGTCATCATACTCATATTTGCAACTGCCCACAAGGTACTATCGCAGCATTCATAATCTGAAAAACCTTTCTGTGTCGAAATACTTAATGCCACAGAATGATTTGTAAAAATGCTTTTCCAGTAGCACGTATCAGCTGCAGTAATGGACGAAGGTTAGGTGATACAGGGAAAGCGAATTATTGCCTCTTGTTACTAAACTACTCACGTCAAGACATTTTCTTGCGTAAAACGTGTATAATATTTCAATACTGCAAAAACAAAGCTTTGATGTACTTAGGAACGAGGTTAATCTGTCATCGTCTCGGGTTTTTCTAAACATACGTATGTAGCAGAGATAACATCGATAAAGAATTTATGACCAATATTTACATTTACAGGAAACCGGAGCTCATTTAATATTTTTTGCAGTTGTGCATTACTTTCTTTTCCATTAAAGTAAACAGTAAACCAAGAATCTACTACCACGCTGGTTTGAATGCTCTCTTGTTGATCCAAGCAGAGTGCACATAATATCAGGCATGATTGTACTTTAAGTGATGTATGTTCTCTCATAACAAGGCAAAAATCCTTTCACTGCCATAATTTTTTTGCGTATGCTAGTAACATTTCAGTAGTTGTTGCCAAAAAACTCAACATGTATATAAAGATTTACAAATCCACTCTCGGTTCTTTTACAAAACTCGGCTTTTAGGCCTAAGACTTATGTGTTCAGTCCGGCTAGCCGTATGTAACTTAATGGAAAAGTAGGAAAGTGAAGTAAGTATATATTACATATATTATACTTACGTCCGGACACATATTTTTATGCAGTAATGTTATTCGTGTAGAAGAAAAGTAAAAATGGCTGTCAAAAAATGAAAATAGCTGCCACCAAGCCTTGTGTTTAGTTTCGAAATCAAGCTTTCCTTATTATTTTAGCCATATGCCATTCAAGAAAAAGTGGTACATTTAGGTAACTCCTTTCTTTTACTCGCATCGTGACGAGATTTTTGTTTTTTTCCAACTCAGACCATAATAATAATATGAAAGAGTGTGAATCAGATACATTTTTTGCTGCAGTTTTCACTCAAAGTGGATGACTAAAAAAGGTCTGGAAAATGCCGATCCCATGTTTCTGATTAGAATCGTCATCACGCTACTTTGATAGCTGTTTGTTCGTTCTCCTTTACAGAAAATATAGCATTTCTGTGCCGTTAGGTCCTTAATCCTACTAAATTTCACGGTTTCTTTTCAGCCAGCGCCGACTGCTATAAGAATTTTACTTACGAAGATTTCTCACACTATTATTGTTCCCTGCTTCCAGTCCTGATACATTGTTTATGATTCTGCGACCTACAAGCCTTAACTGGCATTAGTAAATTATATTGATTTGTTGGTGATTTAAAAGTTGGTCTAAGATTTAAGGTATAGAGAAGCCAGGCTTTCGTTATGTCATGTCGATAGTGCATATAAAAATGTCGAAAACAGAAAAAAGAATCAAAACTATATACAACGCTACGATTTTTACTCGCCCGAATCTTCAATACACATACATTGTAGTGTTTGTTATGAGTTACATTGAACTCGCTAACTCAAACGGCTCAGTCCAATGGAGATTTGTATAGGAAAATAAATTTTGAAACATTGCAGTAAACTACATGAGAGCGGATCAAACGCACATTCTATTCCAACAGCTTTTCTAGCTCTCACGTTCCTTTCTTTCGTCCTTCCGATCTCTTCTCTTTCCTTAGGGAAGAAGCTTTTTTCTAAACTCCCATCCATCATTCACTGGACGCGACATTCAGGGTTGGTAATTCGAGTGAAATATAATAACACAATAGCAATCCATTGCAAACAAAATGTGTATTCTTGTGTTCATATATAGAATGTAGACAATGTTCGTGTTAGGTAGAGCCAGAGTCATATTCGGCAAAGAGAAAGTAAGCAGAGTGTGAGCATGGGCATACACTAACAATATCCAACAGCTTCATCCCTTTTTATCTTCATGCTTTTAAAAAGTTTGGTTAACAGAACGAAATAACTTTGTCCCAATCCGACGTATAAACACGCGGTGGAAGGTATACATATATAGTCAAGCCAATAGTAGGTGAGCATAATAAAATGCACAATTATAGGAAATGCAATCCTGCTAGATTCATTACATGCGCAGTCTTTCGTTATATTTCATACTATTCATAAATTCTTTACCATGTTTCCAACTTGTATTAATTTTCTAGAATTTATAATTCATTATCACCAATCACTTGTTTCTTATAATTACTTACTATTTCAAAGCATACAGAAACGGCAATCCTTTTACATTTATAATATTTTTCACGCGTTTTACTCCGGAATACGATGCATTTTACTTCATTCATACATATATTATGTACTCTGATTTTATGTGACCATAAATATTCCTTGCTTGCAGAACTGCCACTGGGAAAATAATATTTTCTTGACATTTAGCAAAACGCACATAATTCGAAAATATGCTTTTAAGATAAGTTACATGGTTTATAATTGCTGATTATTGTAAGAATACGTCCAAGTTAACCTATAAAAATGTAGTTTTAAAATTCGCATGTTATTTATTACTTTGCCATATTTGTGTGTATGTATGTACATAAAAAAGAGATACATTTCTCTGGGTAAAGCCGGCTAGTGAGAAGTCATTTGTTGTCGAAAACCATAGACCGCTGAGTGAGTTACAAAGATTAGAAAAAGTTCAAATACGGCGAAAGCAATGTGGTTTTATGAATACGTAAAGGTTGAAGATTAGAGTATATAACAGCCCCAAGCTGAAGAAAACTGCGAATGCTAAGCGAGTTTTATGAGGGCACTTCAAACTTTAATTTTTTGAAAGGTTCACTTTCCTTCCTTTTATCTTTATAAGTGATCTCGTTTACTCACTGTAGGGTCGTAGTATTAATGTGTAAGTAATGTTTATGGAGTCAGTATGGGCCCTGGACTGAATACCGTATCTCATGAATCAATAGTTTGGTCGTTCAGCCAAAAAGAAAAACCGGTGGTTTTGGACTAGCATGCACCCTGTCATACAACGGAAAAGTGGTATATCGTTTTAATTCCTAACTGCACAGCCACAGCATGCACGAATAATATTGCTAGCCATTTCTTTATCCATGAATGAGAATTTTGTTCATTGACCATAAAATATTAAAATACATTTTTCATGTACTTACAATTAGATTGCATTTGGTGTAAGAGCAACTAAACTGGATCAAAGTTATATATGTGGCTGTATGTATGTATCTTTGTTATTTGCTCTGCGTCCTGCTGTGCACATTTTTTACTGGTCAACCGGATATGAAAACGTGTTTGGTAACTATTGTGTATTGTAATGGCATTTTATGCAATTCATGGAATATTCCACATTTCACTTTTTGCATTTTACTTCTAGCTCCTACCGGCTTTGTTCCGATATAAGACTTTGATGTTCGAGGAAATGAATTATATCACCGTTTCACGACAGTACAACGTACGACTCAAATCCTTGGTATATATACTCTGCTCATTATGGTCATGGTTTTTAGACATGAAACGAAATCAACCATACTGTGCACTGCCGTAGTACTATCGCTACAGGCATAAAATCTACAGCGAACATTGAGATAATAACCATAAACAATAAAAATTATTATTAATGATTACATCTTATGTGGTTTGAAAGAATTTTGACTTTTAATGATTTACTTTTTGTTATGGTGGCTTGTCTGAGATTCTCGGTAACATTTTTGTCGGTGAAAATTGAGGGTGGAGTTGGTCAAAAAAATGCCACGATTGTGCAAGTAAGCATTTGTGCAGTGTTGGAAAGAATGATTGAATAGCATTTGAGTTTTCAGCAGTTGCAGATCCGTCATCAGATTTCACCTTGAGGTGGGGTGTGTACTTTTGTTTGTATACATCGTTATCAAATGGAGTACTCGTACTCATCAGAATTTGTTATACTAACTACTTTCACAGTACATTTTATCTCTTTAAAGGAAACATTACCACACGCAGCGAGATTTCTTTAAGAATCATTGGAAACTGTTTATTTGTTGAAAGATTGTTAATATGCTCAAACACTAAACATATTTTAGACGATAATGTGAGCAGTGGGGAGTAAAAAATTAGCTTCGCAAAGTCATTTCTCAAGTTTATCTTAGCACTACATTGAACACCGCACCACGCTGTTGCATTCAAAAAATGTAAAGCGAAAAGAGCGTTGTGAATGCTAAGCTAAGGCAGTGGAACTGACAGATTTATGATGGATTGCACATTGTAATATAACTATTCAAAATTTCATGGATCACGTATTCCCCTGGATGCATACGGAGAAGGGACTACGTGTATAACCATCGTGTGTTCTGCTCTCCATAAATGTTTTGTCAAAAAATCTTTTGAAATACCAGTGAAACCTACGACACAACATATTTGTCAACGGTAAATACATATCACTATAAAGTTTTTTAAGTCTAGTTCGTCTGTTTTGTTGGAGTCACTGCTGCTGCAAGTTACGTTAATGAAACTGCTTACGGAAACAATAATTAATTTTTCGTGCTCCCACGCGTTAATGCATGAAATTGATTTTATAATTCACATTAATTTTACAATCATCGGTTTCTCAACTAGTTGAACCGTAATAAGTCCCTGCCATCATGATAAATCAGCAAACCAACAATGACAAAAGTGAGGACCAATCAGAGACTTCAGAGTTTCAAAGATATGCATTTTCGGATCTATTCATTGTACATTTTATGTATGGCTGGTGGTGCCTACCATTCTTGATTATTCTTGTTCAAATTTACACATGAATGAGCATTGTTGAACAACTGGATGGATTTGTGGTTGAGCCTCGCGTGATGCTGTGCGACTTTGAGTACCATACTTGGGTGCTTTTTTTGTTGGCTGATCTCTTCACAAAGAATTCTTTTCATTCTCGCCATCCCCTCAATTGCCATTGCTTTTTTGGTTGGGATGTTATGGCGCACCCCGCTGTCAAACGGGCCGACTTAACTATAAAAACCAGCATCTAACCAATCCATTATGGGGGTTTGAAGGATGCTATTTTACAACAGATCTACAGCAATGAGCACTAGAGAAATCATGCTATGCGACTAACAAAACAACTACCCTCGTCATTCTCGTTTAGCTGTTACTGCATTACTGCTATATTTTTTAAAAACATTTATGCAATTAAAATCTATAATATTCCGTTATTTTTTTTTGAAAACTCAAACAATACAATGTAAAAATTGTAAAATCTTTCAAATCAATGATTATGTTAAATGAACCTTGTTTAATTTATTACGGTAATATCACACAGTTTAGTCATTGCAGCGAATTACATCCAACTTCCTGGTGTTATCGCATTTAATATCGCAAAATGTTTGTACGTTTCATAGACAGACATATTCATATTAAGGGGAAACAAGCTTCTCACTCTCCCTACTCATCTTCAGTATTATTCCAGTTATGAAAAGTACTCATAACATCAAGGTGGTCATGTCTATCAAGCCTCGGTCATATAGAATAAATTATGACACCTTTTCCGCTTTTCTTTGATTTGGTTTAAGCCCAACTAATTTACATTTTAGCTTTAGCTGCTAGCATAAATCCTGTATCTGTGTTTTTACACGTTCTGATAGGTAGCAGTAATCATACACGGTAGTCCAAGTTATGAGTTTTAATTGTCAAATGACAAGTGCAATGAATTTATGAGCTGATAAAATGCAGAGAAAAAACTGCAACGCGATTTGTGAAACTCATTGAAATGTCAATTGTAAACTTTACAGCATAATAATATGCATCTCTTATCATTTGTGAAACCTGCTACACCCTCTCCACTCCATGATCAAACATCGAAAGATAAATTTAGCATACGAATAAACAAGGCATAAGAGCCACTGCAGAACATTTACTACAGCTATGCATGGTTTTATGGAATTAAAGCTCATTGCTAACCATCATCATAATATTATATGAGTAGCCGACTCTGTATATTTGATATTTTTTATAGGCACGTAACTTCCCATCATGTTGTTTATGACATGTAAAATACAAGATGAAAGTTGACAGGTTAACTTGTCTTTCCTTTTACCTTTTGAGATCGACATTGACAATCAAACTGCCAAGACAAGTTGAAAACGACGACATGAGCAAGTCAACTTTTTAGTGCGTTTCAATGTACCGAGCAAAGCAGGGCTGCCATACAAACGATACCTGACAAGCGCCTTTCAAGATTTGCTGTGTGGTTTCGATTTCAACTTCTTCAGTGAATGAGCCGTTCCTTCTATTTTGGTGTATGCCTACAATACATATTACAATTTTAAAGGGAATGCCACTCGCATAAACCTAAGCACATGAAGGGTATAAAATTTACATGATCACAATGTGAGCACATCTAAACAGCATCAAATCTCAGCATTTGAGTCAACTCACACAAATTGATTGACGTTTGAGAGAGATAATCAAAGGATTAAGTTGTCAATATCACTTGTAAAACTCTTGTATAACATGAGAATTGAGACAGGCAGGACAAGCAAATCAAAAGACGCTAGCTTTTTCGTATGCAACCGATCTGACAAGCCCATCGCGTCATCTTATTAAAATGATACACACAATTTACTTTTAATTGTTCCGATGCTTCTGTATCAGTGAAAAAATAGGATGTCACTGTCAGCCAACATGTAACTTTTTTTGAACGAATGCTTCATTATTAGAATACTTGGAATTCCGTCTCAATTTCTTTTCTTTACACTATTCGAATTAATGCAGGAATGTGTCCTTTTTTGTCCCTTCACCTTTTGTCTTACCTACTGTCATTGTTGAGTGGGTAGAGGTACACAAAAAATATATGCACTAAAACGTTTACACGTGTGCAATTTTCGAAATAATTAATTTATTATGCTACAAAAATGTTCAATAAAGATAGCTTTAACTGTCATCACTTCATATAATATTGTTCCTCAAAATCCACAAAATCCTTTGTTTGCACTGAAGGATTATGTGATATCACACTCTTTCCTTTTAAAGCTGTTCCACATAAAGCTGTCACAATCAGAGCAATCGCTAGCAGCGTGGTTAGAAAGATATGAAATGCAGCCAAGAGTACAAAAATCGGAAAGAGAAACAATAATATTTCGAATTGAAAACAGACACTATCACAAGCCCTCTGAATATTATGCAAACTCATAATAACCTGGCAAGCGTTACTTGGTTTTCATTCATACATAAGGACGAAAGGTATATAGATTTTCCTATCCTTGTTCACCTGGGAATTTATAAACTACATGTCTGCAGGTTAACATTATGCGAGCAAAGCTTATATAATCACCTCTTTTTATATGCAACCACTGTTGTTTTCCCTATCGGTTTCGGCTAGCAGTCCCAAACATGTCAGGAGTTATCTTGTCATATAATCTAAAAAAGTACAATTCCCATTTTGCCACTTGACTTGACACTTTTGATGGGTTTGTCCTATAGCGATCAGTGGAGCCGAAATGAAGTGGATAAGTATACCTGCATATTGCATATACCCTCAATATAAAACTCATTGATATACTCTAAAATACTGCATGGGACTTATTGATGCTCATTATTGTGCTTATGTGATGCATCGTGAACAAACAGTATGACACTGTCCGGCTTTTTTGTTTATTTATGGTCTTAAGTAGAAATCCATGTGCTTGTCATCCAAGCACCATGTAGCTATTGAGTTCATTTTATTCCATACTTTATATCTATGTCATTAGAACACAGAGTTGTCAAAAGCGACATTGCAGATTAGTAAGACATAATGTAATCTTCTTCGAGAGCTATAAAGTATCTCAATATCTAATATGCATCCTGTTTTTCACGGAAAATTGCCAAAATTATAAATAAATAAGAGATTAAATCATCATACCTGGAACATTGGGTTTAGGAACGTTGCGTTTAACTTGCATCCACTTATATGTGGGAACCGACGAGTTATTAGCAACAGTCCCGTTAGTTTGATGCTGTGGCTGCTGCTGTTGATGAGGTTGTTGCTGTTGTGGATGAATTGAATGATGTTGAATTTGGGCAAGAGGATTCTGATGAGGAAGTTGTTGTTGATGGTGATGGTGTATTGCCATGCTCCCATTCAACAACTGGCTCTGGCCACCAAGGGAATGTTGGTGATGATGATGTGGATGATGACTAAAGTGGTGCGGGGGCGGCGGGGCAATGCTTCCATGAATCTGGTGACTGTATGGATGATGATTCACGTGCAATGGTTGTAAATGATGGGCATTAACGAGAGGATGGTGATGATGAGAGGGAATTCCACCTGTTTGGCTGGCTGCATGAGGTGATTGCTGATGGCCGCCATAGGAAGAATAATTGTGATGATGATGGAGATTAGATGTCGGACTATGACTTTCCCCAAGGGGACTACTGCTCGTGTTTCCTGTAGTATCATCAATTGATACTCGTCCATACTGGCTTTGATGATGATGCTGATGATAAGCCGTCTGATGACTGATTGGACTGGCATTATTGTTATTATTATTACCACTCGGGCTTGATGAGGTTGATGTTGTAGGTACAGAAGATGCTGCTGCTGCTGCAATAAGACATGAACTTTGACCATTTCCGGCTCCTACAGAATCAGTAGCAGCAGGTGTCATAGAGTTGGCTCCATTTGAGGACCGATTGTTTGTTGATACTGTTGGTGAATTTGATAAATTATATTGAGGAATTTCACAGAGATCTGAAGTGTTGGATGCAAGAAGGCATGCAGGGTTTTGGCCTACTCGAGACAAGTGAAAATCTTGAGTTGCCCCAGATGCTGTGCTTGCAGATAAAGGAAATTGTTGGAGATGAGGGTGATGGTGAGAATGTGAGGAGGGGTGATGTTGGTGGTGGTGAAGAGGAGTAGTAGTATTCCCATAACCACCCGCAGCACTACTTCCTGCACTATATGCTAAAAGGGAGTTGGGAGATACCGACATGACATGTTCCGGTGGGAGTGAAGGACTAGGACCAATATCATAAGTTGAATTTGATGAGCTATGATGATGTTGCTGTTGATGTTGTTGATGATGATGATGCTGGTGAGCTGAGAAGGAGTTCATTTGATGATGATGATGAGAATGTTGATGGTGAAGTGAATGAGTTTGGTATGAAGAGGTTGACATTGTGGGTGCAGCTACAATACACGAAGACGAGGGCGAAGACGTTGAAGAAGATGAAATCACAGAGTTACTATTTCCAATACTACCACTATTATTATTATTGTTAGAGGATACTACAGCTACAGACAACGGTAAAACACTACGAGATCCATTGCTACCATTATGGCCGTTATTTGCATGCAAATATCCAATTCCATTATGTTGGAGTGAGATTCCACCGTTATTTGATACTGATAATGACTCACTACTATTCTCAATGACCGAACTGGATGAAACAGGTGGGGTTCTGTCACTTCCACTATTGTTTCCACCACCTAAATCTCCATTGATTACACTTTGGCTTCCCACACCTCCAGTGTAACTTGGATAGTATTCTGAGATTCCGGTTGAACCACTGTACACATAACCCGCTCCACAGTTTGTGCTGTTCACACTCACACCAATGTCCTCAGTGTCCCCCAAACCGTGACAGTAGGATGACTCTTGTAAATGTTGATGATAACTGCGTTGGGAAAAACTCACGTGTCCATTGTGACCATTACTGGCTAGATTTGCGGCAGATAGCAAGTGGGTAGACGGGGGAAGGGGTGAAGATGAGACGGAAGATGTGGAAGCTGATGCTATAGAGGAATGATTGCTACTGGCATTTGAAGAAACTGTTGCTGATGAAGGAGCTGGTGCTGCCGATACTCCGACTGTTGCAGCAGCACCAGTGGTCGGTGCTACAGAGACTGCTACACAGTGGATGCTGTGGCTGCTGCTGCGAGAACTGAAGTGGCATAGTTATCTGTCACTTGGGCTGTCATGCCCCCATTACACAGGCCGTAGATCATGTTTGAACTCATAATTTTATTAAACTCCTTCGTTCTACTAATTAAAACGTCATTAATCAGCCAGACCATTGACTGATGATGACATACCTGTCACAAAACATCTCATGCATTTGAATTAGCGTAAAACACTTTTCCTCCTATTCATTTCCAGCAGCAATCCTCTGAGTGCACACATTTTACATGGTGGCCTTGTTAGCTATACAAAACGGTGACTAAACCACACTCACGCACTATTTCATGCAATATTACGCATGAAGTATTTATCTTGACTTATAATTAAATTGATCAGGTTATCAAGATCTCAATCACCTTCTCACCCTTCTTCTTGTCCACATAGGTCACATCACTATATAACGATCGACACACAAGCAAAGTTTGTACTCACACCTACATTTGCATGGGATTGTGATGAGGTGTTGTCTTGTCAGCAAGAATTTCAATCATGCCACAGATCACTAGCTCACGTCCGTTCCCATCCCTTTCATTGTTATCAGTGCGAAAGAAGTATGCTATGTATGGGGACTACAAGTCTACATTTCGTCGCACTCTTGTTTTCTCTTTTTACTTTATTTTCCACACACAAACTCATATAGACCCAATAAACCAAAACTGTGTTGTTACAGTTAGCCACTACTCGTCATGCACAGGAATATATTGTAACATGCCTCTGTACTTGTACCTCATTCATGGAGTGGGCAGTGGTGGTGGGCTATACATACTTATACGGAGCTCATTGACAATAACAGAATTGCAACCCTACTACGAGCACTCCTGTTTTCCTCTTTACTGCTCATAAAAATGGGAAAGAAATGAGGATGGTAAAAATCTAGGGAGAATGAGCTCTCTCCGTTTACTTTCTGAGAACGATCCTGATATGTTCTGTTTCGTGCTATTATGGGGAAAGTTCAGAAAGCAAGAGACCACAGAATCGAACCTCACACAGCATTTACAATAAAAGCAGTCAAGTCAACAGACTTCCGTCCTCCGTTCCGTCCTGTTCGTCCTCACCACAATAGCAAGCGCGAGCTAATATAACAAAATAAATTTATCAAAAGTAGGTAGTAGTGTGAGTAGTAGCGGTGTGTCCATATTATTCCTTTAGCGTGGCAACCTACTCGCATGAAAATAATATAAATATAAACATTACATTATACAGTGATGTATAGTAGTAGTATGTATGCAGGCAGGCAGGATGTATGAGGATAGCTAAAGGAAGAAACGAAAAAAAGTGGACTTTTTGCGTGAGTGAATGCACAAGTTTGTTGGTGAGCCGATGTATGCTGTGTTGTGGATTTGGTGTGCTCCACCTTCACCAGCCAAGTGAGCCTATCTGCTCAAGAGGCATGTTGGGATAAACCCCAATGACTGCTCAGCACAGACTTTTACCAACAAAAATGTATTGACGCAAAAAAAGGAATACACACACGCTTGCTTCATCCACAGCAAAAGAGAATCAAATCAGGATAGGAAGGAATGCTGCATGTTATGCATGCATTTATTATCTTTATCAGGAAACATGTGCGGTGGTATTTTTCTACTCCCAGCCAACTCTTTACAATGCGCTTCACAAGGTATGCGGTAATAATCTTGACTTTTTAAATTCTCAAGTGGAAAATGTACGTGATATGGATAATGTATTATAAAGGGTTATTTCAGCCAGCTTTAGCATAGATTTTTTAGTCAATGCACTGACTCAAGTAATATCCTTTGACATATCAACTAATTCGCTGATTTTGTTTTTAACCCTTATCAGATTTGTTGCAGACAGGAAAAAGTGCACCAATAGCACTCATTTGAAAAGCTTGCTTTACTTGTCATAATGTCACTGATTACTAAATGCGTTCAATATTAAGCTGATCCCCCATATTAATGTAGACTGATAATAAATTGCAGTAAAATGTGCATGCAAAATTTTGTTTTGAGATAAATAGCAAATTATCATAATTTATTTTCGCACACCTCTAATCCGAATCCAATGTAATATAAAAAACTGTGTGCTGGGCTGTTGGTATATTTATGCTTGTAGTACGTGTAGGATTCCACTTTTGTCAACGAAGAACAATATATGTTGACATGACTTATGTGACACGTCATGACATATTTTGAATGCATTTTCTCACCTACATTTAACCACGTTGCTTTGCGAATACTAAGGTAGTCATTGCATGTATCATCCTGTCCTGCCATGGTACACATATACTGGTCCAACACAGGTAATTGTAATAATTACATTTACCCACATAATGTATTTTCCATTTTCATATCCTGCAGGGACTGTTGTGACTTGCATTGCATAATAATTTAAGAAATCAAGGTTTACCTATCTCACCGTTCTTAGTGTATAAAAGGCGATAGAGCAGAATGTAAAAGCAATAAAAGTTTACCTTTCGGAGTATAAATTCTGGGAAAGTTTGTCAGTCAGTTAAAGTGTAAGCTATATTCAAACGAAGCTGACACATGCTGTCCATCTACTACCTCAACCACAATATATATGTTTATGTATCTACAACTTTCTCAGCTACCGTCTGCACACGTCCTGTGATAATGATCTTGATCAGTGGCCAATATTTCTTATCTAATTTGAACATCTTGTTTCACTCTTATGCAAGCACCTATTTAGGTACGTGCATGAGCCGAGCAAAGGGTGTATAGCTGTTTATGCATTTTTACCATGCATACCAATTTTATAATACGAAGGTTGCTTCTCCGCTTTTCCCCTCTCACGTTCCCCGTAATTTGACTCCTTAGTTAGTCACTTGGTCATTTAAATTCTTACATTTCCTATACCTCACGTTTGTCTCGGACAGCTTTTCCTGTTACCTGTCCCCCATTTTCCACTTTGAAATCAAACTTTCGTCTTTGATCCAAATCCAACTCACTGAATCTGACTTGATCCTGACAGACAGTTATGGTTTTTGGTTTGGCTTGGCAGTATAGTAGACAGAAAAAGAGTGACATCACTCGAAAAAATAGACAGAATGCTGGAACGAGTAAAGAAAAGTCGGAAGGATATATTATTTGATATTCATATTATTAAAATTCGGTAATATAAAAGCTAAAGTCATGTCATATCTCAGATTAAATATTCGCTATAATAATAATACTGATTTTGTACAAGACACACATTATGATATCATCAGCATAGACTTCTGCGGCGCCACTGACTTTTGACTTCTAAAGTGAGTGGAGGGTAATTAAGCCATGCCTGTTTAATTACAAATACAAGAGAATAGAAACTCTACATCCCTGACAGTAGGGGTTCCACTTCACTCTGAAGGTCTGACGTGTGTTTCAGCCATATCCTGATTATTCTCTAGATATTTTTGTATATATGGGGTGTTGTAAGTTTTTGTTGTATTGATATTGGTCCTGCTGCTCCTTTGTTTTGTTTTCATTATGGTAATTTTTCGCGACCTCATGACTAATATTATAAAGAACATTATACAACACACGCCACTTTCCTTTCATTTCATATATCGAAACGACATAAAAAGTCGGAACTTAACATGTCCTTGAAAAAGGTATACATGTGTTGCTTGTTATGTTACACGTTACTGTCATTAAATACATGTCATATATGCCTATATGCAATCCAACTGTCATACTCCTACTTAAAGAAATTTATGGCATGACAGCTTGAAATCCCAGAAAACAAGACGTTGTGCAAGGTAAAGCCACAGCTTTATTTACAAAAGACAAAAGTTGTTATAATAAAAATCAGCGAAAGAATAACAATACTTTTAGAACTAAAATCATGTTATGATAAGAAATGGTAGGATAAAGGAAGTATTTCATACTTTTGCATAAAAAGCAGAATGGCTTGTGTCCAACTTGTGCGGTCCACAATCCAGCGCAAAAATAGTGGGGATTTACAGTTTGTCCACGTCAAATGTGGGATTATTGACAAAGGGGCTGTGGTAGATTAGAATAGAACATAATACTGTACAATATTTGTGCTAGTATCTATTTAACACGCGAATGAGCTTCAAATTTCATTGATACAACAGGTACATTTAAATTCATATACATATATTGTACACACTGGGCAGACTTTCGTATCATTTCACAAAGAAGTTATTGTCTAGTTGCATTACATACATATTTGGGACGCCAGACAAGGAACGTTCCCATAGAGTAATTTTAGTACGAATTATGACTAAGTTGGCGGCGTGGCATCTGCAGCAGCATCAACGAGGCGAGGAGGAACGAGCAGGCGATCAACGGATCAGTACGACATCTCATCGAGCATTGGAATTGAATTTTTTCATTCATCGTGTGAAATAATATTTTTTATCCGCTATTTTATGCAGTGATAATCTGTACCTGTTTTTTTAATATTTGCTAATTCCTGTCATATTTTGAAAGTTAATTGTTCTAGTAGTAAAGTCGTAGTTTAGAATTATCAGTTAATTCATCTTGTTTGCTACTGACTTATTTACGTCATCAGTTAGGGTGTTTTCGTGTACAGCATAGCTAAAAAGGCGATAGCATCCCATAACGTGACGACATTGGACTAGGAACATTTAGCTAATTGTGAGCATCGAAGGAAAGCTTGGAACCGACAGGAAACGGCATTATAATACCCATGATGCAACTGAGCCTATTTGCTTTTTTTTGCTTGTTGGTTTTAGAGGAAAAACTAATCCTTTGAAGCGTTCTTAAATTCTTGAAATCAATAGGATCGCGTATGTAGTTTTTGATGTAGAAATAAGAGATGCGTATTTTACATAAAAGGAAAAACACACACTCTTGTCCCAGTTTCATGACATGATCGTCGTGCCTATATTTGATCGCGCTTGTTTGCTGCTCGTTCCGTTGCATAATGTGTTCTTGTTGAGAGAGTCGTTATTTTTACCTAAAAAAGTAGCGAAACCAATCTGTCGAACGTCGATAATCAATCAACTTTCCGACTGAACATAGTATGCATGATTATTTTATGTCCAGATAAGGATGAAGGGCTGTTTTGAGACGCTTGTTTGGTTATTTCATTAGGGTTATTTTAAGCGTTCTCTGTCATATGCACCAGCAATTATTCGTTACTACTGTCCTACTGCATCGAACGAAAGCGATGTTCAATGCTACAAAACAATTTTATTTTGCAATTCATCCAACACGAAAATTGTAATAAACGGAAGAATGAAAATTCATGAAAAGTGTTCCAAATAATGCATTAGAAACTGGAAGAGCAATTCCAAAATATATTTATCATTTGTCATACTGCATGAATTTGCAAGATTCGTGCAGTTATTAATACGAATTTTTCCAGAAGAATATATAAAAACGGAATGCTGTAATAATGATGCCATTTTATAAAGCAGTTGAGCAAGGAGAGTTGCAGTTCTACAGGAGGACTTTTGACAATAGATTGCATACGTTTAATCGGAATCATTTTCTGATGCGGAAGCATTAATTCACATATAAACTGACATGTAAAATCTATAAAATATTTGATAAACAACAAATTTTATAATTTTATTCATAAGCGCAGTAATGAGCCAGAGATCATTCTGATTAAAGTTTCACGCAGAATTCATCATCTAAAATTTCTTTTCAACATTAACTCTTTCTGTCGTGTTGTTTAACAATGATTTTTTCGAACTAAAACTAATGCCAGGTAAAATATACATTCCATTTCATCAATGCATTATTGATGCATAACAATATTTCATGCACAGCCAGATCATCAGTTTTTGAGCAAATTAGCATATATCTGACGACGAATATTTCAATCTAATCCCAAAAGACTTTAATTTGCATCCATTTACTTTTAGTAATCATTTCGCATGGTTTGATTTAATCTTGCAAGTCATAAAATTGGGAAAACACCCGTGTTCCTAATTTCCATTTTCTCGTTTTCATACTACCCAAATGCTAAACAGCATGCCCTTTTGGTTGCTATCCCGTATATGCGATCTAGCATCTCATTGCAGACAAAACTTGGGACATTAAATGTGCAAGATTTTATATGCAAGTTTGCAAGTATCTCATGCAAAAATGAATTTAGGGTGAATTTGTAAAGATTTCTCAGAACACCCCAAAGATCCCGTTGAGGTATCTCAAAGGTTCCCCCTCTCGCTCGATACACCCATCGGTAGGTTTGTTGAGCAGCCATCTGACTTGGAAATGTACATAGACCGAGTTGTGTATATCAACTATCCGGTTTTGTTTGAGAGTGCCCAAAAAATATATCAGATCAGCCATACACTAAATCATGTTTGTTCGGCTGAATTCGTTCACTCTATATATTTACAAGTAGCACCCCATCTGGCTTCAACTAATTAGTTTGTTTAGTTTTTTCAAACATAAATGTAATTGCGGTGGAACACCGTGATACAATTATTAATCGGTAAATATTCATTCTTGTTATTTGTAATTTAACCTACTCGTATTTTGGGGGTGCTACTCTAATTCCGGCAGCTTTTTTGGACTTTTCATTTTCAGTATTCCCTGGATTTAAAGACTAAACGTGTTTTGTAAATACAACTTGGTCTAGTTATGGCTGGGGTTCTAGGAAGATTGCCATCAAGGGCTATTCAAGTCTCTAGTAAAGGACATTTTGTCTCCTTTCCAGGAGCTATTCGCTTACAGGTGAGATTTTTAACATTCATTTACTTTTTCCAATCATCAGCTGATTCTGGAGTGATCATTTTTACGCTATTTTTGGGGGATTATTTCAGAGAACTGCCACTCCATTGAATAGTAATCTGGTTTATCAGCAGTTTTTTAGTAGCAATGCTGCTGCGGCGCTCAAAAATGCTAGTACGGGAAAGAAAATGGTCAGTAAAGTTGGAGGGTTACTATCCTTGTGCACTTTAGGTTGGGAATGGTTAATTTAATTTAATGTATTGTTGTTTTGTGATGGTTAGCTGCTGGCCAGCTTGGGCGCAATCGGTACTGGAGGTCTGTTGCTCTTAGTTGGCCTGGAAAAGTCAGTAAAAGCCGGTGAACTTGAGCTACACCCCCCACATTTTGGCTGGAACCACTCCGGCACGTTCCAGACCCTCGATCATACTTCCATCAGGCGAGGATATGAGGTGTACAAGCAGGTTTGTGCGGCTTGCCACTCCATGAGGTTCATTGCATACCGTAACCTCGTTGGTGTGTCACATACTGAGGAGGAGGCTAAGGCCGAGGCTGAAGAAGTCCAGGTAAAAACATTGGTCTTGTTTTCGGGATTGCTCCGTGTTTCAGATGTTTTATAAGTTTGTGTGGGGGTATTTTGCAGGTGACTGACGGTCCTGACGATCAAGGTAACATGTTCCAGCGTCCCGGAAAGTTGTCTGACTACTTCCCAAGCCCGTATGCGAATGAAGAGGCTGCAAGAGCAGCTAACAACGGAGCTTACCCTCCTGACCTTTCTTACATCATTGCCGCTCGACATGGAGGTGAAGACTACGTGTTTGCGCTACTCACAGGATACTGCGATGCTCCTGCTGGGGTCGTGCTTAGGGAAGGACAACATTTCAATCCTTACTTCCCGGGTGGTGCCATTTCCATGGCTCAGGCGCTTTACAATGAGGTTCACACACGATCATCAAGATTCTGTTTAGTGTTTGTCGTTTGTCTAATAACGTGTTCTTATCTGTAGGCGTTGGAGTATGAAGACGGAACTCCAGCCACAGCAAGTCAACTGACTAAGGATATATGCACGTTTTTGAAGTGGGCTTCAGAGCCTGAACATGATACCAGAAAGCAAATGGCATTGAAGGTGGGTCCTTTTTTTTATTGCTCCACTCTACTAATTTATACTCTGCGCCAACGGTGCTTACTGAATTTATTGTCTTTTTTTAGGCATTGATGATGTTCAGTTTACTAACGGCGATCACATACTACTGGAAGCGTCATAAGTGGTCAGTGTTGAAGACTAGAAAGATTGCGTTCAAGCCAACCTCCAAGAAGCAAGCGTAATTTTATGTAATTCACGAGTTTAGTTTTTAGAAACAACAAAATAATGTCAGATCCGCTTTCAATTGTAATTGCGTGTGTATAAATGGATCGTTTCGATATAAAAAATAATTACAAAGCAAATCTGTTGAGATAAACATCTGTCTGTAGTAAAATACAAATCTATCTACCTATCAAACCCTACCTACCGTGTTCACGATGCATTTCTCTATTTAGTCAATAGTTTAGAGATGCATAATATGAAACCGCAATCAATATTCGTCTCGATTGGTGGATTCAATCAAACTCCTTCCATGCTAGGATGTCGGACATAAATGAGTGAATGAATGAGGTACTGCAAGAGATTTTAATAATACGATTTTAATATAACCTGTAAATGTGGGTAATTTACATAAAGTTTGTGTAAACGGAGAAAGCTATAGTTTTATTAAGTTTGGATTTCTCTGAATGTTAACAATTCCGTTGAAAGGAACGTAATACGCATAATAATTAATATTATGGGTTTGTTTAGAATCATTACAAATGTGTATATTTACGGCGAAAAGAAAAACAAACTCTCGTAGACACTCGTGATATTTGATTAATTTAATGAAACAAATACACGAGCATCTAATCAATCAATCAACCAACCGCTAAGAAATAAACCCCTTCATAAATACGCATACGTTAACATAGCATAGCAGTTTCACGTTCGTGATGTTTCTCCTTCACTCTCTACAAATAGTTTTAAAGACTCGTTCTTCTTCATCGACGACCAAAAATGTATGATTTTTTTTGTTGTGATTTAACACAATATTGTTATAATTGATGTAGGTCGTTTTATCACTAGAAAGTGGCTCCTTCCGGAGGCTGAGTTAACTTCAGGTTGTCTTTGACAGTCATGAGTCTTCTTAATTCCTGTAACACCGTCTTAATCGTGTACTCGCGTTGCCAACGGGCCAGCATTGGGACTTGGCGATTGTCAACCTACATAATATAACACGCTATCAGGCCTGTCGTATGTATGGGATAAGTACCATGATATATGATTGTGCAACTAACCAATCCAGTAGTATTATTAACACAAGTCATATTGATACGGGATAGAAAACGGATGATGGGTGGGTCATCAGGATATCTGTCTCCACATTCCATTTTCAGACTATACATTCGGTTTTCATATGGAGTCTGCAAATAAAATCGAATCAAGTAAAATGCTTTTTAAAAAAAAAGAGTTACATTAAGTTGGATGGTTAATAAACTCACGCCTACCCTAGGTGGCCCAATGATCATGCCCGTCCAGTGTGTGAGGGTCATGTCATCATCATTCTCCAGACCCCAGCTGATGGTGCCATCTCCAACACCCTTCTGACCTTGCTCCAATTCTTCTAGAAGTCGGAATGCTCGGGGAACAACTGCAGACATCATTCAAAAATACTTGTTAAGCACTTAATACACATTTAAACCATTGACCATTGAGAATTGCGTAAATGTGTTTTTGGCTAAAACGGGATATCATCATCAGTGCTTTCTGCAATAATACTGTGTATTTCGAATTTGTTCGAGAAAAAATTATTACTATTCTCAAACATTAAATTTATTTAAATTATTGCTCGTTTATCCATTTCCTAACCGAAATTCAACCAAGTTTCCATGTGACAATTTGAATTTTGTAAAAAAAATTTTGACACTAGTGAGCCATCAAAACGGCAAGATTGACTAGTGTCAAAATCTAGCAATCATTCATCAACCAACTATGATTGAAATCTGACTAATAAACTAACCCAACCAAACAATTACGCAACTCAACGGGTGTGATAAAATATGAAAAGTAATTATTGTTATAAAAAATCAAATCACCTATATTTTCACAGCACTTACCAACGTTGCTCATGATGAGATTGGTATTTGAACCTTATTCACATAAACTTGACTACTCTGAAGACTTTTAAAACTAAAAAGTTAACTACAAACTATCGGGTTTCGGTATATATTAAACAACACAAATATGTTCAACCCCCCACCTCGAAAAGAAGCCCGAATAAAGTAAATATTGAACCAGCGGTGATTTAAAACCGGACTAAAAGTTTCTCCAGTCACCAGTTGTTTGTAAACTGGGAGGGCAGTAGTTTAGTAATATTTAAATGAGGATGATGATGATTTTTTGGTATTTTCATCGGGTCTTGTTCTCATGGAACGAAAGGAGAAGGAACGAACGTACACAACAGAGACGATAAGGTTGTGTATCGCTGCTTTTATAACACAAAAAACTTTTTTTATATCCTATCGTGCAATGTATTACATCGGATACACAAAAGGAGCTACTGTCGCGTTTCAGTGTGGTTTTGGCTGCGTTCCGTTCTCTATATTCATGTTCTATCCAAAAATGTGAGAAATACTATATAAGAATATCTTGTCCAGCAAACAATCTCTTTCAAGTACATTTGGACTTGTAAGGCATGAAATGAAGTGTGGAGTGTATTTACGATGGTTGGTGGTGAGTCAGAGGGGTTTCTTTGCGTTGATAAGACATGCACAATTTAGGTATGGCAGTCATTCGGGTTGGACAAAAATTGATTGGGAAAATAACTCATTATGAAATGGAAATGAAATGATCAATGATTGGTTTTGGTAATTATTAGCTTGAATTTGAGAATGACAACCGGAAATCGGGTGAAAATTCAGGTTTTGAATAGTATGAGATGGAGAACCGTATAAATGTATGAGCGCAGGTATGATTGGATTTGGTTGGGGTGTAAGAAGGCTGCCCGCGAATGAAATCTGCATGCTTATATTGCAGAGTTTTTCTGTTTTGGATGCATGGAAAATTGTCAAGTTTGATAAAAGCACTTGATATGCTTGTCAATTAATTATGGAGTGATTGAACGGACATTTATGGTGAGCCGATGAACTGGGTTCATTTATAATTCATGTAAAATTGAGAGCATGGAGTAATTGGGGGTTTCCTGTTTTGTTTTTTTAGAGCGTGCTGTTTCGTGTGAATCGATTTTGTGGCGTTTTTAGAGCAGTTGCGGGTTTGGAAAATTCATACTGGAGGAACAAGTTCAATATGGTTGAAGGGATGTCGACGGACGGGAGTGCTGCTGATAAATCGGAAGTTGCTAAAATGGAGAACCTTCCGAGAGAGATTAATTTCGTGGATAGGATCAACTGCACCACTGGGAAACACGAGTGGGTGGAGGTTCCTCATGATTATGACTATCACACTGAGATTTCGAGGTCCGCTTATGCTGACATGCTACACGACCATGATAGGGTAACGTGAGAGTAAAGTAGTGTAAAAATGTATTGTATTTTTAAAAATTTGTATAGAATTTTATTGAATATCTCGTTTTGAATCCAGAACATGAGGTACTTTGAAGCGTTGCGGTACGAGATTGGGCGTTTGAAGAGCCTTGGTCAACCTGCTCATGTGCTGGATATTGGCACTGGAACTGGGTTGCTGAGCATGATGGCTGTGGTCGCTGGAGCTACTTCTGTCGTTGCTTGTGACGCGTTCACTCCAATGCTCGAGTGTGCTAAGAAAGTCATTGCCAGAAATGGGTTCGAGAAACAAATCAAACTCATTCCTAAAAGGTCGACGGAACTTGTCGTTGGAGTGGATCTACCTCACAGGTGTAATCTGCTTGTTACTGAAGTTTTTGATACGGAACTTATTGGGGAAGGGGCCATATCCACGTTTAATCATGCTCATGCTGAACTACTCACTGTAAGATGCATTATGTTAACATGAAGCTAGCTATTTTTTTATTATTCAGAATTGAAACGCGACTGAAAGTGTGTATTGTATTTCCAGGACCCTTGTGTTGTAATTCCTCGAACGAGCATTGTGTATGCTCAGGTGATGGATTCTCCGGAGGTTGTAAAGTGGAATTCCCTTCCGGAGCGTCTTCAACTAAGCAGCCTTGATATAAAGTTTCCTTCAAACGTTCGAGAGTGCTCAGGAGTGCCTTCAGTTCAAGACTTGCAACTAGATGCTATTCAGAAACACGAGTTTAAGCCGTTGAGTCCTCCCATCCCGATTTTCGAGTTTGACTTTGAGGTTGCTAAACGTATTCCTATGAAAAGAAACGCTTCTGCCGTGTTCAGATCGGAGGCGGATGGGAACGCCAACACTGTGTTTTTGTGGTGGGACCTTGACATGGACTCTTCTGGAGAGAATATTCTTTCTTGTCAACCAGAGTACGTTAAATCGGGTCCTAAGGCTTGGTTCGACAAGTGTTTGCCTCAGGACGCTGCTTGGAGGGATCACTGGATGCATAGCGTGTATTATATTCCTAGGAATTTAAGCCTCAAGTGTCGGGATGAAATTACTTGTTATTCCGCTCATGACGAGTACTCTTTCTGGTTTGACGTTGTTAAAACGGGTGATGCGATGATACAGTTTCCTTCTCAACATCCTGTTTGTGAGTGTCGCGTTCACATTGGGCTGTCCAGATACCAGATTTACCTCATGAATGATAATGCACGATATGAAGCGCTGTTACACGCGTATCGGAATAAAGTTGGTTCTGGGACTGTGTGTCTTTGCATTAGCGACTGCTCGCTTCTTCCCATCGTGCTTAGTAATCTCGGGGCTAAAGTCGTGTACGTTCTTGATGATAATCAGGACACTTGCAAATCGTTCAATCTTGCTAATGGGGTGCACAATGTCAAGTTTGTTGATACCAAGTTCCTTAATAACGAGGGGGTTGGGGACATTAAGGTGGGTTAACAATAATTATTATTTTAAAAGCTTGGTAGTTGTGAAAACTAATGAAATTTGATTTTTCTAATAATATTTCAGATCGATTTGGTAACGGGCGATCCGTATTTCCAGTCAGCAGTTTACCCCTGGAATAACCTCAGGTTTTGGTACGAGTACAAAAGCGTACGTGCAGATGCATTTGCCCCAAACGTGAAACTAGCTCCGTTTGGTGCTGTTATTCGTGGGATTGGAGTCAATTTCGTTCATCTGTGGAAAATTAAAGCGCCTGTTGCCATCGCTGCTGGACAATTCAACCTTACTGACTTTGATGAGCTTATCAAGGTGAGATTTCATTTCATGCGCTTCTCTTTTCTGTCGTGGTAGAAATTGCTTCATTTAAAAAATTTTTTTTCTGCCAAAGAACTCCTCTGCGATATCGGACTCTCCTGTGGACGCTCAACCTTTGTGGGAGTATGAAGGGACGGCAACTTCTGGAATCACGGACTTTATATCCTTTGACTTTAGTAAAGAGCCAGAGAAAGTTAGCTCAACTGGGGAAATGGCCTTGAGTGGTTCTGAAACAAATGGTGTGGCTATCTGGATTGATTGGAGAGTAACGGAAAGTGAAGTTTTGTCGACCGGACCCAAAAGCCCACCTGCGCTAGGTGAGAAACTCACTTGGGAAAGGTTCTGCAAGCAAGGTGTGTACTTTGTGACGCCAAGGACTAATAAACTTGATTACACTGTTAGTTTTAATAATGTTACTGGTGATGTAGACTTTAATTTTATATAAGAGTGCTATAAAATAGTAATACATAATAAAAAGTAAATGAACACAATCTGGTGGGGTAATAATGCACATCAAGATGACTCATTCTTGATTTCATCAAGTCATTTTCTCAGGAGCGGTTTTGACAGTGGCATAGCGTGTGGTTTAGAAACGACACGGTGTGGTACGTTTCACTTCCTGTATGCACGTGGAGGGTTTTGAACGTTACGTTCACTGGAGCGGTTGTTGATGGGCCGCACTTCAGAGGGTATGTGCAGCAACCTAGTCAATATTATAGCACGTTAGATTTCTAATTTCTAGGTCCTCGGAACTGGGGTTATGGCAATCATTAACCCTTAATGATATAGAGGGAAAAAATTGATCTAAAAGTAAACTCACCAAAAGCGGGTTCGCATCGATGCAAGACAGTGGCGTCAACAAAGAGCCTCGTGTCAGGGGGAATGGGCATTTGAATTGGGTTGTTGGTAGCTTCCTCCAGGTACACAAGCCTGGGTTTGGGAACGGAACAGGTCCACGCTGCACTGTTCACTAGGTTCTTGTTCCTGTCATACTCCATTTGTTGGGAGTTTAATTGTCTCTTGCTCCGCTGGTGTCTGAAGCGCGTACGGGGCTGAACTACACTCGCCTGCTGCACCACCAGCAAACAGAATAACAGATAAACTGTCAATTTATTCATAATACTTGGGTCTGTCTGATGTTTGAAAACTCTCTCAGTTAGGGACACTTGAACTTTACCAACTTGAAATATCGCATGGCTAAAAGATATTGTCAAGGATCTATCAGAGTGGATGAGATGATCTTGACTAGAATCTTGAGATGATCTTGTTCGTTGAAGGTAACGAATGGACGTCTAGACTTAGGCACTTAAAATCATGTATACTTGAAGGTGACAATAAAGATTCTCCGCTCACTGATTTTTGCAAAGAACCATGCGCATTTGGCGAATGCAGTTGTTTAATTAGATTCGCTCACAAAACTCAACTCTGCACAGGAGAAGTTGATCCGTCGGGTGGTCACAAGTATAATATTTTGTGCATGTACAAAAAAAGTCAACTTGTTTGGTGAGTTTTTCCTTTTTGATCAACATCATATTTTATTGAGCTTTTTTATATATGGGAGATTCTTGGTGTAGGTGCTCACTTCTTGTGATGATTTTTCTTGGAATCTTGGCTGGCTATGATGGATATAGTTTTGTAGTTTGTGTGTCCTGGGGATTATTTATCAAGAGGTTTAATAACAAAATCCTTGTATCCGTCATACAGACGACAGCCGCACTCTGCATGAACAAACTTTAATGTGTTTGCCATTTGCGAAAATATCTTACATTTATATATGCTTAAATCCTCATTTGCATATTTTACCACGTCACATTAGCCAGACTGCTTAGTTAATGAGCTGCTCTCTGCTTATTACTTGGTATATGTACCGCGTACCTTTCTATTTTCCAGGTAGACGGACATGAAAAATGACAAATGTACCTGGCTCGTGCGTTGGTGAAAGGGTAGTAGTACGAGAAAGCAGTTTGTAATATCGTAGCGTTAGCTAGCTCCAAACTGTTTCTTTTCAAACTGTGGAATGTGGCGCAGAGATAACGAAACGATATAGTGTGTATCGTGACCTTATAACCGTTCCGTTCTGAATGGAATGGGGGGTGCTGCGAAATTAGCTTTGGGATTAATTCTGCGATCGAGGACGTGCACCATTTGGTGATCAAAAGATGAAGCGCTGCAGAGCCACAGCCTGTTTGCGACGCGACACACGCTTCTTCGAGAGATGAACAACCTAGGTTGGATTGACTTGGTTTTCTATCTTGCTTATTTATGAGTGAAATATTTTAACTGCATTTGTTGTAACGTTTATATGGTTTTGTATTACAGAAATAGGAAGAGTGACATGTCGCGATGTGACTTGTTACATAGTGCTACTACATAAACATGAATCATTCTACGTCACTGTCACTAGAGTCTCTCGCATTTGTCTGCGTCATTGGGGACGGGTTATCAATCAATCGTGTTTGTTTAGTTCTTTGGGGTTTTACGTCCTAGCTGGATTATGCTGCTTTTCATGCCTCTCGGCTACACTAACTTGATCACCTTACGGTTTAATTGATACAACAAAAATGCATGCATCTCACTCCACTTCCTCACTGGATCAAATGCTACGCTATTATGTAACGCGAGTGGTTCGGCAACGCGTCTGTGTTATCGTACGAAATACACTTTTCGTGATGCTGCAGCTGGACCTTGTTTTGTTACATTAGTCGTAATAATTAGCGAGAATTGGCTGATTACACTTCACTTGTGAGTAAAAACGCTTTGCGTAAATGCTAATATGCCTTTCTGTTTAGCGAGGAAGTGGCGTATTTTTATCTGCAACATGCGTTACGTGTCGACGGGTTAGTAACTTTGCTATACGATTACCAATTTACTCCGTCAATGAAATCCTAATTCACATGAATGAATTTACTATCACTCATATTATTATGGATTTTTTATCTGTGTTGATTGATAGCACCGTAATGATTGATTATAGTAATTTGAGCAGAAGGATTCCACCTTCATTTCATCATTAGACTGATTGAGGAGTCATACGCTCTTTCTGTGGCTTACATTAACGTATGGAAAGGTATGATCAATGATGAGGACATGTGCGATGACGTTTTTCCATTAACCTTTTGAATTCGCTAATTTTGATTTTTTGCGTAAGATTTTAAGACACGGTCGGAAACGTTGAAGTACGCTGTTTTAAATGTACGGAAAATGCTAGATTAGATGTTTCAAGAGCAATGTCTAAAGGGGCTTAATCGTTCGTTTATCAAATATTTTTGAGATTAGTCTAATAATTGGTAGGTGAATTATGTTGATACTCGGTTATATATTACTGCGTTAAGCGGCTGCTGTTTTGCAAATTGGGTACTCTGTAAGGATCATGTTGCCCCGTTATGAATTCCTGTTAATCTTGCTTCTCTTGACATTTATCGGGGCGTTAAACTTGTCGAGAAAATTAATTAGGTGTGGAGGATTAGAATCAGAGGGCAATGTATTAATGTCAAAGGGTATACGACCATGAGTTCACTTAATTTCTTGTTACAAATTAGTGGGAACGTTTCCTATTTCTAACACTTAATTGGGCACCAAGAAAATTGGTGTGCTAACTACATTATCGCAGGAGATAGCGAGGTATCGTGAAATGCTCAATCGTCAAGTTGTCAAGTATCATAAACCTGTCAGCAGATTGTGTTTAAATATTTATCGCTGAATAATTAATTTTGTAGTAACTGGGGATTAAAATACTGATTAGTGAGAATCTCGGTAGTCTGACATTGCAGTTCTTTTCCGATACAGTTTTACTTGGAAGATGCCATGTGGGAATGTCGTTCTGGTTGAAACTCATTCACCATAATATTTGGTTACGTACTCATACGTTGCATTATAAATAAGTTTAATTGATTAGGTATTTGCACTCAATACGGAGTAAATCATTAATTCGTAGTGCAAGGAACTCGCTGATTAAACGTTACTTCGGACCTTATTTCATGTATGCCTGTTTTAGCTTGGTAAATCAAGGTGCAAATTTCGATTCGATGAAGAATTGATTGTGATAATCACTGCTCAATGAAATGAGCGTCTGTACCAGAATCTCCCTTATAATTTGGTATTTCATAACGGTATGTAATACGAAGGAAGGGTGAAGGGGGTTCTTACCTACTTGCCATTTGCATCAGCAAACAAACGTAACCTTTTAGCTGCTTGTTGGGGCAACGTGATAATCGCGTTATGCAATTCCATTACAATCCTGATCTCAGAATGTCGTTTTGAACAAATCACGGTACTTGCCATTTGTTCCAGTTTGGAAAAACAAGAACTTGTTTTTTATTTTTCAATTCGGAAGGGTATTTCAGACAAAATTTTTGATTTCGCTTAAAATCACATATGTTGTAGAGCACATCAAGTTTGGTCACTGTGCCAAGTTTCAAAGTTTTAAAAATTCAAAATTCGGATATATATGGCGGTTTTTGTAAAAAAAGCGGGAATAATTCGGTCTTCCCACTTTTACGGGAAAACGGCTTAACTTAGAACTTTAATTCCTTTTGTATATGAAAGCTAACTAAATTTGCTAGGTAAGGTATCTTTTGCTTTTTTGAAATTTGTCTAAATTCAATTTTTTTTAAATTATTGAAAAAATATTTTTTATGAACCATCGTATCTCAGAAATTTGAAAACGCAGGGAAAAACTAATTGCACAGGCGGACTCAGCGACCCAAAATACGGGTACTTCAGTACTTAGATTTTGAATTTTGAAAACTCGACATAATGGGTATTTCTACGATTTGCCCTCCCCGCCTTTTCTCGAAAATTTGAAAACGCAGGGAAAAACTAATTGCACAGGCGGACTCAGCGACCCAAAATACGGGTACTTAAGTACTTAGATTTTGAATTTTGAAAACTCGACATAATGGGTATTTCCACGATTTACCCTCCCCCCTTTTCTAAAAAATTTGAAGCTACAGAGGAAAACTAATTGCACAGGCAGACTCAGCGACCCTGAATATGGGTTCGTCTATTCTTAGATTTAGAATTTTAAGACTTTGTAGTCCCAAAGGAGAAAGTTATACTTAACTTCTGTTTTTGAGATGATGACGTAAGCTTCCCTCGTATCATGTATTGTTCAGAAGAAAACGTCAGGCGGCATCCACGAGTGCCGGGAATAGTTTTTCTACCTAGTATACCTCGCAGCTATTGCCTGACGTGGTTCCTGAACCACTGGTTTAATGGTCAGGGTTGGGAACTTCTCGCCACAGAATGTATACATTTGCAATTTGCATGGCTGTTGTTATGAACTTTCCAGGCTGAAGACTCTCGTTCGCGTCACTGACTTAACAACCCCGAATATTGCATCGCAGTAAGTTCTTCTATTGCCCAGTTGCACCATCAGATATGTAGTACACTGTCTCCAAATTCAGGAACC
Organism: Orchesella cincta; assembly: GCA_001718145.1. Lineage (NCBI taxonomy): Eukaryota > Metazoa > Arthropoda > Collembola > Entomobryomorpha > Orchesellidae > Orchesella > Orchesella cincta. The sequence goes on along the minus strand of LJIJ01000096.1, from coordinate 51,003 downwards.
AGAAATATTCTGTAATTTTTTCCAGTACGTCTACTCTAAAGGCATGAAATGTACCTGCATCTTGCTGCGTTTCATTGCTTATCACACAGTAGTTGTGAAATTCGGTGACATTATTTTCTAATTCTAAATCTAAGGAGAGACATACCCATATGTAGGGTCGGTGAGTCTGCCTATGCAATTAGTTTTCCTCTGCAGTTTCAAATTTTTTAGAAAAGGCGGGGAGGGCATATCGTAGAAATACCCATTATGTCGAGTTTTCAAAATTCAAAATCTAAGTACTGAAGTACCCGTATTTTGGGTCGCTGAGTCCGCCTGTGCAATTAGTTTTTCCCTGCGTTTTCAAATTTTCGAGAAAAGGCGGGGAGGGCAAATCGTAGAAATACCCATTATGTCGAGTTTTCAAAATTCAAAATCTAAGTACTGAAGTACCCGTATTTTGGGTCGCTGAGTCCGCCTGTGCAATTAGTTTTTCCCTGCGTTTTCAAATTTCTGAGATACGATGGTTCATAAAAAATATTTTTTTCAATAATTTAAAAAAAATTGAATTTAGACAAATTTCAAAAAAGAAAAGATACCTTACCTAGCAAATTTAGTTAGCTTTCATATACAAAAGGAATTAAAGTTCTAAGTTAAGCCGTTTTCCGTAAAAGTGGGAAGACCGAATTATTCCCGCTTTTTTACAAAACCGCCATATATCCGAATTTTGAATTTTTAAAACTTTGAAACTTGGCACAGTGACCAAACTTGATGTGCTCTACAACATATGTGATTTTAAGCGAAATCAAAAATTTTGTCTGAAATACCCTTCCGAATTGAAAAATATTAGGTCAGTTGCTTGTTGACGTGTTCGGACGTTGTCTTCCAGCAATTTCCTTCATTTGTAACCTTGTGGAACAGAGTAAACTTGGTAACTAGCATGGCTGGAACGGCATGCGACTTGATGAAAAAATATACTATGATTACATTTGAAAGGTCAAGACCATACTGACTTGATAAACACTTGGAATACAACTTGTATTATACAAGTGTTCTATTCCAATGGATCTTGATAAACAAGTCTGCTTTTAAAGCTGTTTTTTGGGGTAACGTGATAAATTACCAAAAATGCTCAATTTCCATTCTTGTTCTATTTTAAAGCAAGGCACGTAGTTAATTTGACATTTGAGCTAGTTTTATATTTACAAAAGCTTTCTATTTATAGTTTCATTCAGTTTACACGGGAATGTCACGTACGTCGCGACGTTCAAGAAAGCTGGACCTAGAGTTTTGTGAACCATTAGTTTTGACGTCCCGTTCCTTTCACGCATCCACTCACTGATAAGTCAGCGTCTTGATTCAGTTGTGTTTGCTCAGGATTGAAGATAACATTCAAGTAGACCTCAATGAATTTACTGAGCAACAAAGATCATTCACGTGTACTAGATAGGAAACGCAGAATCTTGTGTAGTTGTCTCAACATAATATTTAATATTATTGACATTTCGGAAGTGAATTTAATCGAGTACATGATGGTTGGCAATGAGATTGTATTATGACACTACTGGAAATTATAGCATGTGACATTCGTTTCATAAGCACACAATTACTCTTACCAATTTAATGATTTTGGAAAGTATTTCGGTTTATGCAAAGATTGATGGTGGAGCAAACCCATTTTTTGGGGCCTGGTTAGAAGAATGCACAAATTAGAGCTGGGCGATTCGAACAATGGAAACTGTTGTTTCGTCAGTTTCATATTCATGAAGTGCAAAATTGCTTACTAAATGTTAAATTAAACTCTTAATTACTTGGTTTGGATTTACAATCAAACGTGAACCTCTTGAACACGAGAATAAGGGTGTTTTGGTATTTCCTGTAGTATATTTAATGATTTCCACTGTCCTCAAAACATAACTAGAATGTCTAAAGGGTATTTGGAAGTTTTTGAAAATCGGGTGAAATTAATGTTCGAAAAATTGAGTTTTCATAGGGCATTGTGAGACGCTTAACTTTTGATCTTGTCATTGTCTACTCTCTCGACGGCATTGGATAACCAATTTCAAGTCCGCGAATGCCAAAACATATCCTGAAATACTTTACTTTTGGGTATATACCGTACCGTGCAAATAGGCAGCAGTTAATGTACATAAACAAAAATGTATAAGGAAAAGTCTGAATTCTGACAACATAATAACAACACACATGCACATAATGTTTAGCTGAAAATTGTACTTTGCCCTTTGGAATTTAGTATTTTGGTCTCCAATTAGGGATACCTATATTACATGACAGATTAGTTTAGTCTAAACTATATTTTTTGGGGCTTCAGCTTTTGTAACTCTGTCAGATAGTTTTTTTTGAGGAAATCTTGCGAGACACGAGGAAAAACTCGGTCTCCCAATTTAGTCAAATTTAGTCGTGAAGAGGTAACGGGAGCGATTTTTTAACGTCTGATATCTGAATTATTCTTAAATAAAACTCAAAATGATGATTAACGGTGCGAAATGGGCTGCCAAATACGCGAGGGGGATTCACTCAGCTGGTAACAGTTTTAAATACTCAACATTGCTTCCGCTTGTTTTCATAAAGTTCATTCAAATATGTGTAATTGGTGTAGCTCCTCTGGCTTCCCCTCCAAGAGGTGCTAACAAGGGGTTGCTGAAACCGGGTGGGAAGAATATCGTGATGGTTGACGCTGTTAGAACACCATTTTGCATGTCGGGGACTGAGTATTCTAAACAGATGCCTCATGACCTTGCGAGATATGCGCTGCTGTGAGTTTCAGTTTGGGACTTTTTCAATTTTCATGGGAATCATATGGGTTATTACAATTTTGTTGTTAATTTTTAGAGGGCTAATAGACCGTGTCAACCTGCCTCGAGACATTGTAGACTACATTATAATGGGGACTGTGATCCAGGAAGTTAAGACTAGTAACGTTGCGAGAGAAGCTGCTCTTGGAGCTGGGTTTTCGGATAAAACACCTGCCAGCACTGTGACCATGGCTTGTATCTCCTCTAATCAGGCCATCACGTCTTGTAGGTTTCTTCATGGCAGTTTGAAGTTTATTTGAGTCTCTTGAATTAGTTTATAATTGCAATTTTAATGTCCCTAGGTGTTGGGTTAATCGCTGCGGGGGTTTACGACGTGTGCATCGCTGGTGGAGTCGAGACCATGTCAGACGTTCCAATTCGTCACTCGAGGAAAATGAGACAGTTGATGCTACAGTCCACCAAGGCTAAAACTTTAGGACAAAAACTTGGACTCTTGGCTAGTATTAGAATGGGTCATCTCGTTCCAGAGGTATTTGATTTATATTCCATTTTAAAAGCACCTCTGGTTATATAAATTAACTAATCATGAGAGATTTTTAGCTTCCAGGGATAGCTGAATTTTCTACAGGTGAGGTCATGGGACACTCTGCTGACCGGCTGGCTGCAGCGTTCGGCGTAACTCGACAGGAGCAGGATGATTTTGCTCGTAGGTCCCATTTGGCTGCCCAGAAAGCTACTGAGCAAGGGCTTTTGCGTGATATCGTGCCTGTCAAGCCTCCAGGTGGCAAGAAAATCGTCAGTGCTGATAATGGGATCAGAGTTTCCACGCCTGAGCAGATGGCCAAGTTGAAACCTGCGTTTGTCAAACCTCATGGGAGTGTCACTGCTGCCAATGCCAGCTTTCTTGTGAGTCCAATTGGAATTATTTTGTGTAAATTGTGGTTTTATAGCGAATTTGTTTAATCCATTTTTTTCCAGACTGATGGTGCATCGGCTTGTTTGATTACTACTGAGGAGAAGGCAAAGGAGATGGGCTGGAAGCCTAAAGCTTATATCAGGGATTTCCTGTACGTTTCACAAGATCCTAAGGATGAGTTACTTCTTGGACCTGCATATGCGATTGCCAGGATTTTGGAGAGGACTGGACTCGGGATTAATGATGTCGATGTCTGGGAAATTCACGAAGCCTTTGCTGTAAGTTGTGGATGTGGTTAGATTTAGGGTCTTTTGACGACTGATAAGTATTTTGTACTACATCTGGTTTGATTATATTGCAGGGCCAAGTGCTTGCTAATTTGAAGGCGTTAGATAGCGACTACTTTACCAAGAACCACATCAAGAGTGCTAAAATAGGTGCCCTGCCTATTGATAAGCTTAATAACTGGGGAGGATCGCTCTCTATTGGACATCCGTTTGGTGCTACTGGAGTTAGACTTGCTGCTCACTCTACCAATAGGCTCATTCATGAGGATAAACAAATCGCTGTCCTTGCAGCTTGCGCTGCTGGTGGACAGGTGAGTTTGTTATTCAATAATTAAACACATTTATTTGCACGACTATGGAGGAATATGGAACTGCTCTCGGACGATGAATTCCGAGCCGCATGCATTCCCGTGCGTACAGTAAATGCTTAGCCTACTCAGGGCCGCGTTCTGGCGAGTCACCCGGAACTGCGGTAGTACCAAGGCTTGCACATTATTTCACATAAATTCTGCAAGTTTATGCCTAATTATTAATTTTTTTTCTAGGGCGTGGGAATGGTTATTGAACGTCACCCAGACGGTAAATTGTAAATCGCATAAATGAGCTAATCAATTGAATAAATTAACACGCATTGTAAAAAATCAAAACATTTTGTATTTATTTTCTGGATTGATGATGAGAAATGTGGATTACATAAGAGAAATTGTGTAATTATAATAAAAAGCAAAAAAATGTATACAAAATGCCCTGGATTGTAAATTTATCTTGTACTTTTTACTTCACTAGTTAATCTTAAACATTAACGCCACTACAGAAACTGGCGGAATATCGACCCATATATTTTGGGAGGGCCTTATTACTCTCTTAACTATTCGTTTAACTATGCTTTGATTACTCATTTAAGTTATTTTATACAAAAACACACGCTCAAAGGAAAATTATATATTGATGATCAGTGATGACTGCCTTACGACTTTATCCTACGGTTGGTTGTGGTTGCTTTGAAAATAACTTTTCTTCAATTCGTCAGTAACTTGACCAAGTCATCCTCTCGTGAACTTTCTTGTTAGTTGCGCTTCACTGGAATTTATAGAAAATAATACATGAGCAACTTATAGCACTATCGAATAAACTGGCTTGACTGTATGGCGATTGTCCGTGAATTTACCTTCGGTGAGTCCCTTGACTTTAAGTCTTTCGGCAGTTTTGAGAAACGCAGGGAGGTTGTCCTGTGGAACGTTAACTTCTCCAGCGTACATAAACTCCAGGATCGACTGCAGGTGGTTGAATGGTACGTCCTTCAGTATTATTATCGGGTGCTTCGACGGGTTGTTCTGGAAACAATCAATTTTTTATTTGATTATTTCAATCAATCAAACTAATTTGCGTTTTCGCTCAACTAGTTCGGGGTTAATTTAAGCTGATGGAAAATACATGGAATTTATCAAGGTCAATAGGCCTTGGAATTTATTTATTTACCTCGAGGAGTGATTTGAAGTAGGGGCTGCAGGCAGAGAGCACCATTTTGTGTGCCTTGCAAGTCTGACCATCACAGGCGAGTGTGACGTCTGTGAAGCTGCGCTCAGTCCGGAGGTGTTTGAAACACGTCACAATGTTTGACTGGAAATCGTTCCAACGGAGACAAAACTGCTGCTGGTCAGCCATTCTCGGATCACGTTTAATCGGATCTACAAATTCACATAATAATTAATCAATTTTATTACTCAAATCAACCTGTCACGGTCACGTTGAAATACACTCCATCCATTCCGAGTTGTTGTTGACAAATTGTCAAAGATATGTTTCTTACCGGTAACAGATCAAACTGGAAAGTTGATTATCGGTTGATTGTTGTTGATTTGTGTTTTTCCACGTTTTAGACCCAGTTTTCTAATGATTTTCACTAAAAACACTGTTTTCTCTAGCGTTATGGTTGATGTTCACAAATGATTGTTACGTGAATCTGAGAGAAAAACGAGAGAAAGCGTTTTTTGGTTTATTACACGAATATACGAGCTTTTGTGAATGTTGAATGTGAGTGATATAGCGGATAAAATTGTACATATATTTTCCTTTACAAGCAGGATCGAGAGAAGGAGGGTAAAAGATAGGGGAAATGTGGATAACACATACGTACGTGTGTTTCCTTTTGGGGAAGCAAATATCATACATGACCATGTATTCATACGTGAGAGTGTAGGGTGGATATGTATGTACGAAACACTCACGTCTTCTGCGATGCAATGTCTTTCTCATGCTCTAGTCAGCCCTTTCAGTGCAAGCTGTACTGATAAATCGCTATGTCTCTAATAAAATTTAGAGTATATACCTTTTGTCAGTTTTTGCTTCATTTTTGGGAGTTGACGATTTTAACTCAACCTTTAAACTCAAGGACATTTAGAATATTATTGGAAGCTTGTCATTCCGTTTTGAAAAGGGTTTATTTTTGAAAGTTCCATTCCAAATGAATATTATATAAAACTTGGTCTTAAATACTGGTATGAAACCTTCGCGCTAATGAATTCAGTGTAAATATGTATCGCATTGAAAATTGAATTAATTACGTTGCACTTTTAATAATTAATTAGCAAACTACCTATATTAGCAATCTCATCATTTGCATAAGAATGGGAAATCATTTCTTTAAAAACACGTTTACGTATCATAGGTCCCACGTAAGCACACGCAATCATAATTAATGCAGGCTCATGCATTAGAGTTATCATAAATGTAAATAAGTTTCAATGTGCAAAGAATTGAAAAGTAGTTTGGAACCCTTTCCATAGTCTGTATGCATATTTGATGTATTGGTAAAAGAACCGTATCCAATCAAGTTGCCGTTTTCACAAACCACATTAAATATTAATGGGTAAAAAAGGTATTCCGTATTTCTTATGCACTTGTATTTACGTATATATAATGTACATATGGTGAAGAAATGACAAGTGTGTGTATTGTATGTTGAAAGGAAAGGAGTTTTGATAGCGATGTGAAGTGTATTTTTCTTTGGTATCCTTTTGCCTATCCTTTTTCACATATTTTTTTGAAGTAAAGCGAAAGGATTGATATGTTGGATGTTTTTGTGCCGTGTTGGCTAATTGTGATTGTAAGTTGAGGTAGACGGTATACGAGAGTAAATAGAAAGCAAAAAGGTAAGTCATAAATACTCTAGTGTAGTTTTTAATCCTTTTTGGTGGAAAGCTGGTTAATCCTTAAAGATACGATACGCTGTGCATTTTTAGTCTTGCGTAAAAGGTTTGTACGTTGCTTGATTAGAGTTTGAAAACGTGTATCACGATAGTTTAGGTATACCGCATATGTGGGATTTTGGTTTATTGGGGAAAATCTTGTTAAATTAGGTAATAATAAAATGTTGACCATTCAACAACAGAGTTGAAGGGAAATAATGCACTTTTTGTAAACGGATATCTTTGTTTTTTTATTCTATACAGGATTACTTACGTGTGGGCGTAAATTTTTGGAACTTGAGATTTTCTGGAAGAGACGAGACGGGATATTTTTTTGGAACAGACGAGAGGAAGCGAGCTAGTTAGATGAGTAGGGTTTAGTGCAAAAAAATAGCGAGAATGAGTTCGTCATCGAAAGAGCTGTCAAAGTTTGAGAAGGAGAAGCAAAAACTTGTGCAGGATAAATGCCAGGGAATGCTTAACGAAATGCTCAGGGATGATGACAACAAGTACTGTGTCGACTGTGATGCAAAGGGTAACGATTTGGGATTATTTTTTAAACTGATTGCAGTTTTGAGAAGTTTTTGAGTATTTTGTATTTCTTTTTGGAATATAGGACCACGGTGGGCTTCCTGGAATCTGGGAATATTTCTCTGTATTCGGTGTGCTGGGATCCACAGAAACTTGGGCGTTCACATATCAAGAGTCAAGAGCGTCAACCTCGACAGCTGGACTCCAGAACAAGTCGTTGTGAGTTGTCATTTTTGTATTAATTTCTCGTTGTAAATAATTTGTTAGTGAAAAGAGAACGGGTTTTTGTAACGAATGTGTTCTGAAATAGACAATGCAACAGATGGGCAACAGCCGTGCTCGAGCAGTGTACGAGGCAAATTTGCCAGACAACTTCCGTCGTCCTCAAACGGACGTAGCGCTTGAGAATTTCATTCGGGCAAAGTACGAGCATACGAAATACATAGCTCAAGAGTGGGTAAAGCCGCCTCCCGTGCGGGTAGACTGGAACGCTGAGATTGAGGACCAGATTAGGAAGAAGAAGGAAAAGAAAAACGCTGAAGCCGCTGCCATCATACCCAAACTTGGGAATTCTAAAATCAATTCCAATATGAACGCTTCAGTCAAACCTCAGAGGAGTGTTGCACAACCGCTAGGGAAAATTGAAGTTCCGAAACCTGCTCCCACACCTCCACCGCCTGTTGAACAGGTTGTTCCGCCTGTTAGCTCGCTGTCTGATGATTTGCTTGGACTGAGTAATCCGTGTGACCCCTTTGCAAGTCCCGTTAAGAGTACAAACGTTGAGGAGGAACTTGGAGGCGTGTTTACTTCTGATTCTAATAGTCAACTTAAAATGACCAAAGAGTCCATTCTTAGTTTATACGGGAGTGGGGGTGGCAATAGTGCTTTTGGGATGCCCAACAACGCGCTAGGTGCTCCTGCACATCCCAATCCGCTAGCTAATCAAATGAACCCGTTAGCTAATCCGCTAGGAAATCCGTTAGGGAACCCTTTAGGAAATCAGATGAACACGAATCCCATGAACAACGCATTTGGAGTCAACCCCATGGCAGGGAACGGGAGTTTTAACCCTATCGCTGCGAATAATCCGTTTGCTGCTGGCTTCGGAGGTGGCAACGTTCCACTTAACAATCAGTTCCAGCAGCAGGGTGTCTTTGACCTGATCGGGAATGGGTTTGCTGGAGGCGGTGGAGCAGCACCCACTAGTAATGTCGCTCAGGTGAGTTTAGAATCAAATGTTTAGCGTAGTGGTGCAGGAATAAATATAATTATATTTAGTTTAATCGTTGTGTTTGTGTTAATTCCAGCTGCAGCAAGGCGTATTTTCATTAAATCTTGGAGGTCCTTCAGCAACGTCATCACCTCAGAGTAATTTAATGGGCGGAGTTCCTGGCGGTGGGTTTTCGCAAAATCCCGGGTTATTAGGACACAACCACCAAGTTCAGGGTTCGCATTTAGGCATTTTTCAGAATGGGGGAGGAGCGACTGCTGCTGGTGCTACTAACACCAACAACACCAATCTTGACTTGTTATGGAAGTGATCATTCGGATTTCGTTTATTTATGCTTGTTTAATAAAATACACTTTTTCGTGATAGTACGTGACTCTACATATTCTTACGCTCATTTATTTCTTTGCCACACATCTGGACCAGATATGCAGGATTATCACCATTCTTATGGGATTAGCTTGTACTGTTTATGTATTAGACGTAGCACGGGTTGTATTCATATCGGATTACGTAATATTATGGTTTGGATAACTCAAAATAATCATCAACAAAATTTTGCGTTTGCGCAATTTTGGAGAAGTTGAGAGGAATATTTTAGGAGTGCGTACGAACTCGAGAAACAAAATGGGTTAGGAATAATGGAAAGCTACGTACAATTGTGTTCATAAATTGAAGCAGTGGAAAAAATTCAATGAACAACTTTCTAAATAGTTTGAGTTAAAATCATTTTCATTGTTGTTTGTGGGGAACAATGAATGATCCCATTTAGGCGAACGATTGAAATGAAAAGGCTTCGAGGAAAGTTATTGATTTCAGATCGTAATATTTAACAAACATGTGCGTTGTTGAGGAGGAGGATGGACTGCAAGGGTGGATAATGAGGGGGATCCTTGATGCGTTTCGGGATAACGGGCTCTTCTCTGGTACGTGAGGCTACTAGCAGTTAATTTTTTAATGCAACGTTCATTTAAACTATTAAATAAAGGGTATTGAAGGTTTGAAGCTTTGAGAACATTGAACGCCAGTTCGACAAAGCTTCAAATTGAATTTGCGAAGGCGAATTTTATGCTTCATCAGATAGTTCACAGCTATGCGTATTTTGAAACGTAAAATATAAATATTATAGGTTTCTATACAAAGGTTACAAGGTAGAGTCCACTAACGTGTAAGAAATAACTTCAAAATACGGATTGGGGTTTGGGTTAAAAAATTGTGCTTCCACTGTGTCGTTTGAGCGACTGAATTGAATGTTGGAAAAGTGGACAATAAATTCCTGCTCGTTCGTTTTCACCTTGGGTGGGCTCAGGAAACATACCGCATCTTGTTTTGCATTTTGTTGTGTCTGCTGTCAATATTCATGTTAGTGTTGATCAATCTTGGGAAAAGCCATTGTTGAAATATTAAACGGCAGTTGTCAAAAATTTCGAAACGCAAGATTTCATAGTTTCAAGAATCTTGTGTTTAACCATTTGGAAGTTTAACGTTTTCATACTTAATATCAGGTATGTTATAATAATTCTTTTTTATAATTTTGAAATTAATAGTGTTTTTCGTTAGAGTCGATATTATAAGTTTAGAGTTTAGGCAATTTTAATCAGGTTTGTATTGTTGAGCAGCCGAAGCTCTGGAATTAGCTATTACTGGTGTTAATTGCCGTAATGATTGTTTATTCGTTCGTTACAAGAAATAAATCCAAGTTCGGAAATATGCGTGGAATTGTAGGTTTTGGGGCATCGTGATTAACACCAAAAGGTTTTTTCTTATCGCGTCGTCTTATCGTTCGAGTTTTTATTGAATTGTTTATGTAACGTATTATTACACTTTCGGATTTTTTTGAAAACTATAATCTTCAAGTTTTGAACAATACTTACACGTTACACGATTCATTACGTTAGTTTAGTTAGATACACACAGTGGCAGTGCATAATCGGAGGAGAAAAATGTTTGGGGCAATGTGAATTTTGATAAAAGGGTACATCATGATGTAATTGATTGCTAGTACATTGTTAGTAATTTTCGTTTACTCAAATCAAGAACTAGTTTTTGTTTATCAAATAATGTTGTGGTGTATGTGTAACATTGGATGTTGAGGTGACAAACTACAAGCTTGAGCTTATTTGCATTCATACAAAAACGAAAGTGGGCAAGATAGTACATATTTCTTGACATTCAATTTATTGCATTTTGGTAGTATTTAGTAGTAACATGCTAATCAGGTACATTTGTTTTTGAGAGGAATGTTTTTTGAGGTTGTAAATTAACAAGGCTATTAGGTATGTAGGTTTTGAGATGGTTGGAGAATAAGAAATGGTCGGGAATAGATTTGTTGTAATACGCGTAAACCCGAGCATTCGCAACATTTGCATTTCATTAATTTTTCCAGTAGCTGTGAGATTGTAAGGGTGTTTTACATTTCATAGCGGTTGGGGTTAAACAAAATCCTGTGAGCTGTAATATAGGCGTATAGCGTGAGACTGGTCATGCCCTTCCGTTCCTGGAGGATTGGATGGTAAAAGGAGATAACAAGCTGAGCCCTTCGCTACGTTTCTTTCACGATACGTTTCACCAGCAAATTCGTGGGCTTATTAGAATTTCTATGCGTATGCAAATGGATATACTTCTCGAAGGTTTAGGTATAACGGACCATAAAGACTAGTGTAAGCAGTAGTTTGACAGTTGAAAGAGTTTCATGCAAATCGGCTTTCGCTTGAGATAGATAATGTGTTTATTCCAACTCCGCTATGCGTCCGAAAGGCCAAGCTGGAGTGATGAGTTCATGGGGTAGAGCATAGATGCTGCGGTTGCGTACTAGAGTTGTAGAAAATGAATCAAGAGAACATACGTGTGTGATGATGGGATTGTTAAAAAAATTCCAGAGAATCTAGTGAAAATGTTTACCAACATGAAAGATTCGGAGTGAAATGATATATACGTGAGTAGCGTGATTAGCATTTTTTATGGTCAACTGCTAACCTACCCACGCATAAGGATTTCAACAGGTAGGGATGTAGGAGAATCCTCTTTTATACGATCCAACAGGTGTGTACGCAGGTATATGATTATCTGTTGAGCTCATCGTTTTGGGTTTATATCCTACCTGTGTGTGATGATGAGATTGTTGCTTGCACCACAACCACCCCGTTTCATGATGATGAGTTTGCGAAAGGGGTCGATCAGATTTCTTGTGCACCCCTCGTTCTCTACAGTTTATATATCGTTCCCATATGGGCAAACATACTTGATCTGTTTTCTAGTTTTTTTTTTTTGAATTCGCTTTAACAAACCTACCCAGCAGTCGTGTGTGAATCCGGTCGATGAAGTCGAGGATTCTTATTACATACACTTAGTACACACACATTCGTTCTTTCGGTGGCTCTCATTTTTCTGACATGAAAAACTTGTTTCTATCAACCACCCTACTATTGCAAAATATACTTCGCTTTTAAAAACAATATGGCGAATATCCTCTCCCCGTGATTTTCGGGAAGCGAAATTTTGTGCTCTTTCTGGAAACTTTTGTGCGGTTATTTATTTTTTAGACTGTTTTTGTGGCATGTGTGACACCCATGATTCCACGATGCCGAGCAACATCTTACCCGACTACCTAGGCATTCTTTATATCGCCACTGCGGGTCAGAATGGGACTAATCTAGGCACTGATGAGGAGGAGGTCGTCCTACTCTCCCTTTCCATCGTTCAGAGGGATCTGAAGAAGGTACGCAACTTGTCATGTTTTGGAGGGGTTTCCTATCAAATTTTATTAGGCGTGGAATTTGCTATGAAATTTTATTTGTGAAGGAATTTTGTATGAAATTTTATTCGTGAAGGAATTTTATATGATATTCTGGTTGCGATGGAATTTACGTTTAAATTTAAATTTGCCTTGCGTTTTGACAGGTGCTTGCGAGCACATCGTTGTTGGTCCAGCCGAGGGGGAAGTCTTCAGCGGACATAAACGAAAATGAGCACAGCTCCTCCAGTGATTTGTTGAGTGAGGAGTGCAAAGCTGAACTTGGGATTTCTGAAAATGAACTCAGAGAAAAAGGAAAACCACTTGTGGATGTTATCAGTGAGGTGGGTGGCAGTTTTTGTTAACGTTATGCCAGTTTTAAAGAGAATCTGAAGTGAATTAGTGGGTATTTTTTTGCATTTTTCCAGCTGGACACATTGATACGGCGTCATGTAGAGGTTGAGGAGGAGGTGATTGAGGACGAAACCAAAGAATCTAGAACGAGATCATCAATGTCATTTGCTTTCATCACTGAAGGGCAGCTTCCTCTGCGACAGTGCCTTCACCCTGAAGCTTGTACCAAAGATATTCTATTGCCTGAGTACTACTACTCGTTTTTTGATCTGAAAAAGGAATTCTGCGCGTGCTACAATCAGGAGTGCGAGACCACTCAGGAAATGGTCAAGTGTAAGGGGACCTTATTTTATTATTGGCTTTTTTCTTTTCATTCGCTTTGATTCGATTTTCTCTTTCAATTGCTTTGATTCGCTTTTGGCATTGGGTTTTGTGTCTTTTGTGTGACTTTCCCTCGTGAAAGAAAAACATCACGTCACGTATCGTATACGTCACGGTTTTAAAGAGTTGTCCAGAGATTGTTCCCTCGTTATTACAATGCACATTCCTTTGCATAATTTTGAACGTGAAAAGATTGGTGAGCTAGAATGTATAATGGAATGGATGCAAGAGCGTAGTAGCCTGATGTCCCGACCGACCCTGAACCTGAGTTGTTGGTTTAAAACGAGAGTGTTTGATGAGCAAAAAAAGAATCGAAATGGTGGAGTGGATGTTTATAAAAAATGAAAGTGTTCATGACCGAGAGAAACGCTTGGTTGTTACGTGTAGGTAGGAATATTTGGGCAGGTAGGTGCAGATTGCAGAGCTCAGAGCTAGCCCCTCTGGATCGCTTCTTTTTTATCGCAATTGTGGTGAGCCTGTTATGCTCGGGTGGATTGGACGGGGAAATGCTCAGATGCACTTGTATTCCACGTATGCATAATGGACAAGTTGCTCTTATCTCGCTCTTTCTCATAACGCAATTTTACGTGAGCGTGAGGGGCATCCACAATCATGATATAATGAGTCGACTTTGCCTCTATGTAATACCACCTAGCCAAATTATACAAGGGATTATTACCTGCTTTCTAAACCATCCTGTTTGCAACAATCACATCCCATGATACTACCTATCGTGTGGTATTCTTGACATTTGCGTGTCTCAGTCTGCCCCAGTCAACCTGACTACGCTTATTTGTGCGTGCATGCAATTGCATGTGATTTTCTGTGTTGCTAATTGTGATGATAAAGAACGGTTGTTTGATTTATTCCAGTTCTAGAGCTCAAAGTGTGTAAGGTTGAGGATGGAGACGAATCCCGTGTTACAGAACAGACTGAACTTGAACTTGAGCGAGAGGATGAGTGCAATAGAAATCCTGATGACGATGAAGAGAAAAAGTCTGCTACGGAATCTAACTACAAAGCGAAACTACCAGAAATGACCGCCGTTGTCATGAGATTACTTGAAGATGGTGAGTTTGCGTACTTATGCGTGAAAATGTGTTTAAATGTGTGTGAAACTCACTGATTTGTGGTTGCAGTGAACACATTCCAGAAGCCGGAGAGCATAATGGTGAAGCTGGAGCCGGGGATCTGCTCAAAGAACGAGAGCGTTGATGGGAACTGCGTTGTCAGAGCTCGCAGGTTGCCTTGGCAAGTCCTCGACCAGGAATATCGCCAGGTTCTTCAGGGGACTCAACATTGCCAAGTATGTTCATGTTACTAATAATGTTGTTTATTTAGCTTACGTAAGAGTTGCTCGTAACTAACGTGCTTTTGTTTGCTTAATAGGGGCGGAGTAGCGCTGTGTCTGAGTCCGCAAGGGCGTCGCAACGGTGAAGCTCTGATCCGGTTTGAGTCGCTGGAGCACCGTGACATGGCGCTCAAGCGACACAAACACCACATTGCCAACAGATACATTGAAGTGTACAAGGCTTCTGGAGAAGACTTTCTATCTGTCGCTGGGGGTTGGTTACTCATATTACTTCTTATCTATTTATCTTTCATGATAAACCTATATTTAGGTCAGGCTTGTTTCATCAATGCTCGCGTTTGTGATTTGTCGTATGCATAGTTAGGAGCATGAAACACAAGTTGTGATTGTGCAATCAATCCTCAGCATGCTTATCGTTGTACGCAGCAGCCTGTTGCTTCTCGGGCATCTTGCATACACTCAAATGTTATCTGTCATCATTCGTTCGTTTCTTCTCTCTCTCATTACTCATTACTCATAACAGGTGTTTACACACACTCTCGCATGTCCTCTTGTCATGTTTTGTTAGACCTATTTTGCATCGAATTTTAGTTTATCATGGGGCTCGGAACTATGCTTAACAATTTGAAAGGTAGTTATTTTTTACGGGTACAAGTACTTTGCACTTTACTCACTCGATTTCATTTTAATTATTATTAGGAAACAACAACGAGGCGCAGGCGTTTTTGTCCAAAGGAGGACAAGTCATTATTCGCATGAGGGGACTTCCCTACGACTGCACTCCTAAACAAGTCGTGAGTGGATTATATTAAATTAATATCGTGTGTTTTGGGAAGTTTGAGTTAATGTGAGTCGTGGTTCCCTAGGTCGAGTTCTTTGACAGCGGAGAAAACGCTTGCAAAGTGTTGGATGGGGAGGAAGGAGTGCTTTTTGTCAAGAGACCAGATGGCAGAGCCACTGGAGACGCGTTTGTACAGTTCCAGCACGAGGACGATGCTTCCAACGCGCTCGCTAAAAATCGAGAGAGCATTGGCGCTCGCTACATTGAGCTATTCAGATCTACCACTGCGGAAGTTCAACAGGTACGTGGCGTGCTGGGTGTGTGCTCAATCATCAGGTCAAAGATTAAGTTTAATTGAGTATAGTTTTTTCAGGTATCTGACGCGGTGCATAATAACGGCAGCCGGCTGCGGCGGCGGGAGGCAGGCAGCGAGTTCTGAGTTCCAGCAACCAACAGCGAGCCGTTACTCAAAACGTTACCTCCACACGCTTTGCACTCTGACTTGCTTAACAGTGGAGCTTCTTCCCTTCCATTGTTGCCTAATGTCATTCCAGCTCCTGTTGTGCAGCCCCCTTCTAACTCACAACTGAATGGGCCCTCACACATCTTGCCTCAGCATATCATCACGAGCGGGACCAGGAAAGACTGCATACGCCTCAGAGGGCTTCCGTATGAGGCTCAAGTTGAACATATACTCGAGTTCCTTGGGGAACATGCCAAAAACATCGTGTACCAAGGAGTGCACATGGTGTATAACGCGCAGGTCAGTGGGCTTTCAATCGGGAAATTATGTTTACATAGTTGGGAAGGTTGTTATCATAGGGAAAAGTGCTTGTTTGTAGGGCCAACGCGAGTGGAGAGGCGTTTATCCAGATGGACAGCGAGCAGAGCGCGTACTTGGCAGCTCAGTCAAAGCACCACCGCTACATGCACCACTTCAAGAAGCAGCGCTACATCGAGGTGTTTCAGTGCTCAGGGGACGACATGAACCTGGTGCTGACAGGTGGGATACCAAAGCACAACTCTCCATCTTCAGTTTCTCAGGCGACAGCGCAGCTGCTGCACGCTCACCCAGCGGGTATGTTATCCTCACCGTTAGGTAACGTGAATTTGTCCCCACCTTCGCTAGTACTGAGTCCCCACGCTCAAGCGTTGCACTCGATGGGTGGGTTGGTTCGGCTCCGGCACGGGGGCAACCCTCACCATCATCAATTGAATGCTCCGCAAATGGTGTTGCCCCATGGGCTTCACATGCAACAGAGCCTTAACCCTTTAGCTCAGTTCCAAAACGTGGGGCTGTTCCAGCATCAAGGACAGTTGTATCAAGAAGAGTTGTTTAACGCGGGTGGGCATCGTGCGCTCATGGGTGGTGGTGGAGGAGGTGGAATGCTGAAGCGGGGTTGGGAAGATGCGTTCGGGAACCAACAGGTTTTGGATTACGGGATCCCTAGTCCGAAACGGTGGGTGGGTGGCCTACCCGCTCATCATCACGGGCACGCGGTCTGAGCAGCGCCCACGCTCACGCTGCCCACGCTGCCGCTCATCAGCAAGCGGCAGCTCATGCCGTGCTGTGCTGCCGCGGTCGCAGCTATGAAATAGTAGTGGTGGTGGTGGAAGCTTGGTTTCTGGCTTTAATATTAATAGGGTTGGGAGGTAACTACACACTCGTGTGTTCGTGATTTGGGTGCTTTAAATACATATTTGGTCGATTAAGAAAATGAATTACTTTGACAATCGGGTGGAAACAAAGTTTTCTCTTGTACATTTGTTTTTTTGGCTTTCCATTTGTGCGTTTATGTAACGTTTGTTTTTTTCTCCCCTTTTTTCGAGATTTATTAAAACTAATGTATTCCTAAAACCTAGTACTCGTTATTTTGGTTTGCGCGCCAGTTTTTTTGGTTTATTTTATTTTGGGAATTCGTAGCACTTGTATTACACCATTCAACCGAATGTATAGGTGGTGGAGTGGAATTTGGGTGAGGTGAGGTGGTATATATCATGGCGAGACAAAGGTATTGTTATCTCGTCCACGGGTATGTTACAGGTATGTTTTTTATTGGAAACGTAGTTAAACGTGGTGGGGTTGTTCGCGAATTTTATCATCCGTTTATTTTTTGCTTTTGGCTTGAGCGTACTTTTTTTACGTAACATAACATCGGGACAGTTTGTTTTTGGTACGGGACAACATTATCTTTTTGGGGGTCCTGTGTCTCGTAATTTTGTCGTCAGATTCAGTCTAGGGGTAGGCCAAACTACTCAGTTTTTTATGCTTCTTATCAATCAAGTAAACCGTAGCCTGTGGTATCCTCATACGGGTTACTTTTAAATTTGTAAACGGGAAGCTTTCAGAATTTTTTGACATCCTGAGCAAACTTGAATGTAATTTTTTTACCGGGCAATCCAAGTTGTTGAGAAATATTTAACGCATGTGCAGGATAGTTAAAAGTAATTTGGCCTGTCCTAAAAGTGTGCATCAAAAAAACTAATACGATTGATGTGACGGAGCTTTGGTGTATTTGTGAATCATGAATGAACCTTTTGGGTCTGGTAAGTTGCTTATGAGGTCGTAGTATATTTGGCATAAATTACCCACGTATCCCACCCACCACCACTCCACCTTGCATGCACGTGTTAAATAACTCATATTATGTAATCTGTTCATACTCACTACATGCGCTTCATACTCTCTACTACGCTTTTGTGTACGCTACCTACCTGCTACTTGGGATCGGAATCACGGAATATACGATCGAACAAATATCGTTGCACGAAATATAAGTTTCCACACGATAAAGCATATAAAGTATTCCGATTTGTGTAGGAACGCCTCTGTTGGGCACACCTGGTCAGTCCGGGTTGACGAGTTCCTCAACGTCTCCAAGCTCGAGTTCGTCGTGCAACGGTTCATCGCTGGTGGCCGGTATCCCCAACACGCTGGTGTCTCATCACCACGCCGCCAGCAGCTCACCAGTACTACACTCCTCATCCGAACGCCACGGTATTGTCGGCTATACCTCGAACTAGCAACAGCTACTACGCTCCAGTAACGTTTTACTGCCTTACCCCTCGCCGCCAGTTCCCCCACTTACTACCCCGCTAGTAGCGTCATCAACCACACTCATCATCTTCCCATGCATGTTCCTCAGTCACACAACGCATTGGTTAGTACCACACGCCTGTTTTCAAGTGTAATCTCATCAAAAGCAGCTCGGGATGCCCCTTGTATTGTAGGTTCCGTCTTCAGTTCCTCACGGCGCAGCGCTGCTTGATGCAAAGCACTACGGCTCCGTGAGTTCTCAGTCTGGAGATTCGCACATCCGCGTGATAGACAGCAGGTCTGGTCAGGTGCATCCTCAAGAGTACATAATTGATCCTCATCACCATACTCACGTGCAAGGAGTTGCTCACGTTCCGAGGCCGCCTCAGACGTACGAGAAACAAAGTCAGTACCGAGTTGCTCCACATCATCATGCGCATGCTGCTAACGTGATCCCCAACCATACCAAACCGATCCCTGGGAATGTTCCACCTCATCACTACATGATGGAACTCGGACTTTTCATGGCGTGAAGCATACATGCCAATCTGCATTGTTGGCAAATTGTAACCAAAGGGTTTTGAAATTCCCTTTGAAATTGTTTTTATATCACCTTCTCATGTTTGTTATTTCGTTTTTATTCTCGTCATGATTGCTTTAATTTATTATTACT
Organism: Orchesella cincta; assembly: GCA_001718145.1. NCBI lineage: Eukaryota > Metazoa > Arthropoda > Collembola > Entomobryomorpha > Orchesellidae > Orchesella > Orchesella cincta. Next base: position 31,829 of record LJIJ01000096.1, on the reverse strand, counting down.
GTAAATTATTTTTAACAATTAAATTACGTTTATATCCCAAAATTCTGTACACGCATTCATTATTTCACGCGAGATGCAGCCTCCCGGAGGAAAAGAACAAAGGGAATATACGGTATCGATCCACGATCACGAAGACGCACGAGGAAGCGCAAAGAAACTCATTGCTACGATATGCCCGTACAACCATATATGGGAGTAAACAAATATTTACAAGGCTTCACATTGCAGCTGTGAATCCCGTTATTAAAATGTAAATAAATAAAGTAATTTAAAAACCATGGCGAAGCTGCAACTAGCATGTTTGTTGGTGGTGCTGACTGCGAATATGTCATCGGCATCAATGTCAGTGACATCTCCAAACATTTCTTTACCCGCTAACCCTGCCAGTCCGCTCAGGTGGCGGTCGTCAATCAACAATCTCGATTGGCCAGAACAGGAAGAACACGACTCGAGTTAGGGTCCGACCTCAGCCACCTCCAACTGAGGTGACGCCTATAAAAAAGCCGCACTCAGGTGCGAACGACAGCTCGCTGTACGTCGGGATGATTCTTCCGCACTCCATTTTTCATAGGAAGGACTACCTCAAGAGCATAAACGTGGCGTTGACAAATTTCAAGCCAAAAAACGGCACGGAGGAGATGTTCTCAAGGTTTTTCAACTTGGATCCTTTGAAGCACGTGCTGGTCAGGTTGATCACGATAAGTCCGAGTCCTCAGGACATTCTCTCGACTCTTTGTGAAGCCTTTCTCACGTCCAACGTCTCTGCCATCATTTATCTCACTAACATTGAGAAGTACACCACTTCCACTGCTGCTAGTCAGTACTTTCTGCAGCTTGCTGGCTACCTTGGACTTCCTGTTATCGCTTGGAATGCGGACAACTCCGGGTTTCAGAGGGTAATAAAAAATCACCATGAACACCATTTTCATGAAGAACTGATCCTTAATGAGGGCGTTTTTCTCTAGCGCGCGACCTCATCTTCGGACTACAACTCTGAGATGGTGCTCCAGATGGCCCCAGCGATCCACCACCAAGCCGCTGCGATGCTGTCGATCCTGACCAGGTACAACTGGCATCAGTTCGCGATCGTGACGAGTCAAATTGCAGGGCACGATGATTTCGTCCAAGCGGTGAGGGACAAGGTGGTAGAGTCCCAGTTCAAGTTCAAATTTGTGGAACTGGCAAACGTGCTGGTTGTAACTGAGCAGGACCTATTCCCGCTCGTTGACTCTGAAGCAAGGATCCTGCTGCTTTACTGCACAAAAGAGGAGGCTAAATGGATAATGCGCGCAGCGACGCTGTTTGGACTGACTGGAGCCAAGTACGTTTGGATCGTGACTCAGTCCGTGATCGGAGACAGTCTGACGCTGACTGATGTGAGTTACCAGGAAAAAGAGTCTCAGGAACTTCCTGTTGGGATGCTTGGAGTTCACTTCAACACGACTATTGAGGCGCTGAAAGCGGAGATTAGCAACTCTTTGCGGGTGTTTGCGAACGGGGTGTTGGATTTCAGGAATGACGCGAGGAACCACCGGATCACCTTGACTCCGAACGTCAGTTGCGATGGGCAAGGGGAGTATGCCAAGTGGAGGGAAGGGGACCACTTTTACAGGGCGCTCAGGAACGTTACCATCGAGTATCCGGACGTGAGCAGACCTCCGCTGCGGTTCAACCCGGACGGGACCATCATGAACGTTGAGCTGCAGATCATGAACCTCAGACCCACCAGCGGGATCAGTGAGAAGAACCTCGCCTGGGAGCAGGTAGAGACTGTACTTTTTCGATTCTTTAGCATTTTTAACACGTTAAACCGTGCCGTGCTTGGTTTGCAGATTGGCAGCTGGCACAGCTGGAAGAAGGACGACGAGGACACTCAGCTGGACATAAAGGATATAATCTGGCCTGGGAAGTCGCACAAGCCTCCAGACGGCGTGCCTGAGAAATTCCACTTGAAGATCACGTTTCTAGAGGAAGCTCCGTACATAAGAATGACGGATCCCGACCCGATCACTGGGCGGTGCTCTCCAGATCGAGGGTCTTTGTGCAGGATCAACAACAACTCTCAGGTGGATTATCAGCATGGCCCCCAGTCCAGATCTTCAAACAACACTGTTGAGAATCTCGCGTTTCTGTCCAACTGCACTAATTGCAGGTGCTGCTCTGGGTTCAACATTGATCTGCTGGTCAAGTTTGCCGAGGATATCGGGTTCACGTACGACCTCATCAGGGTTGCAGACTCAAAGTGGGGCACTTACGTCGGCCACAAATGGAACGGGTTGATTGGGGAGCTCATCAACAGGAAGGCTGATGTCGCTTTGGCTTCTTTGATGATCAACTCGGAGCGGGAGGCTGTGGTCGACTTCTCCGTGCCGTTCATGGACAGTGGGATCGCTATCATGACTGCGAAGAGGACAGGGATCATTAGTCCCACTGCGTTTCTGGAGCCGTTCGACGCAAGCCTCTGGTTTCTTGTTTGTGTCGTTGGGATCCAGGTTTACTCGCTCTTCATCTTTCTCTTTGAGTGGCTGAGTCCTCTCGGGTTCGATATGAAGAAATACCCAAGTCCCGGGTCCAGGTTCAGCTTCTTCCGGTCCTGTTGGCTCGTTTGGGCCAGGTTGTTCCAGGCCTCCGTGCACGTCGATCCGCCGAGAGGGTTTACTGCCAAGTTTGTTGTTCACGTCTGGTCAATGTTTGCTGTCGTGTTCCTCGCCACGTATACTGCTAATCTCGCTGTGTTCATGATCACCAGGGAGGAGACCCACCAGTTCGTTGGCATTCACGATCAGAGGGTGAGGCTTTTTGAAAAGCGTTTGCTTTTTTCATTTTTGTCAATTTTGATGTTAAACAGCAGCTCTTTTGTGTTGTTACAGTTGAGCAACCCAATGTCGATAAAGCCGTCGATGAAGTTTGCCACGGTGATGAACACGCACACTGGCTCGTTGCTGGCTAAGCACCATCCCGACATGTTCGTGCACATGAAGCAGTTCAACGTTGCCACTGTGAGCGAAGGGGTGAACGCCGTCAGGAGACAGTGAGTTTTATAACATTTTATAACATGCTTCTTGGAACAAGGGGTAAATCGAGACTGTTCATATCCCGTAGGGAACTGGACGCGTTTATCTATGACGGTCCGGTGCTGCAGTACGAGGTTCTTCAGGATACGTCGGAGACGTGCAAGCTGCTGATCGAGGGCTCCTGGTACGCTCACACTGGCTACGGGATAGCTTTTCCGAGAAACTCAAAGTATCTACCTCTGTTCAATAAGCTACTCATGGAGTACAAGGAGAATGGGGATCTGGAGCGGTTGCGGAGGTACTACTTCACCGGGCCTTGTGCTGCGGAGCAGGGAAGGCAGAGCCAGCCAACCACTACTGTTGCCAAGTTCAACACCTTTGGGACCGGGCCGTTGGCTTTGGAGCAGTTTCTGTCCGTGTTTTTGCTGCTTGGGATCGGGGTGCTCGTAGGGACCGTTTTTGTGTTTTGCGAACGGGCGTATGCCAACTGCATCGTGTCCAGGGTCTTTGACAACTCGGATCAGAGCCAAAAGAAACCTGTCAACGTCGCGGAGAATAAGAACAAGAAACCGCCGCCAGCTTGTCTACAGCTGCTTAGTCAGGTATTTCAGTTGCGTATTTTTGCATTCCAAGTGGTTAGAATAATAATAATAATTTAATTCTAGAACATGGGTCTGCCGTACTCTCGAACGTTCTACCGCGCCCACAAGCGTGACTCTAACATAAAGCTGCTGGACCACATAACGTCTTCGTTCACGATCTACGACAACCCCACGACCCAGCACACGATAACTGACTACTACCACGGGTTCCTGGAGTCGTTCGTTCTGAGGAAGATGATAACTTGCAACGATCCCATTTGCCAGAGGAACTTTGTCAAGCTGGAGAACGAGTTGAAGAAGTGCTTGATTCGGTTGAGGCAGATTGAGAACTGGGGGAGGCTCTATGATCTGAACGAGATCGGGAGACGCTCAACAATCAAGCAGTCCAGCAACGCGCTGATGAGGACTCGGATCAGCACCATTGAGCGGAATCATGACGAGATTGTTGGCAAACGGATCTGTGGCGACTACTCGGACTACTCCATCTTCAGTGGGACTGCTGGAGGGGTTGCGGTTGTGAGCGCTGCTGGGGAAAGGAACCGCGTGTTCAGGGATCAGGTCATTGGGGGGAAGAACAACGACAACGAGGAGATCGGCAACCAGATCATCAAGGTTGCCGAGATTGAAACGGTGCTATGAATTTTATTATGCAACCCATTGGTGCTGGAAATTATTCTATTGTAGTGGAATTAAATATTTATTGAAACGTGGGTGGATTCTATTTCATTATGATCATCACGCGGAATGCGTGATGCTTATAAGCATTATGAGTCAAAATGCACACGCTTTATTTGTACTGTCATGTGGAAGCGGATCTGCGGTGGTGTTGCGTAAAAAACTTTGTCAAGCTACTTGCTCGGAAGCATGTTCACAGGCTCGTTCTCATCAAAACTAGGCTTGCTTGTTTCGGTACTAAAAATAACACAAACTACTGTGTGTTCTTTTACTCATCACTCCACGATTCCGAGCCACTTTGAATTGAAGGGAATGCAGCAGCATGATGAAAACTGGCTGCTTTCAAAGTGGCAAAGCTCAGGAAACTTTTAGGGTGTGCAATGGATTTCAGTTGCATAATTAATCTTACATTTTAGATTGGCAAAGACAGACAAATTAAAATTGTATCGTTATCTTTAAAATTGGCATGCTTATAAAACGTTTGATAAAATTAGCCACACGCAAATTAGGCTATTTGTACTACAGTAACATGTGTGATAGCTGCTGCGTGGAAAAATCCTGCGAGTTAATAGTTTGCAAATAAACATTAAAAAATGAGAAAGTTGGAGGACCCTGTGGTGAAGGAGATAGTTGAGCTGTACGAGGCGGGTAACTTCCGTGGAATCCTGACAAAAATCCGCCACGTGGTTCAAACTGGAGACAAGGCCTTGATATCCGGTCTCCACTCGCTATCCTGGCCAGCACCTACTGAGCCCGACCTGGAGTTCTTCTCGAACCTCGTGCACGAGAAAAAAATAGCACACATGTACAGCATCGGCTGTGGAACGGGGTTGCTGGAGTGGCTGATATCAAAATCGTTGCAGGAGAGAAGTTCAAGTTACGTTACTCCGTTTGTCACTGGCGTTGAGATCGACGTGGGTTGGTGGGGGAGTGAGTATTCTCCACCAATGTTCCTTCCCCTCCTGTTCGTTGATAAGGATTTTAATTGTGGTGAACCGTTCGGGAATGATCACGATATCGCGTTGTTCTGCTACTTCAACAATCTTGCCGTGTTCCTGGATTATTTGGGGTTCTTTAGGGGGAAGTTTATCGCGATTCTAGGACCTATTAGTAACACTCAGTTTTGTGCTCCTGCGCCGCTTGAGCTGGTGGAAAACCCGGAAATGCCATGTGCTGACTGGAAGCTCCTGGCGTTTAGGCCCTTTGGGCTTGGGGGCGTTGACCATCTCGCCGTGTATGAGAAAGTCGCCTGAACTCCTGTTTTGTATTTTTTAATGCGGAAATAAACGGTTCCTGTTTTCCAGGGAGTAAATAATTTTGGGGTTTGTTTTATTATTTAAACATCATACACATGTTTACAACGCAATTGAGTGGGTAATGTAATCTCCAGTTACCCCAATGGTTAAAATTTGGGTGGTACTGCAATTTCTTGATAATAAATTGTCGAAGCGTGATTTGTTTATGGTCATTAAACGCAAGGCATCAGGTTGGCAAAAAGGTTGCTTTCGTTGAAAGAAAAAACGGTCGCCAGACAAACAACTAAATAAAGTTTCTCCAGCAGAGTTTATTGTTTAGAATTATTTATTTAAATCAGCATCAACGCCGATCACTACATTTCATTAATTATTTATTTATGCTATGCATTCTACAAATTAATTCCTTTTATCATTGGCTACTCCCCTGCGGTCCTTTACACGCGTGTGACATTTGCAATACTGTTAAAAGGTAAGGTGGCTTGTGTTCGTGAGGCAAAGGGTTGCAATGTCCTCGGGTGAAACTGGTCCGCCTAAAGAGATAAACTAAATGGTAGATGATGCAAAAAACGACCGAAACTGTTAAACGCAAACTTACTCATTTCAAACCAATCAGTATTTCCTGCATCTTTTCGAGCGGCTGCTATTGCGTCTCTCATTGCAAGGATCACGCCGAACGCTGCGTCTGTCACTGGCTCTCCAGTTGCTGCGTGGATTTTAGATTGAATGAATTGAATATTAAAATTACACTTTAACTTGATCTCGTGTGATTACCCTTTGATCCAAAAACTCCGTTAGGGTTTGGATTGCTGATGAGCGTCACGCGGAAGTCCTCGGGAATGTCCTTGCACTCGGGGGCTTGTAATCCTGCCAATTTGAATACCGTTAGTGTGCTTTCAAATTAGCGTATTTTCTTGTGAATAAGCGGAATAAAACTAGAGCTAACCCAAGTGCCATTGGTGAGAAGCTTCCCTGTGTGCTCGTCGTGCACGATTTTTTCGGTAGTCCAGTATCCTTGTCCGAAAATGTAGCCGCCTTCGATCTGTCCCACGTCAATGGCTGGGCTCAGGGATCTCCCAACGTCTTCGTAGATATCCGTTCTGAGGATCTTGTACTCGCCCGTTAGCACGTCTATCTCCACACACGTTGCGCTCAGCACCCACACGTCGTAGCCCTCCAGCTCGTCCTTTGACGTCGGTCTACAGTCGGGGCAATCAGAGAAAGTTACAAACCTGAACGTTTTGGATATTTGGGATTGTTGTATTATCGTGCACGTACGCGTATGACGCGGTTAGTTTAACTTTGGCGGCGTGGGCTTGTGCTATAAGTTTATCCCAGTCGGGGGTCTCGAGCTTCTCCAGGATTGGTCTCAAGTTTTCACGGATCTCCTCGCAGGCCTTTGCTGCGGACTGTTAGGGGATTGCGTTATTTCAAACCTGCGCTCATTTTGTTTCTAATGTGTAAAATACTAGCAACTTACGTAGCAGGCTAGTTCGCTGGTGATTGATCCCGCAGTGACGAAAGCGTTGGCTCCGTTGAAGCTGTTTGAGGGCTTCACCTTCACGCGGTCCATTGGGATCTGGAGGGCGTTCGCCACCGTCTGGATGATCTGGGGGAGTTTTCATTACGTTTAAGTTAGGGAAAAGATTCATGAAATAGAGTAAATTTAGAATTGAAAACAATACTTTGGTGTTGATTCCCTGTCCCATCTCGATGCCTCCGTGCGAGACGGCGACGTGTCCGTCCAGGTGGAAAATGGCGACAGAAACGGGGTAGCTGGTGGCGAAGTAGTGTATGTTGTAGCGCACTGGAACGATTGAGAACCCCCGTTTCTTCCACCGGTTAAGTTCATTGAACTGGTTGATTTCCTCCAGTCGCGTAATATAATGCGTTTCCTTATTCAACCTTTGAATCATGGAGGGAATCATGTTATCCCGGTTGTAAGTCGCGACTGTGGTTCCTTTGTTGAATAGGGAATCCGGGCCGAACAGGAGCGAGTCGCCTTGCTGTATTAGGTTTGCTTTGCGTACTTCCAGTGGGGGTATCTTTAAGTGATGGGCGATATGCTCCATTATCCACTCTATCGCTGCGATTGACTGGACGCTGCCCGGAGCTCGCACTGTTGTGTTTGATGGGGTGTTTGTTATCACGTAGTGGGTTCCTACCTCCCAGTTTATGGCCTTGTACACGTTCTGCAGGTGGAGCATCGAGATGAACACCGACGCCTCGTTTGATGAGCAGCCCGTGTCGCAGATCAGGTCCGTTTTTAAACTACCTATTAGTCCGGAGTCGGTGAAACTTACCTACGAGGGGGTTTGATATTTTGTTATGTTATTAATACTATTTTCGCCTGCACTTAAGGGTAATCGTGTGTACCTCGTATGGGACGTGGTAAGGTGCCCGCTTCCCGATCATGCTCATGTTGGTGTCCAGGTCTAAACAAAAATACAAAAATTACTTTTTGAGGTCTTCAAAAACGCCACAAAATCTTTGAAAAGTCCTCAAAATTAACCTAGGACGATCCTGCAAGGTCTGCCAGTGACCCAGGTCGCTACTGCGCAAGCTGCTGCCACGAATGTTGTTCGGGTTCCTTTTCCCCCGAACCCGCCTCCCAGCCGCCTCACCTGCACGTTGACGCTGTTCGTGGGGATGTTCAGGATCAGCGACACCATGTTCTGGACGTGCTCCATCCACTGGAAGGGAATCACGGTTATCAAGAACCTTTTACGATTAAGATTGCTTAAAAATATATGTAAACGCTACCTGAGTGCAGGTGTAGACATCGATCCCGTCCTCCCTCGGGTGGCAGACGACGGTCTGCGTTTCCATGAAGAAGTGGTACTGTGAGCCGCACCGGAACGTTCCGCTCAGGGTGTGCGGTGCGTGCAACTCAACAGGTTTAGTTCTGAAAGTCCCCATCGTCTGTCTTGCGTACGTGCCTTCGCTCTTTGCTTTATCTATCGCCTGGTCGATACTCACGATTGGGGGAGAAACTTGCTCGTACGTTACCTTCACTAGCTTCGCTGCTGCGGTGGCTATGTGGCTTGAGGAAGCCAGGATTAGCCCTATTGATTGCCCGTGGGTTGTGACTTTCTTGTCGGCGAACACGGGCTCGATCTCCTTGCTTGGCCACGCGTTGTACTTCATCACGTCGTTCGCTCCGGGGATGTCACACGCTGAGACGAAGCGCTCAACGCCTTCCAGTTTCTGTTGAACGTGTTAGTTTAGGAACTTCAGATTGTTGGAACTGAAATGTTTGAAAAGTCTGGTTACCAGAGCCTCGGATGCGTCAATGTCCTTGATGGTTCCGTTCGCGACCGTGCTGAGGACGAACGCTCCGAACAGCTCGTTCGGGTGGATAGGCATGTCACCAGTGTACTCGGCTTCACCTGAGAGAGAGGAGGTGCTGTTAATGATGTTTGAAAAGTGGTGTTAGAGGTGGTTTAATCGTTACCTGAAGCCTGGATGGTTGCCTCGTACTTGGGCACGGATTTGAATAGCGTGGCGTTCTCCTTCCCCTCGTCGAACGTTTGCTTTCCCTTCGTCATGATTCTCACCAGGTCTGTTGAGCCTGATCTCAGGTTCGCTCCTGCTTCATCTCGGACTATCTCCAGGATCGTCTACAATCAGGTCAGTCGCGTTAGTTGGGAATCACATGAACGTGCGTTTGACGGTCAGTGTTCAGAGTCTGTTTGAGTAACTTTACCTTGTATAGGAGCGACTTTGCTAGGTGAACCCTGTAGGCTGGGGAGGCCTCCAGGGGTCCCTCGGTTGGGGTCACCTCTTTGTCGAGAGCTTGCAGCGCGTCCTGTAGCGTGGCTGGGTTTCTCAAGTCCTTTCCCCTCAGGATCTTTTCCGTTTCATTTGCGTGGATCTGGGGAAGGGATTTTATCAAAATGAATCGAGATATTTACAAATGTGAGTCATGAAAAAACACTTCGCCTGAGAATGGAAGAATCGTGGACTTACGAATGAAGGAGACACGCCGCCGAACACGATGCGTGGCGTTTCTTCAATCGTGGAGCATCCCGGGTTTAGGTTAAACAGGAATCCTCCGTTGACGTACGCGTGCGCGTTTTGGTAGCGGCGGGTTATCTGGGAATAAGGTTAGGTTTAAATCTGGATGGATGAAACTACACTTACTGAAACTAACCTTGAAACTCCTGTAGAAGTGGTCCTTCCTCGAAGGCAAGTGCACCGACAGTACGATCTTCCCGTGCATGTTTGTTGCCAGGAACTCGGGCAAATACATGCTCGTGCTGTCTAGTGACGCGGGTTGCCCTTTTAACCACGCTGTTGGGATAACGCGTTAACTCGATCGTTAAGTGGCCTTTAGTTTAGTTAATGAACTTTCCAATTGCGTTACTGACCTATTTGAATGGTAGCCCCGAGCGTCTCAAGAATTACGAAGACGTCCGAGGGGAAGTCGTTGTGGGCGTGCTTTATCATCAGGTTTCCTCCGATCGTGCCGTTCTAAAAGCATTCAAAATTACTCTCACGTATGTGTACTAAATCTGTAGTTTAAGTTAAGTTGAACCGCCTCACATTTCTAACGGAGACGTTTGCAACTCGCTCAAGATGCGTGGACACTCGTTTCCCGTACTCGAAACCCGGAGTGCTTGAGGCCTCCGTTCACTATCCTTATCATTTCCGTCAGCGTTGTTCCGGCGCCTGCGTTAAATTACGTTAAATTAGTTAAATTCATGCTCCAACTCACGAGTTTCTTAGAGAGAAGTGATTTACCAAGAAGAATGTGATTTTCGTCAACGTTGGTTTTCTTGAGCTCTGGGATCTTTGTGATGTCGATGAACGTGGCGTAGGGGCCCTCGTCCTTGAATATCCCTGTGAGGTTAACCGTCATGTTAGGATTCAGCTAGATAATGATAAAGCGCAAGATTATTTACCGGTGCTCGTGTTCCCAGCAACGAATCTGTATGGTGCGGTGCTCGCTGCATTCAGCGCGTGCTCAAGCGTCGTGGAGATGCTCCACTTGCCGGATTCCAGGGAGATGCATTTTTCTACACCTCTTGCAGCAACACACGTGGCGCCGTTTCTCTTTGGACATGCTGCGCAGTCCTTCAATTACTCAATTCAATTAGAAACTAAGCGTTACGAGGCATTATATTGCATATTTGCATGTATTGCATGGAGCTCACCTCAATGTCGGCGCACTTTTGTTGCAGATCGGCTGACGCATCCTTTGCGAACGACTTGAAAGCGTCCAGGATTGGGAGCTTGGTAAGCTGCATCTCTGTTCTTTGCAACTATTAATCCAATCGGTTGTCCCGCATACAAAACTTTATGACTTGCAAATATCTGCAGAGGAAAACATTTCAAAGATAGGAATTAGGATTATGCTGTATTTTATACCTTTCAGTTTCAACTTAAATGAGAATAAGGTGTTGCCTCTTCTTGTAAAGTTCCAAATGATGCATAATTATTTGTCCCGGGTATATCTTTAGCCGTGATGAAAGAGACAGCTCCTGGGACTAGCTTAAAGGGGTGAACAATCATCGATACTTTTATTGAGTTGAATGATTAGCTAAAGTCTTTGAATTTATAAACGCTTACCATGGCCTGAGAAGTATCAATTCTTGAAATAGTAGCCTTTGCCACGGTACTTATGACGAACACTCCAAAAAGCTCGTTGAACTTTGCCTGGATATCATTAATGAATTCGGCTTCTCCTAAAAACCCAACGGCACTTATTTTCAATCACCTGCATTTTCCTTAGAACTGTTTTAATAGCAAATTAAAGGTACCTGAAACTTGAGGAAAAGACTCGAGCTTTGGAATTGGCTGGTATAAAGGCCATTTTGACTTATCTGTGTCATAAGTTTGGGTGCCAATGTTGAGTCCTCTTTCAACATCATCGGCACCAGTTCGAAGACGTGGTTGTACACTTTGTCGGAGCACGCCCAGAATAAACTGTCAACATTGGAAAATTCATCATCAAAAACGTGTTTTACTTTTACATTGTGTATTTTTTTAAATTAACATATTTAGCTATACTTTATAGAGTATTGATTGAGCTAAACCAAGACGATGCTCCGGGCTAGTGGAAGGTGGGCTTAAATTTGGAACTGCTTCACGTGTCAGGGTTTGCAGTGCGCTCATTAACGCATTCTTCAGTTGCTTTCCGACTAAATGTTCTTCTGTTGCTTTTGCATGAACCTTAAACACAGAGGTGATTTAAAAGCATTAAGCCCTGCTAGTACCATTCTTCATTATACATATGTTGGAAATTGTTATTTACAAAATTTGGGTTAATTCCTCCGTAGCAAATGGATGGTTTGGTGGAAACAGTAAAGTCATTGCCTTTGTCAATATTAAAGAGCAATGCTGCATTGACATCAGCATGAGAATTTTGGTACCGCTTTGCAATCTAAAAAATATTTATAAAACTTACTGCTTTCATGTTAAGATTAGAGCATGCAATGTATTCAATTTGAGATTTATTCACCTTGAAGCAACGAAAGATATAACTTTGTTCATAGGTGGGCAAATGTATAGACATGATTATTTTCCCTGTCATGTCCAAATCCAAAAACTCCATCAAAGTATAGTTTTGGTAAAGAGTTGGTGACGATCCTAAAACATAAAATTGCATGCAAGAAATACTCGGAATTTTTACGATGAAATTTGCCTATTCACATTCAGTTCCTTACCTATCCTAACTGTAGCTCCAACTGACTCAAATAGCAAAAATACGTCGGAAGTAAATTCGCGGTGATCATGTTTTAGCATTAAATTCCCAGCTAAAGTTGCAGACTTTAATTTTAAAAATTTATAATCCAGCTTAGTTAACGCAAAATGAAAAAATAAATAAATATAGAAACAAGACTATGCATAATATTGAAATTACATTTCGCACGGTTAAACTAGCCACTCTTCGGAAATGTTTTGCAAACTCAGATGCATACACATATCCGTCCATTTTTGAAGCTGCCATAAACTGGTCAATTGCCGTAGTAAGAGTAGTTGCCCCTCCAAGAACCATTCCAGTTTTGTCCATAGAGATTTCATGAAGCTCTGGAACATCAGTTATATCTATATAAGTTGAATATGGCCCATCTCCCTTAAAGACACCCATTCCAGTATTTCCCGCAACAAGCCTGTATCTCTTTTGCACGTAAGATAGACTTTGAAGTGTGTCAAATACAGCTGAAAAACTTGCAACTTTAATCCATTCTTCACTAGAAGTTCATTTGCAGATACAAATTTCTTGGAGTTGTCAGGATTTCGAATGATTTGTCCTTAGTTTCACTGTCAGTGGTCAGGTGAGTGTGGCAGTGGGCACTTGTAGCAGTCCTTTGCAGACAAGACATAGCACATGGAAATTATTATACGAACGGAAAGAAACCATTATTTTGTTAGTTTAAAAAATGGTTTTAGGAATACCTCAATGTCCCGACATTTACGCGAAAGTTCTTCCGAAGCCGTGCTCGATAATGATTTAAATGCATCAATTAATGATTTTACAAACTCATAAACCTGGAAGTTTTTCTATTGTAGCATTAAGATGTCTTTCAATCTCAGCAACACTCAAGCCAGCCCCGATACAAATGTGATTTTCGTAAACTTCATAAGAATGCAACTCTTTCAGCCTACTAATTTGTATAACGCTACACTTGAGGAAACCTGGTTGCTCTGGACGAAACTCTTCAGAGGTACAACCTGAAACTAATCTCGCAACTGGATTCCGTGCGAAGCATGACGTCAGCTCGAGGAGAGACGTGGGCTGAAACCACTTTACCTTTGGACCTTGAAATTCAACATTTTGAAAACTATGTGGTTTGTCTCGTCGAAGTCGCCTCTATTAAAAAATTACAGACATCACCCTCTGAACTATGGATTTTGTTTCAAATTTTAACATTAACATACCATTCTCTCTTCAATCTTGCTCAAGCGGTCTTCACTGGAAGCACAACTTATGTGTCTTTGTTTTTCTATGCAGTTTTCGTTCACAACAATGTCAATATCTTCAATATCCGGAATGTTGTCTAGCTTTTTGGTGGGTTTGCATTTCCTAAATGCTTCTAGAATACTTCCTTCTTTATATGTGAAGTATCGGACGAAAGAATTTTTTCTCCAGTTGTTATATGAATTCTGACACTGAAGACTTCAGTTCAGGGGTATCAACTTGATGCTTCTCCAGACCGCATTGCAATCATCATCAATAAGGCATCATTATGGAAAATTGACATGATTTTGGAGATATGTGTCCGAATGTTCCTGAAGCACCTCGTTTGGGGTGCCTGCATACTGTTGATTTCAGCATCATTAAAGCAAGCTAGTCATGAATCATTAACAAATGCAAATTTCGTACCATAATCTAACGATTAAATGTTCAAACTGCAAATTTCCTTCAATTGGCTCCGAAACAACCTGTTGACGATAATATCAAAAAAATGTCTCCATAAATATGTAAAGATGTGACGTTTTAACTAACGTATGAGCAACACGTGAGTTTTACAATGCACGTTTTCCTAAGATGCATAAATGTACGCATGATTAGAAGTACGTACTAATATATGCAATTACGTAGAAGGAAGCATCGTTCAGAGGTAGTTTTCTTTACCTTTCACTTCCGATATTTCTTATTTAATAGTATGTGACCTGCGGTTAAAAGTCAAGGTCGCTTTTGTGTTCTTTGTTTCATGGGAGTATAAAAGGGCTCCCAAAATCCAAAAGGTCATCATTTGCCGATCCTTCGTTGGTGAATTAACTTCAAGCTATAAAGTTTCGCTCAAAGTTTCTGAACGTTTTTGCTCAAAGTTTCTGACAATTTTCGCTCAAATTATACGTAAGTTTCTTCAACATTTCCATTCAATATTTTCTTGAACTCTTTCTAGAAGTTTTTGCTAACGTTATGTGATTTGTGTTTAAATTTCCAAAATCAATCTAGCTAACAACATGGACTCCCGTCGCAAGAAATTTATCCTTACGTTATTTGGACTGTCGAGTGACAGCAGTGATGCTGAAGATGATCCTCCTGCTCCCATTCCACGGTCTCACCACCACCACCACCACCACCACCACCAGCAGCAGCAGCGGATATTCAAGTGGTAAAACTCATGGTTCTTTATCTCTGTTCAAGTTTGTGATTGTGAATCCCCAGTTTTTATTTTATATACATTTCAGGCAAGACCAGCTGCACGAAAACTCCTACTGCCAGAGATGTGCCCCCCGGAGCTGTTTATTTTGGAAAACGAGCGATACTTCTGCGGATTGTGCCGAAATGCGGGTATACAGGTCCGAGTAGCTGGTTATCCCGACTTCAGAGCATTTAGTAGGCATTTGAAGGCCAAACATCTTGCCGTGTATGATGACTGCTTCATCTATAAAATGACGTCAGTGGATCATCTGTTGAAAGTGGATGTAAGTGTTGTTATATTCATATCATGATAATATTAGTTTTCTTTGGAAATTTACTTTCACCGGAAGTAGTGGACATTACTAAATAAAAACTAATGATCTTTCTTTATTTCAGTGGCTTCGGTTTGGACTGCCTTTGCCAAAACCTGAGGAGTTGGAACTCCAATTCCGTGGGGTCTACGTCCTACAATGGAACTCCAAAACGTCTGTACGCGGACATTATTCTTGCTCACATCACAAAGGATTGTCAACAAAAAATGGACGTTACCGTTAAGGCCCTAAACCCAACGAAGGATTACTTCCTACCCCTTGCCGAACAACTAAACTATCATACTCTTAGGATGACGCAGGGTCAAAAAGGGACAGCATATATCGAAGTAGGCCACATCCTGGGAAGGAACTTTCTTCCCAAAGACCCCCAGGAATTCAAAAAGGTCGACAAGTTTTCGATTGTGGCGTGGCAGTGGGCGAAAATGAACACGGGAGATTGGGCTACCGTGGAAGCAGCAGCCGTAAAACTCACCAACAAATATGATGTTTGGCTTATCAACGGAGTTGTTGGGTAAGTTACATAGAATATTTCCATTATGCAATATTCAACAATTGCAATACTAATATACGAGCTTTGTTTATAAACTTTCAGACAACAGACTCTACAGGAAAGTGGATGCAAGGAGCTTCCGACAGCCGCAATTCCCACCCACTGGTGGAGCATCATTTTGGTGTGCGATTCAGAGGGGAAGTACCTATATGACTGTTATGTCTTCCCCAACCGTGACTACACTGAGTCCATCGCCAGTTGCCGTAAGAACCTGGATGAATTGGCAACTTTCACCACCCATCGCTTTCTCTCTACCCTTCCAAACTTGGCTCAAGAGGATTTAGTTCAGCTAAGCTCTCACTGCTAAGTAATAAGATTCACCTGTAAATAATTTTCTGTTAACTTTCTCTACTCAACACTTGTTGTACATAAATATTATGTAACGGTATTTACTGATACCAATATTTTGTATTGATATTCCTAGTAAAACCATCCAACTCTCCATTTCAGATTTGTATAGACTTTCACTACCTTTCACCTCACACAACTCATGATGCACAATGTCAACTAGTCAAACGGCCTGTTTCCAATGACCCTGACGGAATTTTTAATTTGCTCCGGCAAATAAATCTATACCCAGTGCATCTGCAAATGTTTCCGTCCAGGTTCTTTTCAATGTCTTCCATTTGAAGGTCGTTTTTTGCACCGAGCAATCTACATTACAGTTAATTGGTTATTGTGTTGATTAGATAAAGCACTATCCGTGAGGTTGCTACTTACCCGTGCATATTCATCAGCATGCCTGGGGTGCAGTATCCACACTTTTTTATATCAACAAACACAAGGTTAAAGTTAAAAGTTTTAAGCCACTTTTATGTTGTGAAAGGAACGCTTACCTGTGTCCCGTGAAAATTGACGATTCTGTTCTGAATGACGTGGTAGCCCTCGTGCTTGTTTCCGAGGCTCTCGATCGTTGAAATGTCCCAGCCATCGCAGCTCAGCACCGGCGTCAGGCACTAGAATCACGATTTTAATGCAATTTCAGTTTACAAGCTCGTTTACAACCTAATTGAGAGCGCTTACCGCATTGACGGATTTAATGACGGTGTGTTGTGTAGCGGGATCGACAACTTTGGCAACGACCGTGCATGCCCCGCAGCCGCCTTCCCTGCACATCACCTTCGTTCCTTTCAGGTTCGCCACATCGCGGATGTAGTCCACCAGCGCGGTGCTTGCCGTTACGCTCGAGCTGGTCACTTTTTAGGACGAAAATCGACCAATTGAGTTTTAGAGAAATTATATATCGAGCGTTTCATAACGTGAGAAATAGAGAAATACTGTAACGGGCATAAGCAAAGACTGAATTTTTACATTGCAAACCCTGTAAAGGTTTTTTTTAATTTTCAAAAACAACAGGGAGTGTGTGAGTTGTTAGAGTAAATTTCCCTTACCCGAATGCTTCTTCCCGTTGATGTGGAACACGACGGGCGAGTCCCTGTTAAACAAATATTTTTGGTGTAAAAAGCACGAATGCACGATTTCTGGGTTTTTAATAACTTACCCTTTTCCCATATTTGCGAGGAAATTTATTTAATCCTGGAGATAACTTTACTGGATTGCACAACCGTAACACCGCTGCGAATGAAATGAATGAGACGGTGAGTGTCCGAGACTATCGGTCTGTGCGACTCGTGATTTAACTGAATTGAATGACAAAGCAAATCCTTTGAAGGTTACTTCGTGATTTGCGAGAATTACAAATACATCAAATTTCACTCTCATTGGGACAAGTTACTTGCCAAAGTGAGCTTCAACTGCATTTCGTTTAATTTAGCACGTTATTTGCATGCAAATCAATGAAGGACACTCATGAGCGTAGTGAAGAGCGTATGCTTAATGATTATCTCATTTCGTATCTTCGTATGGGCTGCAGAAAAATGCCAAACTTTCGCTTGTACAACACCATTGCATCGTAGTGTGAATGCTGCAGTGGACATCGCAAGAGGATTCCATGTAAATTGTAGCTCACTCTGTATAAGTCGTGTAATTGCATGTTTCCCCGACTAACGCTTCCAAGCGCAATGCAATGCGTTTGCTTCTGCTTTGTAAACATGATTTTTAAAACGGACTTGTAGATGATAAAGTTGGTGATAATGAAATGGTGCGTAAACGAGAAAGCTGTAGTAGTAAAAAATAAGATTCTTTATTAAATTCACGTCAGTCTAAGAGATTCTTGCTACACAACAGGTAACTAACATTGCGTAATACTATTTGAGCAGGCACGACTTGTCTGTCTTGTTGCTCCAGTTCCCGTTCGAACTGTTCACTGAGATGATCGGGGTGGAGGAGCTCGGGATCAGCGTTCGCTCGTAGCACGGCTGCAAAAAACTTACTCGTTAGTACGAAAATTCTCAGGGGTCTACAATAAACTAGTGGTTATGTACAATATACTAGGTGCTTACAGTTTCGCAGACGTTCATGTTGCAGCAGTTCTCAATGTCAATCATCTCGCAGACTGACGTTGGGGAGTTGCTGTGGCTGCTTTCGCTTGTTCTTCTGCTCACTACCACGCGTCTGCGGATTATTGGCTTTAACGTGAGGTTCCTCACTCTCACCATCATGTACACGGAGACTCATGATCGTTGCTACCGTGCCGAGGATCGAGACTATCGCCACTACTGACGTGTTCCACGTGTAACTCGGCTCGGGGGTTGACAGGTAGCTTGGCGACGGAGGTCGTGTCGTACCTGCGGGTTTAATTTGCGTTTAATTTCATGGGTATGAGTTTCAAGTGAGGTGGAGATAAAAATTCTGTAGTGCATACTTACAGGCACGTGGGTGCAGAGTTGATAACGAGGCAGAATCCCGAGGTACATGTGATTTGTCTAGTTTCCTCGCTGCTGCAGAACCTCACTGGTGCGCTTGTGAGCTTGACAGGTGGGGCAGTGACCGGAGTGTTAAGTACTGGTGAAACCTTGAGCTCGGGATGAGGTGGCGCCACCTCCGTGCTGCTAGACTCTGAACTGGAAGTAACCTTGACTACGGGTGAATCTGCTGCAGGTTGCTCATGGCAGCGGTTCCCAAGGGTTTGAACTGACGTGAAGGAGTACCCAGGGATGCTCACTTCTGTACTCTGTGGGGATCGTGACTTTTTCACTGTTCTCTCCACCTCCCACAATCTCTTCCCATCAACATCTGTCCAGTAGATCACACCGCAGTGGACTGTTAGCGAACTTGCGTGGTGGTGGGCTTGTCTCATGAGTATCGTGGGGTGATCTATTGACTCAAAGTTGGATGACTCGATCGTGAAGTGGATTCCTGGCGGGTTGTTTGCCCAGATCAGTCGGTTTCCATCGGTGAACAGGGATTTTGGCAACGGGAGGTTTGGAAGAACAGTTCCGTTGCTAGAGTTATTCAAGAACCTTATCTCCCCTGTTCTGGCGGTCTTTGACCACAGTGTGTAGTAAATTGTCTTTGATGATGGACTGATTGCGAGACCTTGAATCCTGCCATTCGACGACTCGTTTATATGCGCTATATCGTGGTTGTTTGAGCTGGATTTTATAACCACTTGGTCCTCTATCCAGTATAGCGCGTTATCGCTAAACGAAAGGTCGCTGATTGAACTTGAATCGTCTGCAATTATTCAATATTAGGGTTATCTTGAGCAATTACATGCCAATGTCATGGGGAAAGAGTGGTTTACCTGTGGAGTACACGAGGCTGGTTAGCCCTGAAGTGACGTTCAGAACCGCAATATGCGCATTTCCAGGGGTAAAGTAAAGCAGGTTCGATTCAGCGTCTGCTGCAACATACGTGTACGTTGTTGGGTGCTTTTCGGCGTTTGCCGTGTCATTCGTGTTGGATGGGAAGCTTGGTAGCCGCAACTCTTGGTTCTCTGTGCCGTTCTTTAGTATCACTACGTTTCTGTCGGTTAGAAGCAGGAGATCTGGAATATTTAACATACTTTTTATTACCAGTCAGTCATGAGCGAGCTTATAACATGATTTTCATTATCAAGGGCAAAAGATCATTCACGCCTCGGTTGGATTTTACATGCGATTGATTCTTGGAGAAATGTGAATTATTCCAGATGCACGAGTTTATTCATCTCATTTGCATGCGTATTTGCGTCAGCGCATCATGCGCATGTTCCCTTATGACTTTGTCGTGGTGCTGATATGAGCGTTTATTATTGTTACGTTATCAGTACTTGACTGATTGATTAATGCATCATTTAATTAAGGCTGCGCATATTGACATTTTCAAGCACACGCATGTTCTTGTTTGTATACAAATCTTTGACATATTCATGTGCACGCATTTTGGTGTGATTTTATTTGACCTGCTTCCGTTTCAATGGGAACTAAATGACTAAAGTTTCCTGATTAATTTGTGGCAAGTTTTCCTACAAGAAAATGCCATGGGAATAGATAAAAATCCATCGTGTAATTGCGCAGCGAGAAGCTGGTAAAAGGGAGATAAATGCAGTTCATTACGAAACTGAAGTTGCTTCTTGACGCGTCAATTCGCTGTCATTAGGCATACTGAGCTTGATGCTTCTTTGATAGAAAAAAGTTCCTTGATCCACATTCACGTATAAGGAAAAAGAGGTAGGGGTGTATATAGCGGTAGCGCATATATATACCGTGTAACAAGCCTGGAGAGAGTGTACGTGGAAGGAAGCGTACGTGCGAAAATGATAGGGGCTCATGGCTGTGCTCGCATGCATTTCTTGTACAAATGTTCTTGTATGAAAAAGACCTAATAGGTCAGTTTCATTATGCAATTTTTACTCACCAAAATCTCTGAGAATCACGGATTGATCCGATTCCTGAACACAATCGCTCGGAATGATCAGTGCCAGGACTAGTAGCACCATGTACCTCATCTTGGGAATGTTGCGTTTTAATTTTCCGTATATTAATTTACTTCTTCTTTAACACCACACCATTAGGATCACTTGCTCTCACTAGGATTTCAAAAATGGAGGTTGTTTCTTGGCACCACGTTGATGGGAAATTTGCAAGCTTTTTTTGCCGTGCTTTTAAAATTTTTTAAATTTCTCACTCTGTGATGCTTCGGAAAGAAAAAACACGAGATTAAAATGAAGTTAAAAATGAAAAAGTAGTTTGTTAACAAACTGAGATTAAAAAGGGGTTCCCTGAGATTAAAATGAGCTTAACCTAACGGAACGATCAAGCTTCTTGGACGATCCGCACTCAACCAACGTGCAGGAAAGAGTGAGCGTAAAATATTGGGTGAGCCGTAGTGCCATACTACATACGCTAGAGCTTTACATTGTTCGCACTCTCGATATACGCTTATGTATATGCGTTATATAAAGCATAGGGAAGTATATGGTTGTGTGTAAATTCACAGGTGACTTCCAATTGGGTTTGCACAACGATATTTGAAGGATGACAAATGTATGATAATATCGAGCCCGTTATGCTGTTGTGGTAAAAATTTCTTGTTTGAGTGACTTTTTACGAATATATTGGATTGGGTAAAATTGTTTTGGGCTTGCGAAACGGGAATCCTTACAAGAACATGACAACATGAGAAAATATTATATTCACTCCAACTCGGTGGTTTCGTTCCTATTCTTCGGGGTTTTCGTTTCTGAATGAATCAAATTTTCAGTCATTTATAACAGTCTTATTTACGTCCTTATTCTGCTACGGTGCTTTAAACATGTCCACTCCATCAGAGGTTTGTGCAGTTTTTTGTTACTTGTGATGAGTTTTTAAACAGCTGATTGTGGAATTAATCCTTGGTTAATTGCAGAGACGGCTTCAGAAGGAGCTCATGTCGATGCTGAAAGAACCTCCCACTGGGATGGAGGTGGACACTGCAGTCATGGAACATAATGATCTTCACACGTGAGTTCAGTAGTCGTTAGTCGTGTGTATTTGATGATTTTAATTTGAAAATTCGTTTGAAGGTGGCACGTCCGGTTGACGGGGGCCGCGGGCACGCTCTACGAAGGGGAGAACTTTAAGTTGCAGTTTAAATTCAGTCCCAAGTACCCGTTCGACTCGCCGGAAGTCACGTTCACCGGGGATAACATTCCACTCCATCCTCACGTGTATTCCAACGGGCACATTTGCCTCTCCATTCTCACCGATGACTGGAGTCCCGCACTCTCCGTTCAAGCCGTTTGCCTTAGTATCATCTCCATGCTTAGCAGTTCCAAAGAAAAGGTACTCATCTAACACAAACATTATTTTTAATTGCTTCGTCGTTTTAAACAACGATATTGTGGTGTTTATAGAAACGACCTCCAGACGACGCGCTGTACGTGAAAACGTGCAGCAAAAATCCCAAAAAGACAAAGTGGTGGTATCACGGTGAGTTAAACTGCAGCGTACAAATATGTTGATGTTGGTAGTTCGATTAATTTGATAATAATTTGTATGATTTGGCAGACGACACGGTTTGACGAATTGGAGAGGCTAATTTATAATTTCCTGATCGTTACCTAATGGGTGGAAGTCACGATAATAATCGTGTGTAATTTTTTCTCGCATTGTACATTTCTGTTCCGTATTATAATTTTTGCGCAACCATTGGTGTGTAATTTCTCACGTAATAAAAACAAAGACTGAGGAGAAATCACTATACAATTGTTTTTAAAACAAAAGAGTTTATTTGTTGAAGAAACCTACAAAAGAGAACAAAAAAAGAGGAGCTACAAAAGACAAAAAATCGTGTAGTTAGCTTACAAGTAATCCTAAATGTCACTGAATAGTTTACTGTCATCTTCATCAAGCTCGTGTACAAGTTCTAGAGAGCCGGTGCTGGCGTCTACGGAGCAAACACTAGACGGGCTTTTTGGATACACTAGAATATCTGCTGAGGTTTTAGGAACTCTTCTCACCGATTTTCTTGGGGATGGCTCGTGCATTTCCACTGCTTCGCCCCTTGCGAGAGGTGCTCTTCTTGGCGAAGCTCTTGGTGGGTAGTAGTGGTGTGGGCCGAAGTACACTTCCCTCAAGTACCGCTCTGTGAATGACTCTCGAGTCTGGCATGCCGAGTCACGCACTTCTATTACGTGGACGTCTTCTTCTGGCTCTTTCTTTTGACGGGTGAGCGGGCTGCTCTGGGCTTGAGGGTTGTATGGGGGTGGGGGGCTGTAAGGGATCGACGTTTGGGCTACGGGCGAGTGTTTGAACCCTAGGCTTGCGGGTCGGAATATTACCGTTTCCTTGCTCTCTGCTGACGAGTCTTGTGGGGAGCTTGATAAACTTGACTTTTGTAACGATCCAGTCGCTTCCAGTACTGTTAGTTTTTGCTTTGGAGGTTTCTCTAGCACCTCGATCGAGTTTAGGTCGTCTTTGCTCTGGCTCTTTGGCGTTTTCAGGCTAGTCCCCACTGACTCTCGAGATTTCCTCAGATTGGCCTAAGGGAATAAGCGAAATACCTTTAGTTGAGTGCTTTTTTTTCTACTTTTCGGATACATTGATACTAAAGATTGATTAAGCACAGGTTTGACTGTTCTTCGTTACTCTGATCTCTTCGAGCTCCATCTTGTCCTGTCTCAGCTTTCTGCAAATGTTCAGGATCAGCCCGGAACACATACCCGCTGCTAGGAAACAACCTATGAACGCTATCACCACCAGGTCCATCGTCATGGTGAACGCCACTTTCTGTTAATCATTTTGCAGTTCATTTACATTTCGTGCCTGCATCATCATCATTTATTTTATCATTAGTTTAGTGTAGTTACCGTGCTTTTGCACTTTGTTTTGTCTTCGTCAATCCCGAGCCTGCAGTTTGTCATAAAGTTGCACACGAGTAGCTGGTTGACGCAAGTGTTGTCAGTGCAGTCAAACTCTTCCCCTTCAACGCATTTCTCGGGTGGCGCTGGAGCCTTTGGGTCCGCTTTTGGGTCTGTAATTGAATTATTTTTAATCGTTATCCAAATCATAATGTGTTGAGCTAGTAGCTGGAGTATACCTTTTTCTAAGTTTCTGTAAAACGAGTAGTAAACGTGTAGCTCAGTTTTAAACGCAATTCCAATCTCAGAATCGTCTAGGCTGAGGGTAGTGTAGAACCTGAGATGGAGTATGTTGGTTTTAGATTGCACTGCTTTAGTGTCGCTGGAGCAGAACTGGTAGCGTCTTCCGAACTGGCCTTCCAGCTCTGTCACGTTCCCATAAACCTCGACGAAATTAAACGTGCAGTCATTTGCCTTTTCTAGTTTGAATTTTTTGAACTGGAGGTAGATTAGCTGGCCTGGGGGCGCCTCGATTCGCCACGTGCAGTCCAAGTACCCCACATTCAGGTCTTTGCGGTTTATCAGGATGTTTGGGGATAGACCGTCGCTCGTTATGTTCATTTCCATCGCTGTTGTGTGGAAACTGCAGTCGTCCAGGTCGGGACTTGCTCCTATCGTTACGTTACTTTTAATTTGAACTGTGTGGAACGTTTATGGGGTTTTTTAGTAAAATTAGCTTACTGGTGCTGGAAACGAACTCGAACATGGCTCTAAAGCCTATGTAGTGTATGTCCTGGTCGGAATGGAAGCGGAGCCACAAGTGCCTTCCTGAGGACTCGAGGTACACTGGTGGGGTGGTGCCGCAAAGCTTCTTGTTGTTTATTATTGGAGAATACCCGTATTGTCCATCTCTCACTTCGAGGTAGTCGTACCTGCACTCGTCGTCTGGCTCCAGGTGGAAGTTGTCCAGGAAACGAAGTCGGATCACCTCTCCAGGCCCAGCTGCGAGTGTGTTGGTAGCAAGGATCATAAATATACATGATTCTTGGTTGGTAAATACGGGAAACAAAGTTAGTACATATAGTTGAATTGTCCGTTACCTGAGATAACTTTGATGCAGTTGATTTCGTTGGGGTAGTTATCGGGGTACTTTGGCGAGAAGAACTCGTTGTTGGATCCCTCGACAAAGTCCTTGCAGTCTGCATGCTGCTCTACGACTTGCTGCTGGAGGGGCTGTGGCTTTGGAAATAGGTCAGAGGATATCGAGGGGGATATCGTTGTGGTGTTTGATGAGATCGATACACACGCTATTAAACTTGGGAACACTAACAACTGGAATATACTCGAAATTAACCTCATCCTGGAGTGGTGAATGGGCTTCCAAGTGTTCTAATCAATGCGATACATTTTTATTGCTGTTTTGGTTTTTTTTCTCTTCTTCTCGCAACATACGTGGGATCGGGTTTGTAACATGATATGAAGGCTTGTGTGTGGCGATACGGATGGTGAAATAGCGACTTGGGTTCGGGATGTGTTCGCTCTAAAAATAGACGAGAGTTGGAAATAAGTAGCCTTTGATTAATATGCGTGCGTATGTGTATTTTATTTTACACGTATGGTTTTTATAACGCTTAAAGCTTTACTTATATAACCTAGGTATTTACACGAGTATCTACAAAAGAATCGTATCATTTTCAATCTTTATCACGATAGTATGTATTAAGGCTTAACAAAGCGAGCAACTTCCTACGTAGCTTTATGATATGGTGAACAACGCAAAGATTGGCTTTACGAGGGGGTGTTTTTTTTGGGGAGTTTTCTCAATTTCCTTGTCTTTTTAGTACTCCGAGCGAGCACGTGCGAGCTGCAGCTTAGCTTTCTGTACGAACTTGAAGGTCTGTATGTTGTGTGGTGCAGGAGACTTCGGGTCGAGATTGAGCGGGTTGTTGGCAAAAATGTGTCCAGTGAGCGAAGGTTGCTCGTGCTTCCGCTGTACAGGTAGTGGGAGGAGGAGGAGGAGGGGACGCCCTTCGCGATGACGGCGTCATTGACGCGCCGTTCGCAAACCGCCTTCGGGGTCCAGCACCTACGCAATTTAGTCACTTCATTAGCGTTTTATTTACGGTTGAATGGAATTAGATTTTGGTTGGTTTTCTCAAGTAGCCCCAAGATTGTGACTGGAGGTTTGTTAGTAAATGAGCTAGCTAGTTACCTTGACGTTGACGAAAGCCTTGGTGACGGCAACGATGTTTTTAGCCTCGACGGTGTACATGCCGAAGTCGGTGCAGTGCAGGTTGGTGAGCGTGAACTTGACCTTTTGTCGGGTGTTTGATGAGGAGGACGCTACTGGGGGTGTGAGCTCCTTGTACGCCCGTGGCTGTAGAATCACGTTCCGGCAGCCTCGGTACAGGTTAACTAAAGCAACAGGGTGGTTAGAATTCACGTTTTCGATTATAAAAATCACAGTTAAATACCTATAAGCTTTACCAGTAACTTGAGGCCACCCTTCGACGTCGCACTCGATGACGAGCTCATCCCCGTACTTGAGCAGTATGTTTTCGCGTGGCTCTCGGACAAACGTTGGGGCTACGTTTTGCGAATCGAACGACTTACGCTTTGAGAGCCCTGATAGCGTTGGGCTGTCGTTTATTCCAGCTACCACCTCTGTTATGCTGCATGAGGACTCGACCATCCCGTACTTGTTTGTCACTCGCACCGTGTACGTTCCGAAGTCGAACGGGTCCGTTTCTGGGATGTACAGCGTGTGGATTCCTGGCGACTCGTTCACCACGCGGGTGTGCGAACTCTGCTTTATCGGGTAGATCGAGTTCTTGTGGTGGAACCAACGCACCTCGGGGTTTGGCACTCCTGAGACAGTCGGGGGATTTTAGCGAATATTCACAGTGGCGAATAGTTTGATTAATTATTGTTTATTTGGTGTTGCTTACCTGCGACCTCGACGGTGAGCACGATCTCCCTTCCGAGATGCACGTGTTTGAAAGGTTCGAGTTCCGTGATGAATCGGGGGGCTTGGTACTCGAAATTTTGGCTCATTATCATGCTGCCCAGCCCCTTCGGACTTGTGTTGCCTCCCTTCACGTTCACGCACTTTGTTATCTCGTCGCTCCAGCACAACTTTCTTCCCACTGCCGAGTGGTCGTAGTTCCGACCCACGCACGTGTACACTAGATTTTACGATAGTGTTAAATTATTTGTATGAACGTATCTTTGATATTTGCATATGACTAACCTCCAGAGTCTGACTCCCTTGGTCTTTGGATGATGAGCCTGCACTTTCCTGTCTCGAAGATATTAGCGTAGTCTGCTCTGAATCGGCCGTATGTGGTCTGGCCGTACGCTATTATGCTCTGGCCGTTCTTCATCCACATTATCTCCGGGCGGGGGTTGCCCTTCACCTGACACTCCAGCACCAACTCGTTCACCTCCGGGAAATTTGTTTCTACAGAAATAACCGTTTAAGTGTTTCTTGAAACTGATCTTACTTTACTTTAGTGTTAATTGCAATTCATTGCTCACCCATGATCCCGGTGGTGAAGTTGACGGGGATACACTTGTCGTATGAGACGCTTCCGTGGGTCAACTCTGGGAGCAGCGTCTTTCTTTGCTCGGATATGCCCTCCACTTTCAGAATCGCGGAACTGGCCGCCTTTCCGTAGAAGTTACGCGCGAAACACGTGTACTCGCTGGAAATTGAAACAACCGTATAGACAAGCTCTTGATAAGCTGTTTTGAAAATTAAGAAAAAAATGATTATCCGGTTTACCCAGTATCGTGAGCTTCAAGGTTGTGTATGTCAAGAGAGCAGACTCCACAGTTTGTGGTGATCACGTACTTCTGTCTGTCTGAGAAAATTGGGAGCCCGTTCTTGTACCACTGGACGCTTGGGTCTGGAGTTCCGAATACGGTGCATGCGAATTTCACTACCTCCGTGTTTTCTGAGGTGGTGCGGCTCGACAGTTTCATGCTGAAACGAGGGGCGCTTCAGGCGGTGGGCCTCGTCCAGAGATGCAAAACTACCCGCTGATGACAGGCTCTGCACAACAATGAAAAAAAACAATGCAAGTCAAAGCAAGTGAAAGTACATGAGTCTTTTTGCGTTATGTTACTGGACATTGAGGAATATAAGTTTGGAAGTTTATCCCGAAACGGGCATGGGAATCTTTTACACTAATACCATCTCCGAGTACTACAAACTCCATGAATGAAATGAATTTGCATGCCCGTTTTTGGAGAAAGTCCCCAATCCATATTTTTGATTTCCAACGAATTTGCATGCCCGTATTGGGAGAAAGTCCCAGTCAAAGCAACTAGTGTTATCCGTTAGTATGTAGAGCAACTTAGAGTGTATAGAAAACTTACGGCCATAGAGAAGTAAGAGTATCCAACGGATGGTGTGGTGAAGTAGCTTGGCATCTGAAAAGTAGGTTTCTCCACAATATCACGACCATAAATATCCTCGGCTTCACTGGAAACCTTGACTTGGTAGTTGTTCCTTCGCTTGTATCTTGGCGGAACTGCGGGAGGTGGGGATACACATTCGTGGGATGGGAGCTCATCTAATTCTGCAAGTGAATCTTCGTCTGTGGTCTTCCACTTTCTCTGGATTGCTTTCACTTGCTGCTGACGGAGTTCGCGGCTGAACTGGTGAGTTTGCTCCATCAGCGTTAGGTCCTCGAGGGATCGCAACTTTGAGCGCTCTTGCGGGGACTCGTAGTCGCGGGGGAGCGTCTGCAAATTTCATTCAACCATTATGCTTCTTAATTATTTTAATAAAAATTCAAACTTTAACGCAATAACTTACCCGTGAAATGGTTGGGACGTACGAGCTAGGCCGCATTCCTGGACCCCCGCATACCACAATGCCCCGGTCAGCGCTGAACGTGTCGCTGCCGTAATTGTAACCAGGGAGATGGTCGTAAGATTTCGCTCTTTCTGACAATCGGTATGAGGGTTGCATCTCATGTGAGCGCTTGTTGTACTTGTATGTGGTCTCAGCGTGGTCTTGCATGTGAGGGGTTCTCGGTCTCGTGTCTACGCCATCTAAGGTTCTTTGAATTGAAGGGCTGGAGCCTCTGTCAAGCGCAGTGCTGCGCTCATATGTCGTTGCCAAACGGTCGTAAGATGAAGTTGCTAGCCGATCGTGGGATGTAGCCACGCGGTCGTATGAACTTGATACTTTGTCGTAAGAACTCTTATCGTAAATTGATGCTCCTGCCGTTCCACGGTCGTATGAGCTAGTTACAACTGTTGTGGGTTTGTGCTCGCTTGACTTGTAGTCTGGCTTTTCATTCGTGGAGGAACGGACACTGACGGTGGCTGCGAATGCGGTTGCATCTTCTGCCTTCTTCGAAGCGCTGTAGTCCTTCTCATGTTGACGTGCGATCGATGTCCCTTCTGTGTGTCTTGCCACTACCGACTCTTGAGCTTCAGACACTTGGGTCTTTCTAACGACTTGCTCTTTCTCTGGGGATTTTACAGAGTCGCGTTTCTTTGAATCTCTAGGTGGTTTGGACACGAGTTGTTCTGCAGCTTCTTTTCCTGGTGCTTCGTCTTTTACCGGCACCTTTGTCACTGTTGCTTTGGTTTCTGCAACTTCTTCTTTCACTACACCTTTCTTTGCTGGCTCTTTCTTTGCAGAGTCCTTTCTGCTTGGGGGTGTGGCTTCTTTTGAGTCAGGGGCTTTTGTGGAGTCTTTCCTGTCTGGTGTTTTGGCTGGACTACCAGAATCTTTGCTTTTGGATGTTGTGGAATCTTTTCTTTCAGGCGTTTTGTCTTGTGCAACAGAGTCCTTCCTGTCTGCGGGTTTGGAAGCTGTCTCCTTTACTGAATCTTTGCGGTCGGGAGTTTTAGCAGCTGGTACGGACTCTTTTCTATCTGGGGTTTTGGTAGCCTCCTTCGAATCTTTTCTATCTGGGGTTTTAGTGACTGGTTCTTTCACCGAATCTTTTCTATCTGGCGTTTTGGTAGTTTCCTTCACAGAATCCTTTCTATCTGGGGTTTTGGAAGGTTCCTTCACAGAGTCCTTTCTATCTGGGGTTTTGATAGGTTCCTTCACAGAGTCCTTTCTGTCTGTGGTTTTAGCAGCGGCTACAGAGTCTTTTCTGTCAGGAGTTTTGGATGCAGGTTCT
Organism: Orchesella cincta; assembly: GCA_001718145.1. Taxonomy (NCBI): domain Eukaryota; kingdom Metazoa; phylum Arthropoda; class Collembola; order Entomobryomorpha; family Orchesellidae; genus Orchesella; species Orchesella cincta. The sequence continues at coordinate 2,494 of LJIJ01000096.1, read as the reverse complement.
TTCACTGAATCTTTCCTATCCGGAGTGGCAGGTTCTTTAGCTTCCGCAACTTTCTTACCCTCGAGCTTTACTTCTTCTGCTTTCTTTACGTCAACAGAAGCCTTTCGTTTAGCGGCTGCTTCTGAGATGGATTCTTTCCTGTTATTTTCATCTTGCTTGACTTGAGCATCTTTTATCCTTGTCTGTTGGAGAGACTGGTTTTTGGTTGTTGGGGAGGGTGAATCTGTTTGGACTTTAACATCACCATCCAATTTCAAACCCTTTGCAGCTCAATTTTAGCTTTCTTCACTGTTTTTATTTTAAAAGTATTGTCATCTAAACTAGAACGCTTTGGATCCTGGCTCACCAGGCTTTTTACCTTCATCCTGTCCTTCTTTTCCCTTTAGGTCTTCAGCTTTCTTCGCATCTGATGCTGACTTCTTTGATTCTTCTTCAGCTTTCTTCGCGTCTGCTGCTGGTTTCTTTGCGTCTTCTTCCATTTTCTTCGCATCCGCTGTTGGTTTCTTTGATTCTTCTTCAGCTTTCTTCGCATCTGCTGCTGGTTTCTTTGAGTCTTCAACTTTCTTCTTAGCATCTTCATCAGCCCTTTTTCTCTTCTCATCCTCCAATTTCATCGCTTCATCAGCCTTCTTCTTAGCTTCTTCATCGGCTTTCTTTTTCTTCCTCATCTTCCTGCTTTCTGGTTGTTTGCTTCTTCATCAGCTTTCTTTTTCTTCGCTTCTTCATCTGCCTTCTTTTTAGCATCTTTCATCGCTTTCCTTCTTCTTCTCATCTTCAGCTTTCTTTTTCTTCTCCTCTTCCACTTTCTTGGCATCTTCATCAGCTTTCTTTTTCTTCTCCTCTTCTACTTTCTTGGCTTCTTCTTCTGCCTTTTTCTTAGCATTTTCATCTGCTTTCTTTTTTTCTTCCGCTTTCTTGGGCTTTCTTCTTCAGCTTCTTTTTAGCATCCTTATCGGCTTTCTTTTTTTCTTCCGCTTTCTTGGTTCCTTCTTAGCTTTCTTTTTAGCATCTTCAAATCCCGGCTTTTCTTTTTTTCCTTCCGCTTTCTTGGCTTATTCTTCAGATTTCTTTTTAGCATCTTCATTCGGCTTGCTTTTTCTTCGCTTTCTTGGCTTCTTCTTCAGCCTTTCTTTTTAGCATCTTCATCGGCTTTCTTTTTTTCTTCCGCTTTCTTGGCTTCTTCTTCAGCTTTCTTTTTAGCATCTTCATCGGCTTTCTTTTTTTCTTCCGCTTTCTTGGCTTCTTCTTCAGATTTCTTTTCCACTTCTACTTTTTTGGCGTCTTCTGCCTTTTTCTTAGCATCTTCATCTGCCTTCCTTCCTTAGCATTCTTCAGCAGCTTTCCTTTTACCCCCCCCCTCTTCTCCATCTGGCTTGCTTTCTGTTTGGCTTCTTCATCCGCTTTTTTTTAGCATCTTCATGTCCGCTTTCTTTTTCCTCTTAGCCATCTCGGCTTTCTTTCTTTTTCTTCCTCCTCTGCTTCTTCTTCTTCAGCATCTTTCAGCAGCTCTTTCCTTCTTTTCTTTTCATCTTCCGCTTTCTTGCTTCTTCCTCAGCTTTCTTCTCTTTTCTTTTCCTCTTCTGGCTTTCTTGGCTTCTTCTTCAGTTCTTCGCTTCTTTTGCTCTTCGCAGCTCTTCTTGGCTCTTCTCAGCTTTCTTTTCTTTTCCTCTTCGCTTTCTTTGCTTTTCTTTCGCTTCTTTTCATCTTCATCAGCTTTCTTTTGGCTTCAGCCTTCTTTTTCTTCTTCCGCTTTTCTTGGCCTTCTTCTTGTCTTAGCCTTTCCTTCTTGGTTTTCTTCAGCTTTTTTTTCTTTCAGCTTTTCCTTTTTCTTTTTCGTCGCTTTCTTAAGCCTTTTCCTTTGCATCTTCATCATCTTTCATCCAGCTTTCTTTTTCTTCCTCATCCTGCTCCTTCCTTCTTTATGCATCTTCATCAGTTTTCTTTTTCTCCTCCTCGGCCTTCTTAGCATCTTCATCGGCTTTCTTTTTCTTCTCATCTGCTGCTTTCTGTTTAGTTTCTTCATTAGCTTTCTTTTTCTCCTCCTCTGCTTTCTTTTTCTTCTCATCCTCCAATTTCTTCGCTTCCCTCAGCTTTCTTTTCTTCTCTTCTTCCAATTTCTTCGCTTCTTCAGCAGCTTTCTTTTTCTTCTCTTCCTCCAATTTCTTCGCTTCTTCAGCAGCTTTCTTTTTCTTCTCTTCCTCCAATTTCTTCGCTTCTTCAGCAGCTTTCTTTTTCTCCTCCTCTGCCTTCTTAGCATCTTCATCAGCTTTCTTTTTATCCTCCTCTGCCTTCTTTTTCTTAGCTTCTTCGGCAGCCTTCTTTTGCTTAGTTTCTTCGTCGGCTTTCTTTTTGGATTCTTCGTCGGCTTTCTTTTTGGATTCTTCATCGGCTTTCTTTTTTGCTCTTCGTTTGGCTTTCGCTTCTTTCATCTTCTCGTCTGCTTTCTTTGGCCTTCTTCGTCCGCCTTTCTTCTTGGCTTCTTTTCGGTCCGCCA